>JARDVY010000160.1:3235000-3835000 GCA_029030555.1 Ornithoptera alexandrae | reverse complement strand
AGGTGAGCTTTGTTTATTAAACATGTTAACTATTCAACTTTTTAGTGATATTCCTATTTATAAATGTTACCAGATAAATTTTCACTACTTGTAAATATTGACATCAAACATATTATTATAAGCTATGATAAGGACAAGATCACTTGCTAGTAAATGGTGCGCCTTCCCATTACAACGTAGCGCTTATTTACATGGGCTGGTTGTCCCAGTATTTTCATTAGCTACGAGATCCTTTAAAACCGAGCCACTGTAATGTCTATATACTAATATTCAGTAGCAGAAATAGGACCTGCGGTGGTAACTACCTTTTTTTTTTATTTGTTTCGGAGGGGAAATCTTCGAAAGATAACCTGCTTCTGAGGGGTCAGTGTTATGTGAGATTTTACTCACTAAAACCCCCTCGGTGCCCTGCATCAGTGTATTCGGAGAGGCTCCGGGATCTCGTATAGAATGTATCTGAGGAGTGGCTTAACTCTCCTAGACTATCCCACACAGATTCGCATGTTGAGCGATAAGGGCCCCCACCCTCAAGGCCTGCGAGAATCTCAGGCCCTTTTAGTCGCCTTCTACGACAGGCAGGGCTTACCTTAGTCCTATTCTCACTAGTCCGAGACTACAGGGCTGACGGGCTGGTGCGTCCATTACCACCGCCCCGTCGTCTTCTTCTCCGAGTGGAATCAATTCTCTCCCGATTTCGTTCGGCGGCCTCCTTCTGTACCATTACGGCTTCACAGAAGGAGACTAATGCTGCCCATGCACTTTTGTTCTTCATCGAAGCGGCTACTGTTACTGGCAGCGAAAGATCGTGTCCGATCCTGTTGATCAGGGTTTGTCGCTCAGACTTCCACGCAGGGCATTCAGCGAGCGTATGCTGTGCGGTATCCTGGTCTTCGCCACAGTGGTGGCATTGCGTCGTCGGTTCGCGGCCGATCCTTTTTAGATACTCACCGAAACACCCGTGTCCGCTGAGCACCTGAGTCAATCTAAAGGTGACGTGCGCCATTCCACCCGACCGGAGCCATTCTTCGAAGCTTGGCAGCACAGCGCTTACGATGCGCTGTCGTGAGCTATGGGGCTCAGCGAGCCGCTCTCTCCAGACCTCTAGAGCACGCCTGTGCTCCTGCCTACGCACTTCTGCCGCATCCAGGGGCTCGGCCTCACCATGGCGATAACGGAGTCGCTTATAGACTCGCGCATTCATCTCTACCAGAATGTCTAAGGGTGGAAACCGAGCCAGGATAGTGGCCGCCTCAAAGGATATCGTGCGGTATCCTCGCGCGATACGAATGGCCATCTTACGCTGTAGGCTGTTCATTTTGGCTCTACAACGCCGGCTACATGACAGCCGATGAGACCATACAGGCGTTCCGAAAAGAGCCATCGATCGCACGACCCCCCAGTAGAGGCGGCGGACTCCTTCCCCGGGACCCCCAAGATTGGGCAGCAATCTGTGTAGAGCACCTACTACCTTCTCAATCCTAGGGATCAGGCGGTTGAAGTGCTCTTCGAACCTCCATCGACTGTCTATAGTGAGACCGAGATATTTCATCACCGATCCCACCCTAACAGGCACGTCACCTACGCGAACCGAAAAACTGGGAGGTTCCTTGTTTGAGGGAGCTTGTGAAACCATATCGCCTTATGAGGCGTAGACCCAGCTCATGGAATTTGTCCACAACGCATGCGACGCCAAGTTCGGCAAGCCGGATGGTGTCCTCGAAGCTGCCTCCTTTGGCCAACACTAAGGTGTCGTCCGCGTAACATACAACACATACTCCAGCGGGGAGATCGACTCTAAGGATGGCATCATATGCAATGTTCCATAATAGAGGACCCAATACAGAACCTTGTGGAACTCCGCAATTTATCTCTCTCCTATGAAGTACGGTATCCCGACCCATATATTGGACGCATCTGTCTTTTAAGTAGGCCCCGACAATGCGCTGTAAGTAGGGAGGCACGCGGTGGTACGCCAGCGCTTCCCTTATTACTCCCCATAGCAGTGACTTAAAGGCATTGACTACATCAAGGCTAACTGCCAATGCCACACCACCTTGATCCACTGTCCGTTGCGACTGTTCTCAAATGCGGAGGATTGCATCCACGGTCGACCGTGCCCTTCGGAAACCAAACTGGCCATCCGACAGATCGGGGCCCTCTTGGTGGAGATGCAGGTTGATGCGATCGGCAATAATTCTTTCGAATAATTTACAGGCTTCATCTAACAGGCATATCGGTCGGAATGCAGAAAGAGTGTCTGCGGTCCTACCATCTTTCTTTAAGAGCACCATCCGTGCTTCCTTTCAGCCCTGAGGGAATACGCCGGCACTGAAGCAGCAGGTAAACAGCTCCCTCAGTCTCTCTCCTAGTCCGGCTGCTATTGCTAGTACCCATGTGCGTCCGGGAATTCCGTCAGGACCTGGTGTAGTATTTCGGGCTTTGAGACGCTTAATGGCTCGTCCCAACTCTTCGTTGGTCACACTCCATTCGTCGGACCAGACGAGCTGATCCAACGACTCCGTAAAAGCTGATATTGGATATTCCTGACTCATTGGGAAGAGAGTATCAATCACTGTTGTTATAAATAAAGGATCCAAGGTCTCTGTTAGTGGAGGAATCCAAGGTCTGAGTTTGCCCAATACCAACTTGTATGGGCTTCCCCACGGGTCCCTCTCCAGCTCTTCGAGTAGTTCGTTCCAAGACCGAGTTCTAGCCGATTTAATAGCCAGTTGGAGTGATTTAGTGGCATCTCTGTACATCCTGTAGGCTCGAGTCGTTTCGTCCACTGTGGCCCGTCGTCTCCTTCGGGTTCTTGTGTACTGACGTCGAGCGCGCAAACAAACCTCGCGCAGTTGCGCTATAGCTGGCGACCACCAGTAAGCCGCCTTCGACTAAATGAACTTTGTTCGGGGCATTGAGACATCACAAATATCGATTCCCGAAACCAAGTCGCACCACTTACGGGATCGGACAAGATTCCGCCAGCTATGCTTTCTGGCCAAGCCACAACGATGGCTGCAGCTTCGAGCATATCTGCGTCGAGCTTTTTGAGGGACCACCGCGGCGGTGGGCCGCTGTGGCCGCTGTGGTGGCGAGCAGTATCTTGTGAGGAGACAACTGCCACGTTAATCAAAATATAGCGGTGATCCGAAAGCGTGACCGCTTCCTCCGCTACTCTCCAACCTGTCACCATACGCAAAGCAGAAGAGGTTGCCCATGATAGATCAACGATCGACTCTCCCTGCCATCGCACACAGGTGCTAACGGATCCCCTGTTTTTTTTTTTTTTTTTTTTTTTTTTTTTTTTTTTTTTTTTTTTTTTTTTTTTTTAGCATTCCCCCTGCGTATGGTGGGTCAGGGCCTATTCATACAGATCACTTAACATCTAATATTTAATTTACTTCTGTTTTTCCTACATTCTCGTCTTTCATTCTCTCTTATCTTACTTTCCGTACTTATCTTTCTTACTTCAATTCTCCAATCATACTGGATCCTAATTCCTTCTTCCATACCTCCCGCTCGTGAAGACTGCCGCCGTGTTGTTTCCTGGAACAATCATTCCTTTATCATCGTTGTCTGCTCTTCTTCTTCTTCTTCTTCTTCTTCCTCTTTCCTTTCTTATCTTCCCTTCTTACTTTTATTGTTTTTATTTGAACATTTTTTGCTTTCTTTCTTTGCTTTACTTTTTATTACATTACATTTCTACCTATTTCTCCATTCATTACACTCTAGTCTATATTTCTTTTTATAGCGTCTGCTACTATTAATTTACAGTAGTCCAGGAATTTTTGGCGACTTTCGTCTTCACTCATCAGGGAGGCAATGGCTTCCTCGGTGAGCTGCCTGTTCAGCTGCACCTCCAAATCCATCCGTCTCCTTCCATACAAGGGACAGGAAGCGAGGATGTGCACCACGGTCTGGTCCATGGCTGGGTCACAAAGGCACGCGGGACATTCCTTGAGCTTAAACCTGTGAAGGTACTCGGAGAATCCCCCGTGCCCAGTGAACATCTGGACCAAGACCGTGTCGAGATCCAATCGGCGAAGGGTCCGGTAGGCTGACGCGACGTCTGGGAAAAAGATCCTCGTTGTCGAAGCCGTAGTACCTTCCACGTACCTCCTGTTCCATTCGTCAATCGTCTTCAGCCTAAGCTGACGCTTGACGAAGGAAACGGGGCAATCCTCGTACTCCGGTCTTCTTTTACTCTTCAGGGCCGCTTCCTTGGCCAGTTGGTCCGCCCTTTCATTTCCCTCCATCCCCACGTGCGCCTTCACCCAAAATAATCTTACATTCATCCCTTTTGCCCGCGCTTTCGTAATATTCTCTTTCACACGAAGCGCCAGGGGGTGGAGGGTGTCAGATCTTGCGACAGTTTCAAGGGCGGACCTCGAGTCGCTAAGTACGGCGCATGATTGCGCCGACCCGCTGGCCGCGTACCCTGTCGCTTCTGCTAATGCCAGCAGCTCTGCCTGGTACACCGTGCAGAAGTTGCCCAACTTGAGTTTCCTGTTAGCAACCTCTGCGGCGTTCCGCATTACGCTGAACGCCGCACCCACCTTGTCGTCGATGCGGCTGCCGTCGGTGTAAATGGCCGAATCGGCAGCCGAGGTGGCAAGTTGGACCTACTCTGCACTTTCCCCCAGGCAGGAGAACTCCACACCAACCTGTTCAGACGGGTGTGGTAGTCTCAAGTGGCTGACTGGAACCTCCAGCTCTCGGTCACCCAGCACTTCCCGGGAGTGGCCGCGCTTTACCTCAAATAAAGTGGCCGCTTCTTGGACCCGAAGGTCCAGAGGAAGCAGCCCGGCAAGTACTAGGGCCGAGTGCAACGACGCGGTTCGGTGAGTTCGCGCAATTTTCTGCGCGAAGCCACGCTGAACCGCATCGAGCTGCTTTCGGACCAGCAGCTTCTTAGCCGCCGGCGCCCATGCACTCGCTGCATACAGAATTATCGGCTCCAACACCGCCAGATACATCGTTCTGATCACCTCCGAGTTCAACCCCCATGATACTTTTGCGGCTCTGCACAGTTGACGATAGAGCCCTTGGGCCTTCTTGCTCACGTTCTTCACGTGCGTGTTGAACGTGAGCCTATCGTCAACTGTGAGGCCTAGTATCCGAACCTCACGAGTTCGACAAAGGGGCTCTCCACCCATACTCAATATTGGGTTGTCGTACTTCAGCTTATTGGTTAGCACCATCACATTAGTTTTGTGTGGTGCGAACCTAAGCTTGTTTCGGACACCCCAATCGTGAATATCGGCGAGTACCGCATTTGCCTTTCTCGTGATGTTCCCGGTCTCTTGCCCCGAGAAGATCAGAACGACGTCGTCTGCAAACGCCTGGCAGTGTGTCCCGCTCTTGGCCACCTCCTCCAGGAGTGGATTGAGGAGGAGGGTCCAGAAGGTTGGGCCGCCCACGGATCCCTGCACGCACCCCTTGGTGGTCTCTCTGGCGCACTCCGCCCCCGCGTACCTTACGGCCACCTTGCGATCGCTAAAATAGCTGTCGACAAGGCGCCGCAGGCCAACGGGGCAGCGAGTTTCCGCCAGTCTGCACCGTATAGCAGGCCACCAGGCGTTATCGAAGGCTCCCTCTATGTCCAATGATACCAGCACAACGATCTCCTTCTCCTTCAAGCGAGCTCGTATGTGCTGGATCAGGTCATACAGGGAGTCTTCGGTACACCTTTGCGGCATAAAGCCGTATTGGCGGCTACTGATATACGGCGCAGTGTACCACCGGATCCTCCGGACCATCATCTTCTCCAGGACCTTGCCCATGACGGGCAAGAGTCCGATGGGCCGGTAGGATTTCGGGTGCGTGTAATCGTCCTTATCGGGCTTCCGCAACACTACGACCGCTGCCTCCTTCCATTTCCTGGGGAAGTAGGCGAGAGCGAGACACCGGTTGGAGAGCGCGAGAAACAGTTCGGCGTCCACTGCGATTGCCGCCCGGCAGATGTCGGCAGTGAGTCCGTCGAGGCCAGGTGCCTTTTTCGCGTTAAAGGTCGACACGGACCATCGGAGCTCCTCCATCGTGAAGGGGGAATTTTAGGGGGAAAAAAAGACAAAATTTCGCATGAATCATCATGACCCTCCCTCTCGTTGACTTCATCGGACTTGGCTCTTACAGTACAGTGGTCCGCATTGTCCTCCCCGGGGTTATCCTCCGGGAAGAAGACCTCCGCAAGCATCCTGGCCGATCCCGCTGCGTCCAGCACCTTCCCTCCCTGGACGAGGGGGACGTCCTCACGCCTAGTCTCCGTGCGACGTATCACTCGGTAGACGCCGTCCCACATGGTCTCACGCTCCTGCCGCTCGCAGAACCGCTTCCAACTAGCGGTCTGAGCACGTCCCACCTCGAGGCGGTAAGCTTCCTTCGCGTCGAAGTACTCGCGCAAGACCAACTCCTTACGGGCCGGCCGCGCGTTCGGGATCCGCCTCTTCTTTCTCAAGACGTCTGCCTTGAGGAGAGAGAGCTGTTCGGACCACCAGGGCAATTTTGTCCTTTTCCTCCCGGAGGCCTTCGGCAGGACCGAATCGCAGGTGTCCCCCACGGTTTCCACATACCGATCGACGATGCTGTCCAACGCCCCCTTATCGGTGACCTCGGTCACCTCGGCTGGCGTCAAACAGCGGTCTGAGAGCAGCTGGGCGAAAGTTCGTTTGAACTCGCCCCAGTCTGCCCTATGGGTAGTGTACTTCCGCGTGGAACACCTGATGTCCGTGCCGACGGACCTCACGAGATTCAACTCGAACAGGATCGCCCTGTGGTCCGACGAGGATAACCCGTCCGCGACTCGCCAGCCCTCCACTCGATCGAGCAGAGTGGCGGATCCCCGGTTTAGGAGCCGAAGGTCAAGCCCAGCCGCCCACATTTGTAAGGCTTCTCCCCTTGTGCTATTCCGGGAGGATCCCCACGCTTTGGATTGTGCATTGAAATCACCCCGAATAAGAACCGGACGTGGTTGACATCTGCGAATGCATTTGCTTACGGAGTCCAAGTACCCCACGCAGGCAGCTAGTGTGCAGTTGGGAGAGACATAGCAGCCCACAACCGCAAGAGGTCCCAATTCCACAGCAACAAAGCCTTGCACTCTAAAAATTAAAGAACAGGGTGGGTCCCCCGTATTACCATTCCAATAGATAGCGACCTTGCCATCTTCGCTACCAAACCAGCGAAGATGTTCTGGCACACGGTAAGGCCGTTACGGTAATAGCTACCGACCACTCCGCGAGGGATTGCAGTAGCAGGTCCTACGCCCCGCGGCAGTGATTTAGGTTAGCTTGGAGTATCTTTACCCTTCAAGTGAAGGTGACACTTCTATATCCTCCTGTGCACTTAGGAGTGGCTCAGGAGCGGGAACCTGCTTTTTCCCACTTCCTGTTCTCCTCCGTTTAGGCGCACAAGCCTTAGTCCTCAGACGGTGATTGGCTGGGCGTCCGAGATCCACGCACAGTGGACATTTCAGCACTCCGGTAGTACATTGACTAGCTCTATGACGTGCTACGATCCTTTTCGTTAGGGCACCTATTACGAACGTGTCCCAATTCCAGACACCGGTAACACTGCAATGGTCGCTTCGCTAGAACCTCAATCCTTGCTAATGTCCACCCTACGCGGATACGCTTTGCTGTCGCCAGCTTTCGTACTGCGCTTACAGGACAACGTATCCAGGCAGATCCCATTCGCACAGGAGACCGGCGAATCTCGGCCACCTTAACATCAGCGAGTGAACAACCTCCCGCTTCTGCAACTGCATCTGCGACTTCCGCTGTGGTAACGGACTCATCCAAATCCATCACTCTTATTTCGCCCGTTTTCGAGGGTCGTGCTATGTGTACCTCGGTATCGACCAGCGCTTCTTTCATTTTTCCAGCCAGCATGTCAGCCTTGGATGCGCAGTCAGGGCCAGACACCTTTAATATTAATGCCCCCGTTACTGCCCTCTTTGGTCGAACGATGTCTATACCGCAGTCTGCCAACTTAACCTTCTGCTTTACCGTAGTCATGACCGCGGCATACGAGAGTTCTCTGTTCGCTGGTACAGTGACTGTAATGGCTGCTGCACGAGGAAGTCTACCCGGTTTTACCTTTTCGGTAGGTTTTGAAGTTACCTTTCCAGCCATCTTGACCGTTGGAACAACCTGTCCTGCCGCCACCCTACTAGCTTTGCAGCTTACTACAGTCGACCAGGTATCCGCTGCTGACCTAAGCTCCGCGGCAATCGGCTCAGAAGCCAGAGCAGGTGCACGCGGTTACAAAGATTGATCAGCATCAGCCGCTATTGGCTTCTGACCACTTGTGAGTCTCGGATTGTTCGACAACCTTTGCCTTAGAGCTCTGTTAGGAAAAATCCTGGTCTCAAAGGCAGCTAACTTTTCATCTACAAGACAACCTATTAGCAGCATGAGGCTTTTTTCTCCTCTCCTGGTCACGCCTTCCTTAATTAATGTACTCCACTTGTCTGCTTCCGGAGGAGTTTCATTTCTTCAGTCAGCTTGTCCAACTTGGTTGCAAGATTGTTTACGAGTGATCGTAACTCTCCATTCTCCCTTTCAAGACTTACAACTTTGTGAATGCTTGCTGCTCTTCGCTTAAGTTCTCCTGCTGCCGCTTTTAGGTTGCGGACTCCCAATCTCAAGTGACAGACGTAATCGCTTTTAAGATTACGGGAACGGTCGGCAACATTCCCTATTACCAAGAGGTGCTGATCAATGAGCTCCTCCAGTTGGGTATCAGCACAGGACTGCATTACCAAGGTCAAGTTTTCAACCTCTGGGAGATTAGTATTCGTCCCAGTTTTAGTTGATAGTGCAGCACCTTCGCTTTCTTCGCTTGCAGAGGCAGTAGTCGTTTGATACTTTGCGGCGACTTCCATGCATTGGGCTTTAGACCTTCTCTTCCGGGCATTGCTTGAGACCTCAGAAGCTACCGAGGTTCGAGACGCAAGTGAGCCGTCTGACTCGCATGCATCGCTGTCCTCTGCCAAATTTTTTTGTGGGTCTAAGTGTATAGCGCGCTTTCGCCGCCCACTTGTCCGACCCTTTTGTTCCCCCGAAACATCTCCGACTTTCCTAATTTTGTCCCCTGGTGGTATAGGAACTGCCCACGGTGCCGATATCTCACCAACTTGGGTTACATTTTCTTCTCCATGCGTTACGTAAGCCTCCAGGCAAGGCCCGAGGTTTGACTTTCCCTCAGATTCTCCATTTTTTGGTTTTGATTTATTCATTTTTTGTTCCCACGAAACTGGTATGAAATATTCATTTGCTCGGGCAGAGTATCCTTACCCAAACAAGCCTACGTACACCCAAGGGTCGGCAGGTACCTTTTTTTTTTTTTTTTTATTAACGTGTGTAACAAAATGCTAACGGAACGCACACCCCGTACCAATACTGGGCCGGTAGTCGGGGTAGTGTCGGACTCTAACCGACTAAAAAGCTTCACACGGGATTCCATCACCTCCGCAAATAAATGCACGAGGGTCGCGGGATAACGCGACAGTTCTTCCGCAACCCCCGTTCGGTGCCCGGATCGAACGGGCCCGCCTCGGGGAGGGATGTGAAGCATCCCTCCCAACTGACAAAATCCCTATCACTATGCGGCGACGCGTCGGAATACGAGACGCGTCGCCAGATACACCCCAGGAACCCTTTCCAAGGGGGGCGCCGGACCGACGGCCCTTGTCGGTAGCGGCGCCAGGTTCCTCTGCCTAAGGAGGCAAGCGGTGGTCGTGCGCTCGGCTCCGCCCGTTGGCGACGAGCTGTCTGCGCACTGCAACCGCCTCCTGCCCCCTCGGCGCCCGCTCTCTGTGACGCTCGGTCTCTCGCTTCTGCGACATAACGATATCGCAGAATCGGGATACCGCGTCCCATGACGCCTCGCTTCCGACCATGGTCCGTACCACAACCGGCAGCGAGAGGTCACTCCCTATCGCCGCTACGAGCGCGGCCCTATCCCCCCCGAATTGCGGGCAATCGGCCAAGGTGTGCGACGATGTGTCCACCGGGTGTCCACACTCGTCGCACGCCTCGTCCGTCCTAACACTACAGTGACGCTGGTGCAGATAGCTCCCGAAGCAACCGTGCCCCGTGAGTATCTGCACCAGGCGGAAGTTTAAAACTCCGCTGTCTCTGTCCAGCCAGTCCGCGAGGACCGGTCGGACTGCCTCCACGGTGAGGCGGCCGTGCGTCGGGTCTCGGAGTCGCCGCTCCCATCGCCGACGCACGTCCAGGCGCCCCTCTCGGCGCCACCTCGCTTCCTCGTCCGGCGCCGGACACTCGCCCCGCTCGAGGACGCACTTCCGCCGCCAGTACACACGCGCCAGCGACTCCGTCTCGAGATCCCGCGGCGGCGTCCCGGCGAGGACGCACGCCGCCTCGAAGGAGACGGTACGGTAACCGCGTACGACCCGTATGGCCATGACACGCTGCGGTGATCGCAGCAGAGTCCGGCCGCGGGCCGACAGGTTCTCCGCCCATATGGGCGCTCCGTATAACGCCATAGAGCGCACCACTCCGGTGTAGAGTCGCCGGCATCCGACGCTCGGTCCGCCCAGATTGGGCAGAAGGCGGCTCAGGGACCCAGCCGCTCGAATGAGCTTCGGGCCCAGCTGCCGAAAGTGCTCGTCGAACCTCCACCGGCCGTCGAGGACGAGTCCCAAGTACTTCATGGAAGTACCGACGGCGATGGAAGTTCCACCGACTATCAGCTCCGCTCCCGGCGGAGGCGCGTTCCGAGCGCCGTGGAAGCATAAAGCCTCGCACTTGCTCAGCGCCACCTCCAACCCCAAGCGCCGAATGCGCGCGACGACTTGGGCTACGCCCGCAGTCGCCAACACGCGCGCCTCCCTGAAGGTGCGTCCGCGGGCCGTCACCAGGGTGTCGTCGGCGTAACAAGTCACGTCGACTCCTCCGAGGTTAGCCCCGCGCAGCACCGAGTCGTAACCGACGTTCCACAGGAGCGGTCCGAGGACCGAACCCTGTGGGACGCCGCACGACACGCCGTGCCGACACCACTCGTCTCGCGTCGGGTACCTCACGAACCTGTTCGAGAGGTACGTCCCGATCGTCCGCCTCAGGTAGACCGGGACCCCGAACTGGACCAGCGCAGCGGTGATCGTTTCCCACGGAAGGGTGTTGAACGCGTTGGCGATATCGAGCGACACCGCCAACACCACCTCTCCGCGAGACACCGCGTCGTCCGCTATGGCGCGCACCCGCGCTATAGCGTCGACGGTAGACCTGCTCCTGCGGAATCCGAACTGTGAATCGCTCAGATCCGGTCCAGTCTCCTCCATGTGTCGAACGAGGCGAGCTGCGATAACGCGCTCGAAGAGCTTGCTCACCTCGTCCAACAACACTATGGGCCGATACGACGACGGCGAGTCGACCGGTTTCCCCCCCTTCTTGAGCAGGACCAGTTTCCCCGTCTTCCAAAGGCGCGGAAACCGACCCTCCTTCAAGGACGCCGTGAACAGCGCTCGCGTCCAGGGCTCCAGGGGACCCAAAGCTAGAGCCCACGCGCGGCCGGGTATACCGTCGGGCCCAGGACTCTGACACGCATCCTTTTGACGGCCGCCGACAGTTCCCCTTCGCTGACACCCGGAGCGTCGTCCGGTTGGAAGGAGTCTTCTTCCCCTCCCCTCCCCCTCGGCCGACGCGGGACTGAGTCGCAGTCGATGGCGACTCCTCGACGTCCCGCCGTGGGAACAGGGTGCAGATCGTCCGATCGAGAAGTTCCGGTCGGAGGCTGCGAGTCAGAGTGGGTCTCCAAGGGCGCAGCTTTTGCCGCACCCTCTTTCGGCAGGTACCTGGGGTGGATAACAGTAGCGATTGACAACCCCTCAACCATGCATCACCTCGCGCTGCTTCCGCCGCTTGTGGTTGGGGTATTTTTTATAGAGGTTTTTTCCTCTTGGCCCGGCCAACTAAGGCTAGACCCCCGTTCTCGATAGGAGCCGCGAGACGTGACCACGACACTCCAACCGGGTTTACGAGTTCCACGCGCGTATCTGCGACGTGGCTGCCGGTGGTAACAAGACAAAATCGAGTCGCCCGCGTGGAGTCAGAGTTAGTGAACACTGCGCCCGCCCTTGCCTCTCCAATATGCCTTCTGCTGATCAGAGGGACACTCGGAGAGACGCCTTCTCGGCAGATTATTCGCTACCAGTCTGCAACCATAAAGGCCGCTGACTGGCCCCAGGGTGCACCACGAGAAGGTTATCTGCCATAGCACCCCGCGGTGGTAACTACCTATACGATTATCGGCACTGAGACCTACCACTGGTACAGATACCGATCTGTACAAAACGTGATATGGTCAATGTTAAATAATTTGAAATAAATGCTATAAATGTTGCTATAATAAATAATGAATGCTAAAATAGAAATAGACTGAAGCTTTCTGGCGGCTTATCACCACAAAGTGGGTAGCTTGTGTATTCGCGCTGATCCACTTGCCACTCCACCTCTCTTGCCGTGGCGCATTGACTAATCATTTGCCTGAAACAGAAGTCTCCGGGTTAGATACAGGGGCTATACGATGTGGTTTTGGTCAGTGGTTTTCTACCACTCTCATTTTGTAAATCTTCCGCCGTAACAACATTGCCGTGGTCTGACTCTCACATGAGTAAAAGAGTGTCGAGCGAGCGCGCTTCGCCATCCACGACATAATTTTCACTTAACACCATTGTTTAGCAATAATTTTAGGAGCAAACTATAGATAGTATAGAAAGTGAAAGGTCACTGTCGCTACTTGATAACGAGTTAAAATAATATGAACAAAAATATATAATAAGCTGCTAGAAAAAACTATATATGTCAGTTTTCATATTGAACAGTCCCTTAGTTTCGAAGAAGCCAGTCTTAAACAATTTATGTTATCTTTGTTATTATTTCTAGACTAATTTAACCCGGCGGAGTATACAGTATCTAGTAGCAATAGCATTATTATCTGTTATGTCATATATCTTCAGGGTTGAGAGTTTCGACAACATTTTCACCTGTTTTAGGGAATACCAGCTTCAAATGGACGACATTTATAAATATAGGTTTGTGCATTTTAAAGTTACATAGTACGCTATATAACGGATTGTATAGTAAAATTTAAATTATAGGAAGACTCTTCGCATGCATTCATTTACAAACTACAGCATAAACATTTGAACATACACGTTCAGGAGAGCGGATGGGTACGAAGCGTGAAATCTGAAAGGTACATACGCGCCTTAAGTCGGGGAGTTCGTTATTCGTCTTGTAGCCGTAACGAACTGTTTGCAGCCCACGGGGGCAGGTAATCTAATCTTGCGGACGAGCCCTCCCTTCCACTCCTTCGAATTCTCGCCTCCCTCCTCTCCTCCTCGAGGGAGACACCCTCACCGGTAGCGTTTTTCCTAGCTGTTTATGCAATATCAGAAACGGTTCGAACGTGCGCGGAATAACGACGGATCATCGATACAATCGAATTTCGGATACAACTGGGTCTTTTTGTTACAACCCTTGGCGATTGTTTATTTTTAACTGTAACAAAACCTATCCGCTAGTTTACGTGATTTATGTAAACAACATTTCGAAAATATAACAAAAACTGTTGTATGCTATATCACATAAAAACATTTTGTATGTTTTGGACTTTGGGCTTGCTGAAAGTTCTTTGTGATAAACGAATAAACAAGAATAAAAGGTAAAGATTATAGAACAGTGTTCAAGAGGATAGTATGCTTTTCCCACGAAATGCGGAATCACTGCATTTGAATCCCTCAAGCCCTTACTTTTTACAATGGAGGCTCGTGTCGGCGTATTCTAATATAGTCTAAACTTTACTTAATTGCACAATGAATATTACAACAAAGACACACAACGTTTGTATTACCGTAATGCAAAGGAAATAAGTTATAAAATAGTATAAGCAAGGACTGTTCATAATGTTGTTCTAGATCATTTTGTTTACGTTGACACATAACAATTGTACCTTATGTTATAGTAATAAGGTATATATACGGTTATGTTGAGCGAAGTGCAGTTTTGCCTGAGCCGTCCATTGGGAAGCATCGATGTGTGTAGGCGTCGCGTGTCAACAAATCGGTCTCACGCGACTCGCTCACTCATCACTCATCATTCACTCAACAGCATCCGAACTACCGCTGGTGAATAGAGAACCCCCTGCTTCTACGGTGTAATTCGCAAATTGCGGGGAGATACCGATTTCGGTGCTAATGAATGCCCGAGGTACTCCTTTGATCGTATAATTTTCGTTCTGTACTATTCCCGAATTGAGAAACATAATGGTATTGTAAATAAGATATTGTAGAGGTTTTGCATCGTTTATTATATATATATATATATATATTTATGTACCATAAAATATTATCTAGTAAGAAATAATTCCATTTAGATTTAAGTAATTGCATTTACTTCTTCTTCCTCCTGCCCTTTTCCCATTCTTTGTGGGATCGGCACAGTATGTACTTCTCTTCCACATCTCTCTATCAGCCGTCATATCTAAATTCACACTCTTCTTACATATGTCATCTTTCACACAATCTATCCACTCTTATTCGGTCTTCCTCTACCATTATAACTATCCACATTCATTCTCATTACTTTCTTTGTTATATGTCTTTCATCCCTCCGCATAACATGCCCGTACCACGCTAACCTCTTGCTCCTCAACTTCTCTGTCACGGGAGCAACTTTCAAACTTCCTCTAATATACTCATTCTTAATTTTATCCATCCTCGTCACACCATACATCCATCTTAACATTCGTATCACGGCCACGTGTAATCTCCTTTCATCCGAACCCTTGGTGGCCCAACACTAAGATCCATACAATACGACAGGTCTAACCACCGACTTGTAGATCTGTCCCTTAAGTTTGAGGGGCATTCGTGGATCACAAGTCATAGCAGTGACCTGTCGCCATTTCATCCAACCTTCATTTATTCGGCTTCTCACATCTCGGTCAATATTTGAATTGCATTTACTTATTGAATATATATTAAATATCTCCGTCGTCTCTTAATCTATTCATAGTTCTCTCTTCATAGAAACCGTCTGGGCGGATATACACGTGGCGCCCGCCTATTACGCCCGCCAAATTGTAGTTCCGGTTGGAATGGCACTGTAGCAAGTTAAATTATACCGATAGCGTTATATAATTTGATAGTATTTTATTTATTATAACACATTTACATTACGTTTATGTTCTATAGTTGCGAATCAGATGAGTATATAAAAACTTAGAAAACGACTCACGGATATCAATATTGTCCGTCCTTGATGAATTCGGGTTTATGAAAAAAATTGAAGAAGCTGAGGGTTTATTTACAACGTGCTAAATTTCTTAAATATTTTTATTTTTAATCTAATTACTGTAACCACGATATTTACTATGTATCGATGTCAATGAAACGAAAGTTTTAACGTTTACCAACTATTTATTTATTATTACGACCCCATTCATTTACAATACATAACCCGTGGGACGTCAGCCCTTTGGGATTCCACTTACGAACAATAACATATCCCATTACTGCAAACTTTACTGTAACAAGTCTCCTGAGACAGTATTTACTTTATACTAAAGCGGCGCCAACTGGGTGTGGACGTACACACTTAACATTAAGGAAAAAAAAAATTTCACTATTTCATTCAAGTATCTTTGATTGTCTGAAGTCGTTTAAGTATCTATAATGTATTTACTATTTACTTTAGATAGGTCTAGTTTTCTTTCTAAAGGCTTCAAAATAATGATAGATTTCTTTTTAATTAATAGAACTAATTTAATGCTAATCTTGGTGTTATTTTTTTCTTTCAGATCTATCTTTCTCTTATCTTATCTTCAGATCTATCTTTCTCTTATCTTACCTTCAGATCTATCTAAACTTATTATTCCCTATAGTGGCGGAATGTTCGCGGAATCGTTTGAATTCGCACTGACGCTGCCAGAATGAAATCCAGTTAATGTTGACACGGGATATGCAGCAGCATTTTATAAGACAGGGGTGCCTCGGGCCTGGCCTGATACGGGCAGAGAAGGGAGATAGGGATGGAGTGAGCGGAGTGGGGGAGGAGTTGCAGTAATCGCATCGGTCCGGTCGGGTGCGCGCGCGGCGGCCGTATAATCTCATAGACGTAATGGTCTTAAGGCGTACAAAGGGCTGATCAAACGCAGCAATTAAACGCACCAAATGTCGTCGTGGTTGTACCACCGAGAGCTGTCCCCATATCGCTTACTATAACCCTTTAATAATACACACTAATATTAAATCCCTGAAATAAAACTTTATAACCTATATAGGAACGGAAAGTATTCCATTGATGAAGCGGCTACAGCTTATCGGTATCATTAATGAAATATCAATGAGACTGAAGATGGTTCAGCGTGCTCTCTAACAGAACACTGGCCCTCATATATTAACAAACGGAAGATATTAACGCTGTTATAGCGGCAAAATTACACAATGTAACTAATCAGGTGGGATTGAATAAGATTCAATATCTTATATCTCAAGTCTAAGAGAACAATTTGTTGCACTGTATAATATTCACATATTATAGCCAGACATATAATCAACCATCAGTTGGACTGATCATCGCTCTGCTTCATTTTCATTTCTTTCCTTAACCCACGGTTTGCTTCACATTGATATAGTGTGCAAAAAATAGATTTGTGTACGTACAGCTGAAAAAGACAATTGTGCGCCCTAAAGTCGGTTGTCACAGAGTCGAACCCCCGTCGACCCCTATGGTGCGACTAAACGTTGTTAATAGTTAAACAACAGTTTTCCATTGTTTCACTATAACCGCGTATCTAGTATGTAAATCGAAGTTTCCGTATTTATTTACCTCAACAATGCTTCCTATGTTGTAAATCATACTTTAGTGTTAGTTTGTTTACTTTTAAGCTGATAGAGATATGTGGAAGAGAAGTACATACTGTGCCGACCCCACATAGAATGGGAAAAGGGCAGGAGGAAGAAGAAGAACAAGAAGACTTTAGTGTTAGTTCCCGAACCAATATGAACAGCCGAAATAATTCCGAGACCACATGTGGTGTTTTATGATGCTAGGATTTTTCTGAGCTCACCACTAATGTTTTTGCTTCACCATCTATTTTTATTCGACGCACCGATGAGACGAGAGAGATGTTCACAGAAATAAGAGGTAAGAGAAACGCTAGCCGTACGATGTGGTGGTAGTTACGATGACATACACAGCGACAACATTGTTTTCAAATTTCATTATCGCAGTAATTTCCTTAAATACAGCGCTTTTCAAACTGGGACACGGTACTATTTGGAGGCGGAAATATGAGCTGCGGTGGTATTTACCTAGACGGTCTCTGGCAACAATGAAAGGCACATTAGTAAACTACCTCCAGCTTCATAAACGATTAACAAAATAACCGATGTCAATTGTAAAAAATCCCAAAATCTTTCTTAATTATTCGTGTCTACCGTCCGTAAGCCATGATAATTCGCATTCGAGCCATGTCCGACAAATCAATGGCGAACCCTCCCTAGGGAGCATCGCGATATCCGACGCCCTCTTGCGAATAAACTTGTAGGCACACAAATATTGCTACCAAGCTCTGGCATTAATTGGATTTAGTATAGTGCGGTATACGCAAACTTATTTCGAATAACTTCTTTTAACAAATACACAAAATGTTTACTTTCGGGTATGACAATAACAACACATTGTTTACTTTAGGTTATTGATAAGAGACCGATAAATTTCATGTTTTAGTAAAACGAATATAAATACTCTATTTAATACATCTTGTGAAGAATTGAACCCCGGAAGCTTTAAAAACTTAAATATTTAATACTTTCATACTCTGTGGGTAATTCAGATATGTATATAAAAGGTTTTCTTAATTTTCTTATTGCTGTGAAGGATGCACAACAATGGAAAGAATTAAGATTAAGAAGTTAAGCGGAAAGTAAATATTTCTTTCTCCTCTCACACTCACTCTTATTCAAAGATATATTTAAAAGACAATTCATTATATGTATTGAATGTTATCATCCGTATAATCTATTCTAGTAGTAATTGATCGAAACCACCTGTAGTAAATATAATTTTTTTTTTTTTATTACACGACGGGACGAGCGGACGGTTCACTCGATCGTAAGTGATACGCCCGCCCGTAACAATGACACAATATTGTTTCAATTACGAATAGTAGCTTTCTTTTCATAAACGTTTTGAATTCATTCATTACGTCTGATTACGATCTGTCCGTCGTCCAACTGAGGTACATTTTATATCCGCATAGTTCTTTCCGTCTTGCTCTAACACGTGCTGTATGACAGAGAGGTCGAACAGAGCAGACCTGTTTTTGATATACGCCGAACGATGTCGAGATTGATTTGTTATACTATTTGGTTTTGAATAAATATACAATTTGTGGTCGAATTTGTAGATTGGTTGAAACACCTGCGCCAAAGCTCTGTTGACAATATTTTCGTTTTGGTCATCGCATCGATAAGACCACTGAAACTAGTTTTAATTAATGCTATTGTTATGCATTAGCTATACACAAACATATGATGGAAAGCTTTCCATAAGACCAATGAATTGATAAAGGTGACGGGAAACTGTTGGATGCTTGGAGCTCTGGTATGGAGAACTTTACGGAATGTCCATCAGCGGATGTCTTTTGATAATTGTTATGATGATGAAGTATATACATGTACAATTGATTAATAGCTGTTTTTGTTCTATAGAAACTTAGTATTGCAAAAATATTTATAATCAAACGGTACTGCATAAAAGCAAATTTAATGTATAGAGTAAAGATGGGAGACGGCCGTAGTCGCTGTACTGCACGATTGAAACGTTGTAGATTATCAATGTACCTGATAACAAATGACCGTAATCAAGATGAAAATGTACATAATTTAATCCTATCGGAAAACGAAATCATCGGTCTGAGAAAATTTCATAGGGAGGAGACGCGGCTCCAATTAGAATTGCAAATTCGAGATTGCGGAAAAATCGATCCTTCCGGCCAATCCGCTCGCTTCCTACTGAATATTCTGAAAAAGTCCTTTGAAAAGGAAAATTAAAAGTGCGAGCATCAGAGCGGAAGCGACTCTTGGTTGTAGGACGGGAGTAAAAGTCTCTTAATTGCGCGAGGAAGCGACATCATTGCGTGATCCGGTCGAAAAAAAAACTGTCTGAGTAATTTTTTTGTTAGGATTAGATAAAAATAATCGAATTATTTATATTTGATTTATGAGAACAAATATAAATTGTTAAGTGTTGGTTGTACTTTACATTTTGGTTTTGATGAAGTTATATATAACTTGATATTTTATCTAAAGTTGTTCGTTGTGTTGCTTGATGTTGTATTATATCTCTTACTTTTAGCAACATTGATTTTTTCTAGATAACAGGTATACGAAGATTATAGCAATCGTGTGTTATTAGTTTCTTCAATTTGTACGTATGTTTATATTTCTTTTGTGGCTGAGGGCGGAGATATCCACTTTATGAAAATCATAGCGACATTTACTAATATGTGTATCCTCCTATCCTATTTCTACCGCCAAATAGCAATGTACGAACATTATTGTTTGAATGGAGTTGTAGCTAGTTAAATTACTGAGATAACGAAACAACATCTTGTGTTTCAAGGCGACAAGCACAATGTAGTGCTGTATGAACAATCCCATGTAGCGCCACATTATTATGGGCAGCCGTATCAACTTAACTTCAGGTCACCGTCTTCATTCTGTCAAATAAAAAAAATGTACATACACAACTCTAGTGAAGCTTTAAAGCGTTACCAATCTTTGGGAGAGGAGTCGGCTCTTTTCTTAAAGTTCATACCAATCCGGAAGTGGCGCTGGCGTTAACTAATATCTGATAGATATTTGTGCTATGAATTCTTTGTAGATTCAAAATAGAAATTATTCTTTTATTTAAGTAAATTGGTGTAAAATTGTTAGCTAGTGGAATTTGGTTTGTGGGTCTGCTTTTACATTGCTTAGTCTACGGGTACGATGGCGACATCCTCCCGAATCGGGCGTGGCGCGGGCGGAGAAGGGTGGTTCGCAGCGATGTCCGCGTCATAATTGCATCCGGTGACTGCAGATTTTCACGACTGAATTGACATCTTCTAACAGATACAGAACAGACAGAGAGAGAACTATCATTCGTGAATAAGAAGTCTCAACGTGTATTAGAACAGGTATGAATAAGACGTCGTTAGTGTTGATGTAGGTACTTCTTTCTTAAATAAGGCACTCATCATATGTATTTTTATACAATTATCTTAATGCCGGGTAGCAGTTGACACGCTACAGTTCCATCTGATGCCGAGATACCATAAACAGAAACAGCGTGTAGATATTTTTAGCACTTGCGTCAGTTTTACAGGAAAGAAATGAACCTGTTTTTATATTTAACAAGCCAATACATAAATAATAAATGGTTTTATATATCTATTGACTACTTAGACAAAATTGATAATATCAAAACTTTCAACACGGGGTATACTCATCATCATCGTCATCACCATCAACCGATAGATGTCCACTGCTGGACCTCCCCCAAAGATCTTCACGTCAATCGGTGATGCGTTGCACGCATCCAGTGTATTATTCAATTAGTATACTCATACATGCTAATAATATATTATTATACAAATAAGGGGATACATAGGGGTATGCTCAAATGATTTTATCTTTAATTTTCAAATATATAGACATATAAATAATTAATCCAATTAATGTAAAACCAAGTTAATGTATCACTTTAAAGAGACGGGTTAAATAAAACTGATATAGTAACCGTGCAAGGGTTTTCTTAATGACAGAATTAACCGTCACTTAAGTTTAAGAGAATAGAAATTTTAATGTCAAAATTAATGGTTTGGTTACAAATTTATATTGTTTAATATCGCATAAAATTCATTGTTAATTTTTAGATAGATAAATTGTTTATTACAGTAATCACTTACACAAATAACAAATAGAAAACAAAAAGCATGACATAAAAGAAAACTTAAACAATAATTATTAAAATTAACAAGGATTAGAAAACATCTATTCCCTATGTGGTGCAGTACTGCAAAGGGCCCAGGCTTAGTGCACAAACCCTTATAAAGACACTTCAGTTCAGCTTAACTACTTAAATCATCCCAGTATTCTATTCGCGATTATATCTTATTGCAGTGATTGTTTAAGTCCTTACTAAGGGCTGCGTACTGCACATGCAGTGTACAGTTAACACGCGCACCCCCATCGCGGGGAAATGGTCCAAATTATGGTGTTAGAGACGGTGGAGGGCCATCGAAAGGGGCTACAATCGCGGTGATTGCTTCTAGCTTTCAGACAGCGGCTAAATCCCAGTTATTATCTACTCGTACTATCTTATTGTCGATTCAGTGTCGCGCAACTGTTAACATTTTCTTCATGTACGAGTTCAATAATACTTTTTTTTTAATATAAAATAAACCCTTTGTTATGCAGATAATTAAAATACACACTAATAACATCTACATAAACACAACAGCGGCAAAAGAAATCTTTTATTACTTTCTATATATTTTTTTTTTATTCTATTGGAACTGTTAATAAATCTCTATTGATTGATAAATATCTAAATAGATAGATCCTCAGCGCTTTAGTCTCGGGCTATTAAGAATAGGACTAAGGTATTCTCTGCCTGACGTACAAGGCGACTGAAAGAGTCCTCGGGTTCGTGGGTCTTGCCTGTCAGGCCTTCAAAACTCAATAAGCATGATAGTCTTGTATTTGCCGTAGCACAGCCTGGGTGCTAAGGAGGGTTTTGCCCTTCCGTAGCATGTTTTAGCCAAAGTGCAGAAGGCACCGGTGCGTTCCGTAGCAGATCCTCTCTTAATGCACTGACGGAGACCACCGAGAGGATTTTAGTGGGTAGATGCCCCACATAACCTTGTTCTCCCCCAGAAGCAAGGTATCTCTTAAGATTACCCACGCGATAAAAAAGTAGATAGCTCTTATTTCCGCCGGTTACGATTTTAATGGCGTTGAAACTGTGTAATTACATGGGTAATGAAATTTAATATGTTATATCTCAAGGCAATTAGCACAATGTGATGCAGTTTCAGCATCACCACCTAACCAGCGCCACGTTCTTATGAGCAGGAATATCACTTATCATCAAGTGAATTCATCGATCGTTCCGTCGCTTAGTCGAATAAAAAAAAACTCTTCTTCTGCTCTTTCCAACCATAACAATGGATAAAATCGTATAATTCTTATTTTACCGTGTCAAAAATAAAAATTTTCTGTTATACTAATTTAACACTGCTTTGTTTATATTAAAGCATTTATTTAAGCTTTAACATAGCATAGTTTTTTATACAAAGTGTGGAAGTGAAGTAGTTTAAATATGTAGAAAATCATGTAAAGCTTTTTAATATTTAAACAGCTTTAAATTACTACCAATCTTGTTTAATCATTGGATATCGGGAGGTTTTGTCTATACGCCGAATGTTCCGCTATCGTCACTGTGACATGCGTAACAACTGTTTGTTTACAAACATCGTAATCATAATAGTACTACTATCAAAATTGCCCCTCAATTTATAGTATTATTATGTCAACGGTACTTTGAACTTGAAGTAATAACTTATAAATAGCTTGTTAGTAAACAAACCCATTTAAAGAACTATGACTTGTTCGTTCTGTGTATGTTTATTTTGTTTGTTTAAAATTTCATGTGATTGATGAGAAAAATTAATGAGAGGAGAGTTCAATAAAAATAGCAACGATTAAAACTAACTAATATTGCATATTAAGGTTAAATAAAGTATATTTTATGTAAATAATTATTAAAGGTTAAAAATCTTATTAAGTACTTAAAATTATTGTTAAACATTATTAGTTACTCTACAGTCATACAGTCTAACCATCAAGTTCAGTTTAAAGAAAGCATCTTAATTTTTTTTATTCTACCAAATGACAAGACGAGCGAGACGTTTACATAACGTTGCTTTAAGATGCTGTACACTGCACCACATTATCCTCGGCACTTTGAGATCACAGTAATTGCATTAACTGTAACGCGATTTAAACCAGAATAGGCTATGTACTACGTACCTACCCAGACGGTCTCCGGCAACAGAGACCTACCACCAGAGTTACCTTTCCCTCACCTCATGATGATGATGAAATTGCTTTGTTGTGTAAGGGGTTCCGCACAACAACTCAAGGGACCCAAGCTAACCTAGCCGTGGTGCACCCTGCTGTTCAACAAACGAGGCTCTGGCTCCCATCAGCTCGTATTGGACAGCGTGGTGGGAAATGGCCCATATCCGCCACTACATGAACTCTTACAAACGACAACCCCTAATGTCTGGCGGTACCGGAGGCCATGCTGAATATCGACGAGGAGGTATTTGGGGGAGGCAATGTGCCGTCCGTCAGCAGTCGAAGTCTATCGGCTGATGATGATTTGACGTTAGTCTGTCAGGGAAGACTTAAGGAAACCGTCTTGTTTCAAGAATGTTTTATTATTTGACATATGCCATCTATCAAATCACACTTAGCCTGGTGAATAAATGTCATATAATCCTTGCGATATATCCGAGTCCCAGCTGTGGGAACTATAAGGTGTCAGTTTATTATTTATTATAAGAATTGTTTCGATTAATTTATGAGTTACGTTTACAAATTAGTTTTTTTTTTTTTCAATTAAGCGACAAGACGATCGGGGTTCACCCGGTGGTAAGTGATACGCCTGCCTATAACGATATGGCGCTACTTAGGATGTTATTCACTGCAACAGGCTGTACTCTTCGCCTTGAGACCTAAAACGTTGAGTCTCAATACTCCAATAATTGCACTAGTTATAGCGCCCTTTAAACCGGAACACAGTAATGTTTGCACACTAGTGTTTGACAGGAAAAGTAGGCGCTGCGGTGATGCAATGATACAACAGAGACACCATCACCACCAATTTCTTGAGGCATATAGTGGTAAATGTATAGGCTTAGTTTTATTTATATAAGATTACGTAAAGTTAAGTTGGTATCACAAATTTAACATATGTTATAAATTGTTACATCGGCCGTTTCATTGTACAATCAATGGCGGATGTGGACTTGTTACGATCAATAATTTCCAATTGGCAAGCCATGCCGTGTTACAAATGGCGGCTCAGAGGACTCGGGCTCTGCAATTGTCAGGAGATTTCCTTTCAAGAAATTGATTATTTGATTTTATCACAAGCGGACCATAACATAGTCTATGTTCATTTATATATAAATATAATAATGTTTTATAATGACGAGTGAAGGTATACATATGCGGAATCTCGAAAAAAATCGAAAAACTAACTCAAATAATTTTTTGGTAATCAGAGATGATGATGCAGAAAAATAAATGTATAATTATGACGTTGCCTCATTATTCTTATCTCGTATTCAGCATATATATGTATTACTTTTTAATACTAGTTACATAACCCGGTTGAAGATCATAGGAGGTGGCTTATGACTAAGCAGCGGGGCAACAGGCCGTGGATCCAGGTCCACGTGCCCAGTGTCTGAGAAGCTGTAACAGTCGCATGGCTTGCAGCGCTGACATCATCAAGAATCTAAGCAGCGGGTGTGTATCAACTGATGATGAATGAAACAGAACGAACAACTTTATTATAACCAATGGTATACGTCCTCTGCTGGGCAAAACTTCCTTCAAAGAGTTCCACACCGTGTTGCCATACTAAGACTCTTCGCGATCTTCTCCAGAACGTTGGTTCAACTCGTGGAGAACCCTTAAGCACTGCAGGTAGTACTCGGCTTCGATTCTAGGACTTGTTCCACTTGATGGACTTGTTGGACTGTTCCATTCACAGTCAGTACTACGAGTATAATGCCCTGCTCGTTGCCACTTATGTCTAAATCCTTTGCGCTATAGTATAATCTCAAATATTGAATAATTCAAG
Source organism: Ornithoptera alexandrae (assembly GCA_029030555.1). Taxonomy (NCBI): domain Eukaryota; kingdom Metazoa; phylum Arthropoda; class Insecta; order Lepidoptera; family Papilionidae; genus Ornithoptera; species Ornithoptera alexandrae. The sequence goes on along the minus strand of JARDVY010000160.1, from coordinate 3,810,047 downwards.
ATTTAGTAGAAATAAATATCGTTAATACATGTGACAATTTGAAGGTGACATGTTACATAATCATGTTCGTCGAGGATCAAATAGCTGTTTCACCAGTTTTTATTTTAAGGATATAAAATTTTGTGTACCACAAATAACAAATTTAGTTTCCGGTACAATTCTTCTAAAATCTTAAACGTAATTTTAGTGATAACATATTAATAATAAGGAATGAATATCCTTAAGTAATAATAACCTTGTTGTCCTCAAAAGTCGTTAATTAATTTCAAAATATATAGTTAATATAAGTTAGATAATATTTTTACAACCGTTTAAAAAAAAATACATGTTTCTGTTCGTAACACTGTAATGTTTTGTTTCTGCTTTCTTTGTATGAACGTTGAAATTAGTGATTGAATGAAAATAATTTAATTTGGTCTTACTATTTATACTACGCCATTTATCAATCGAGTTATGGAATGGTATCCAGAGATGTGTCCTTCAGCTAAGAGTGTTAGGTTTCCAACATCGCCATCACTTGAAATAATGATTGTAGTTTAAGTAATGATTTACGTAAAATACCTCACATGAGCGTCGAATACTTTTGGGTGAATTCTTTTCTATCTTAGACAGAGTTCACCGCAGGAGGAAGTACTTTTGTTAGCGTTACCACTTTAATCGAACATTTCTTACGTATAAAAATTGACAATCGTAAAGCGTCAAGCATATTAAATTTATACGGTATAGGTCTAAAAAAAATAAACCGAATGTAACGGGAGCGATTGAAATTGGAAACGTAACGAAAAAAAGCCGGCTTTTTCAACATTTAAACACACACGGTCTAATAGTTCAGAGGGGCTTTACAGTGCTCTACAACTTTACATAGGCGAGAACTACTGTGTAGCGCGAGGCATTTCCGACCCCGCCCCGATTCTGGTGCAGCGTCCAATAGCGGGCCGTGGGGCCCGTGGGGTCCACGGTGACGCCGCCTTGCCGACGTCAAAACTTAGTTTGTACGTTACGATCGCGGAGTGAGGCCGCGTGACCCGCGCCCGAACCGCTCGCTGTGAACTGAACTCGGCCGGGGCATTGTTCAGCACCCGCCTGAAATACTTGTGCGATGCTTTGACAGTTGAATGAAGGCACGACGGAAAGCCGTTGATGTTTGTTTTGTTTCATATTGTGAGGAGAATACTTCGTCAAAGTGTTGGGCGTTAAACTAGAAATGAAGGTTAGTCCACTTCTATGGTCGTACTCGTTCTTCAAGTTTCCACCGATATCAAGTCAACATATATATAACGATTGATTATAAACAGGCTGATAATTAAGTAGCGGTTACTAATTATGCTTGGTAATGAACTTTCAAATTACAATTCATGTAACATGCTATTTTTATATTAGTTTTAAGAATGAATAAAGACTTAAAGAAGCCACAGTTCAAAATGTAATCTCCTTCTTCTGAGTTCATCACTCTTGACAGAGTAGTCATGGTTATTGAATGTCGCTTTATTTTAAGTATATACGTTCCTATTATTAACTAATTATTATACTTTTCATATTAATAACATTAATCGATATAATGACTACACTTCGAGTTTAGCTCCTTGTGAAGTGTTTAATATATTTTTAACTATTAAATTATTAAACTTTTAAAATTTTTAAGTATCCAAAGTAATGATATGCGCTAAATAGATTACTATTTATAATTAAAAAGGATATATAGTAAAAATAAGTTGAATAATCTTAATGATTATATTGAACGAAGTGTTCAAAGCAAAGTTTTTTTAAGTTATTTAAGTTATTTGGTACGACTAATATTATATTTATTGTCTTTCAATTTCAATATTAATTCTGTTATATTATTAAAATAGATTTTGGTTAAGTATATTGTTAAAAAAAAAATAGTGATTATTTTATAAGGTTTTCTTATTATGAGATATCACAAGCGTTTGGTCATTACTGTATGGAATAGGAGACCACCCGTAGGCACATTTCAAATGGTCGCTTACGGCACATTTACGTCGCTGTACCATTACGATGATAGCATTTGATAGGACTCTATTAAATGTTATTTCATTATAATATTTACGCATTTTTATAAGAAACTTTCATTTGCAATTAAAAAAACTTGCTAATATTGTGATTTGTATTTCAGGAGATTGTCTTAAGAATATCGTTTCAGTTGGCCGAAATATTTCTGTATTGATTTATGAAAGACCATCACACACTTCTATCATCATCATCACTGTCAGCCGATAGACGTCCACAGCTGGACATAGGCACACTCTTCTATATTCAACAAGAATAATGTTTTACTGGTGGTAGGTCTCTGTTGCCGAAGACTGGTGGTAGGTAGATACACCGCAGCGTCTATTTCTGTCGCTAAACAGTACTGTGCAAATATTACTGTGTACCGGTTTAAAGGGCGCAGTAGCTAGTGTGATTACTGGGATAAAGAGACAGCATCTTAGACCTCAAGGCGGCGAGGACAACCTCTTGCATTGAATAACATCCTAAGTAGTGCAACATTTTTATGGGCAGACATATCACATATCATCAGGTAAACGTCTCGCTCGTGTCGCTGCTTGGTCGAATAAAAAAACTTTTCTAGATGGAATCTTAGATATCCTAAGTAAATCTAATAGCATCATTTCGACCTTTTTTTGGCTTTTGGAGGAGAAATCTTCGGAATATACTCTGCTTTTGGAGGGAAGTTAGGGTTATGTGAGATTCTTACTTACTAAAACCCCCTCGGTAGTCTGCATCCGTGCATTCGGAGAGACTCCGGATCTGCTATAGAACGCACGTATGCCTCTCTACACTTTGTGTTAACACACCTCTGAGGAGGGGCCTAACCCTCCTAGGCACCATCGCTGAGCCATACGCTGTCCCACGCAGCTTCGCTTGTTGAGCGATAAGGTCCGCAAAACTCTAAAACCCTTTTAGTCGTCTTCTACAACAGGCAGGGCTTACCTTACTCCTATTCTTACTAGCCCGAGACTACAGGGCTGTGCGCCGTTTGGACCTAGAACTCATAATTGTAATCAGCTATAATTATATGTATCATATGAGGTTTCTTTTGAACCCTCATCTAAGTTTAAAATTTCGCTTCCGACGAATTTTGGATCCATCTTACCGGTTTATGTAAAAAAATACATTTCCAAGTATAACAGAAAAAAAAAATTTAGTTTGAATTTTTGTTTTTGTGTTTGATCTTGTAAATGATACAATAATGTTACTCGATGCATGAATCGCGTTATTTTTAATACTTCATGGTTAAGTTAAATTTTTTTTTTGAGATACTCAGTCCGTTGTTCTTAATCACCGCCTCCGTGGTCTTTAACTACTTTTTTTTTATTAATTAAGCGATGAAACGAGCGGGATGTTCACCTGGAAAGTGATACGCGACCAATACTTTTTAGTCTAACCAAAGATATATAGATATATCATTCTCTCCACCTGGACTTACGGCATTAAAACATTTGTTTTTTTGTTTACTTAAGCGATGAAACAAGCTTGAGGTTGACATAATGGTAAGTGATACATTTGCTCATAAAAATATGGCGCTAGATAGAATAATATACACAGCGCCACATTGCGCTCATCGCTTTGTACATAAGGTGTTGGGTCCTGTTACCCCAGTAATTACACTAGCTGTTACACCTTCCAAACCGGAACACAGTAATATTTGCACACTACTATTTGGCTGCAGAAATAAGAGCCGCAGCAGTACTTATTTAGACGGTCTCCGGCAAAAGAAACCTATCACCTAGTAAAACATAAGAAACTTATTAAAAGTTGATGTGATTTGAAAGAAGTTTAATAATAAACACATGATAATTATAAATAATGTGTGTCTCTGTGATTCAAGGCAATATATAAATATATCTCTCGTACACAGTGGTAACAGACCAGAGGTTATCAATACCAAGACAGTATGCAGCATAACTGGACTGTACATATAGAAACCCAACAGCTATGTTTCGATTAGCTGTAGCTGATAGATTTACCGTATAGCACTACAAAAATTATTCATATGTTATAAAGCATTGTAGGCAAACCCTGAAAGGCAATTTTTTTATTGTGTATGAGTTAGTAGTACATGCTAAACTCTTGCTAAATTTTGAGATGAAAAAATATTAAAAGAACATCTTTTAACATTATTGTATAGTATATGTATGATACTAATTAATATGTAGTTTCATACTTTTAGGCTATAACAGACTTCTTTCAAGTTTATCTGAATCTATGAGAATATCATATTGAGGGTAGGCCTGTACCCCAACAGTGGGGACGTAAATTGGCTGGTGAAAATGTGATCATCCATCATTTCATCTAATATTTAAGACAAGTTTTCCTTAGCTTAAACATTTCAAAGGTCTCTAATCCCAAATTACTCCTATTACTTTTAGACGAAAGTTCTATCAATATGCGGCCTCTAATTTATAGGTAATAACATGTTTGACTAAACGGAAATTGATAAATTACTCGTTATTAATTCCATTACTTGGATAATCTATTAAATAATAAAGATTTTAGTCCGTTAAGTATTAACTATTAGTAGTAGTTTACATACTTTATAAAGATACGTGTACATAAACGTAGAAATTATATTATCGATGATGCAATGTCTAAGTATTCTTACGTTTTGATTATAGAGTAAAATATATAAAAAAAACATTTTTCAATTTACAAATATTGTTTAAAGTGATATAGATATTTTATTTTTGTAAGGTTTTTTATAAAATCGATATTCATTGTCAGAATAAACATCAACAAAACAAGTTTGCGATTAGTGATAGAAATTAAACAGTTTGCAACGATATGAAAATAGAGAGCTGAAAGTTTCAAAGTACTTAACTATAAATTAAATTCCGACGCCATTTTTTTTTTATCTTTTTAGTATTGCAGAAAGTTACACAAAAGGCAATTATTAAGGATATGAATAAAATTATCGAGGACCGTTATTTCGCCGACACGGAGCACTCGATGGCAGGAGAATAAAGAGTTCACATGTAATCTGAACTCGCGGAGTCGCCTCAAATCCGATTAGTATGGAATCGGGTGCACACGATAAATCGTACCCCGCATCGGCTGTCGTCGGCAGCGATTCGTTACGTGCCAGTTTACCGAAAAACTTATTCGATACAACGAGAAATATGGCGGCGGCCGCTTTGGAGGCTAATATGTTATTTAAAGCGGGCAGGCCGGTACGGAGCCCCGCGGCGCTGCCACCTTCTCAATGCCGATATTAATGATTGGAATGTATCACCGATCTTCAAGGCCCGATGCGAATGTCTTCTACGGTCCTGTTGCGACCGCTTGACGGGTTAACAGGCGGTACCATTAACTGCCACGAGCGACTCGCTGCCGCGTGCCCACCCGCCTTGTGTCCATACTACTCCTCCATGACTGCCCGGTCACCTACACTTTTATACTGTATACCTTGATTGATAACTTACACCATAAATACGAACAGATTTATAAAATCCGTAGAAATGTTAAACTTAATGCTCAACTCTTCAATGCTCTTCTTCAAATACGAATATGTACAAGAATATTGCCGAGTTAACCTTTTACAAATATATTAGACGAACTTCATAATAACATGTCGGCCATATAAAGAGTTTGATTTAGAACTATAATTTCGAAACGATGAAATTTAGTTTTGTAATTTGTTTCCGTTAGCAATTACTTTACGGTCGGACGGTGTGGTACTCCAAGATTAGGCAATTAGAAGCCATAATATGTTAATATCAACATGTGACGTAGCTTATTGGAAACTATCACTATTGCACTCTAAACGCTTCCCTATTTTGGTGTACATGGTTTTTCTTTCAAATTGTTTTATAATTATGAAATTAATTCCTTATCAAAATTATTTCAGCATTTCGCTGGACGCTGCTGAATTTAGGACTGGTGATCATTGACCAATTCAATGATCAAAATGTTATAAAATTTGTAACAAATATATATGTATATCAGTACCGACGATCTAGTGAGAGTTGCGGGAAGCCACTGGAGGCGGGCAGCGCGAGACAGATCGGTGTGGAGATCTTTAGGGTAGGCCTATGTCCAGTTGTGGACGTCTATCGGCTGATGATGATGATATAATAATATAAGAGATTTCCATCTATGTAGAGATTCATCACAACATCTCTGGTACCATAGTGCCTAGACTTGAAATTTAGCAGGAATATTTATTAAGTCGAATACAGTGCAACTAAGAATGGATTCTACAAAATTCCTTCCCCAAAGTGGGTTTCGAAAGTGTTACGACCAGCAAGGCGGGCGGGGAACAGCTAGTTTTACATATAATCTTTTCTTCTTCTTAAAATCTCTCTCCAACTAATGGAGGTTGGCGGTCAGCTTGGTGCAGTCGTTTATCTTTGGTTCGGTGGAACAATTCGGACGTCCCAGATATTCCTCAACCATGATAACCGTTTAGTGATTAATTATCATTGTTCGGTATAGACAATTTAAATAATATTACAGTGAAAATAAATCTACATTTATTGGTTTTCGTGTGTTTATGAATGTTTTATTTCAGTTACGTAAAATAGTTGAAAGGATTTAGGGAATCACTTGTCTATTTAGAGTTTTGTATCCAAAACAGATTTAGATTTTTTGATGAGTTCGTGCTACCGTATAAAGTGTCGTCATTAAAAAGACAAGAAATGTCAGTGAAGCGACAGGGGTCGTCCATGGCCAGGGAAGGATTGGTGTGTTTATTGAATAAACAAGGGCGATATGACGGCATTGAATTGGAGACGGAACGCAGCCACAGACGGTCTTTGTGTTTCGATGACGCGAACCTTTCCAAGTTATTTAAATAGGGTACCGCAGCAACATAGTCCATCTAATCCTTATATTGCTGCTATGTGATAATTTAAAAATTTGTATAAAACTTGCATACTTTTGGTACAATTAACAGGAGAGATACTTGCTATAGTTATTTAAAAGAATGTGAAATAAAAATTTTCGTGAAGTTTAATTTACACGGATTAATCTTCTAAACATTCTACGTTATAGGCCTTAACTTACTTAACTTAGTAACATGTACTAGTTTATTAATGTTAGTTGCATAATCTCACTCCTAAATAAATTATATTGTTATACAAATGTTTGTTTAGCATAGTTTCTCAATTTAAACTTTCTCATTTAATATTTTTGATTGTATATCAATTTCCTAAAAATACCCGAATACAAATCTAAAGAATTACAAATATATTTATACATATGAAGGATTCTAACTTGCAGTTAAGTAATTATATTAGGATGAGAATGATTTTTTTGTTACAGTCATCGTGTGTTTGTCCATATCAAATCAATTTTAGAAGTTGCACGGAACCCGTTACTTCTTTGTTTAGATATAAACATTCTCTAACCCTTGACTATGAATTGTTATACTTTTTAATTGTGCTCCATATTATGTATTATTACAAATCCTTCAGATACGAATAAGCCTCGATAAAAGGAAACGTGTGAGCATTAAAATATTCTACTCAGTACATTTTAAACTCACCATAGAGCGATGCAAAAAGTGAAAAGCTCTTACGGAGTGGGTCCTTCAAGTTTTCTATACAAAAACATAATAAACATATTTCTTTTATATTACTATCATCAATTGTCAAAAAAATTATAGCAAAGCATTAATACAAATTAGTGATAAATTAAACTAGTAATTAAATTTTCACAGGTTTGCCTTATATACCCTTCAGGTTTTGTAGTTTTCATCCGATTAGTAGTATTAATATTTTGACACAAGAAATTTAAGTCAACAAGAAAAAGACAATATCGCTACTAACATATTTCCTAATAGACATGATAATTCAACACAAGAAATTGGTTGTTAACTATTGGAAAGTAAATTTATAACTAATCAAACAATTGCTATTATTTGCTTACTTATATATTATTTTTTTTTACAGTTATGTTTTGTCTATTATAGGCAAACTTAAGTAGTAAGAAGTATCCGTTTTTATTATTAACAGTGGTCTATGAAAAATACTATCATTTTGTGTATAAATATGCAAGTGAACATTTCGCAAATCAGTTTTTCAAATTAAAGCAAATATTATTATTTTTATGAGAAGGATTAATTGAAAAAATACCTGTTTATGATCCTTCCAGATTACACGAAGCGCTAAAATGTTTGAACTGAAGTCATGGTTATGTCAACATCTTCGTCAATCCTGTAAATGATGAGTTAAAGAATATAATATTCAACTGTATGATTTTAATGCTTTTTATATGAACTCTGATAAACGCATCGCGAGTTCTTTTTATCAGTTTTATCGTGACTATTTTATTACGAAAATGCTATTGTGACAGAGATAGATGGACAGACATCTAGCCTTGTAAACATTTGACACCTCCGTCCGCTGGCCGACGCCGTATTATTCACAGCATCCGCGGACCGCGCAACAATTTAACACGCTGCCTAATAAAACCTCAAGCTAAAACCTCGTTTTCCACTATCGCATAAGAACTAAAACAGCGTGAACACTTGAGATATAAACTTAAGATCCGTATGGGTGGAGGGTACAGGTTTAATACAATTAGGTGCGTGCTGGTTATGATTAATAAGAGTACGGTCAACTCGTGCGCTATGCCTCGCCGATCCATGGTGTGCAGGAATCCGACCCAATAATATATCATCAAACAGATGTGAGACGCCTAATATTAATAGCACTCTCGATGAGGAACGCTAGAGTGCACAAAGGGTTCGTTCGACTACGAAAAAAAAAAACATATGTTGATGGTTTAGGAGTGAAAACATCACATATTTCACTTTGAGCCGCACACCTCTTGTGTTTGGCGACCGCTTTGAATGGGCACGGCGCTGTATGGACCCATAACGCGTTAAGTTGTCGATAGCTGGACTTTTTTTTTTTTGGAATTGAGAATTGATGAACTTCCTTATAATTCATGTTGTATAGTATCATTATAAAATAAAGTTCTGTTGAATAAATCATTTTTCAGATGCTCTAAAATTAGATATGATTTTTGGCATGTACGCACAATATAAATCGCGCACAACTAAACTTTTGAAGTTAAAAATGAAAATGGGTTTTCGTTGGTAGTTTGTATGGTAATTCGTTTTAAAATCTCATTGTTTCAAATAGTTAATTTATTTTATATTTCTTGCCTTAAGAGAAATAAAACGGGAAGCGTACCTCACGCGGTCGATCATAAATTTTAAACGGTAGACACGGCGACAATACCCGTGTTTTATTATATGAGTTGATTTAGCACCTAAGGTTCCAATGAGTACTGCGAGCAGTGCAACTCACAAACTTTAGCGATTAACGGAATTAATTTAAAACGGCTAAAGATTTTAAACAAATAATGAATTAACAAAATCCATTCTAAATGCAGAGGGAAATAATTATTTACTTATACTACACAAGACATATATAAGCTTTACTTCATTACTTTTACATCTATCAATTTTATTACCAAAGAGAAAAAAATAAATGTTATAAAATGGCCGAGTTCTCAAATGTTTTAATGGTATTGTATATATTTTCCATACAAATCATCATATAAATAAATATATTATAGTATGCATCTTTTACCAACTTTTAGATGTGAAAAGGTACTACAAGAAAAACAAGGCACTTCAGTTTCTTTTTCATCGATAGATTATCGAAGTTTATTTCAACATAATTTTTTTTTAAATATTTCTGGTGTATTTTATATTAGAGACGCTCACTTGATGGTTAGTCATACACCTGCTCATAAAAACGATAAAGATGATATACACAGCACCGTATTGCGCTCGTTCCCTTCAGGTATAAGATGTTAAGTTGTAATACTCCAGTAATTTCATTAGCTCCAACGCTTTTCAAACCGGATCACAGTAATGTTTGCACATTACTGTTTAGCGGCAGAAATAAGCGTTGCGGTGGTGTCTAGACGATCACCGGCAACAAAAACACCACCAGATTTCTCTTGATTAATTTGTGCTCTGGTTTATAAGGTGTCGTAGCTACTGTAATCATAGTCCTGATAAAATTTGTTACGTTGCACCATGAGATGAGAGCGTATGATTTAGCTAGAGATTTTCACTAAATAAAGCTTTAAAAAAAAAGCATTTTTCAATTCATCACCATCAGTCTCTAAATTGTTAGACATTACCTATCAAAGTAACTGTACGTTCGTTTGGAAAATAACTCTAAAGTTAACAATCGCTTATATTCTTTAATATCGATTAATGTCATTAAGAAGTAATGTACGATATTAATTGATATTTCTATTCGCTGAAAATATTATGTACAGTTCAGTTACTTAATCAACTTGCTTTACACGTCAGGCTCGACAGGGAAAAGGGATGCTAAACCAGTATATATTGCATTATTTATTCCGATCATCTCCTTATACGGTAGTAAGGAGACGGGATCGTATAATGGTTTTTCTTACAACACGTAAAGACTTACAAGCGTATATCATATCGTGGTGATAATGATTATATGATATCCTTTTACGGCGTATAATCTCTAATTAAATAATTGTTATATTATGTTATTAATAATTAATAATTTTAGCGAAATCTATAATGGAAACAACATTGCAGTTTGGTTTACGTCATAGAATTTTTCATTAACATATTCATTTTAGTAAATATCTTGAATTATTTATAGAACCACTATTACTATTTCTATATTTTCAAAAATAGGATAACAACCTCCTGTACAGGTATTTTTTTTTAATCGATTTTTAATGATTTTTTTAATCGGTATACGATACGCTTGCCCATAACTACTTACGCGTTAGTTAGGATGATATACGCGGCACCAAATTGCGCTCTTCATCTTGGGATATAAGACCCCAGTAACTTACCACCAGTTTAATTATTAATATAACTATATGTAATAATTAAGGCTTTATATTAATTACGGTTTTTTAATCCATTTCGTATCATAATCTGTAAATTGTTTGTAATTTTCCAAGCATTTATATTATGTTATGAGTTTAGAGTTGTAGTGATTATTATGTTATGATTTCCAAAATAACTTAGTTTTCAAGACGGTCTTAGACGCTAAACATTTCGAAGCGATGCAGGTTTGATTCTCACTGAGCTTGCAGTTACTGTGATGGAAAACTGTTCTAGTAACAATAGGATGAACATGTGGCTATCAACCCACTCCGCAAATATCAACCCATTTGGCCGGCATGGAGGTTAGTAGATGATTTTCTACTTATGCCAGAAGTTCTAGTAGGGGGAACATTAAGAAGACAGTTTATATTATTTTTAATCAGCAGACTCTATAGTTGCATTATTTTCTTTATGAAATAGCAGCTACATTGCAATAGATGATATATTCTTAATAAAGCTTTCCTCGCGTGTGATAATCGTACACGGTTTCATTAAATGTATGTTCATCTTTTGAATTATTAAAGCGACATAAGGTTCACATAAAAGCCACTCGATACCTTAAGGTCCCAATGACATCGGACACAATGGCTGCCATTCATCATCCTCCCTTACACTGTGTCCACCACTTCGCGGCCGGCGGACACTTTTACCAGCCACCAATCCTGTAATCCCGTGTAAGAGCTCATTTCGTTGGGATTAAACGTGTCCTGTTCGATGTAATTTATCAATTTGTGCCTCCCGATGTATGGCGATATTTTAAAGGGGCTTATAGAAACGTAATGTGATGGTGTCCGTATAAATTATCGATTCGTTTGAACCCGCGTTAGGCATCAGAGATGCTGCGTGACCGTTATCTCCAAGTGTACGGAACTGGCGACGTGATTTAATTAAAAGAAGCTTTTATGCAGAAAACTGCTCCCGTTTTTTTTTTTTAATTACTTTAGTGGACGTCGCGTACAGAAATGTCGTTTTAAAAAATAAATATCTCATTTACAAAAACTTGAATGTTGAATTTATCTGATGTAATAAAAAAAAATATTATGAAAAACTTAATATAGGATTTTTAGATGTACATTTAGGTAGGTAGTGGGTAAAGCTGCGAGGCCTGACTAGATAGGCAACGCTTAGCTGCAATGTTCTCCGATGCTCCTTGAGTGGCTCAGTCATGAGGAATAAGACTCAAACAGTATCAGTGGATTCCACCGCCGTAACAGTACAAAAGTAAAAATGAGTTTACATCGGACTGTACAGAAATATACGCAGTGATTGGTAATCTTAAAGGTTTCTTTGCTCACCCGTCCTCACCTTCGGAATTAATTGATAAAAGCGGCACCCACTCCGAAATTTATAACCCAGAGATATAAATAACGTCGGGCGCGATTAGCGGAGCTACTTTGTTATGTTTATGAATATTTGCAACTCGTTCATTTAATGTGGATCAAGCGATGCTCTCGACCTTTTCGACCCCAAACTTTTTGCTCATTCTGCTATTTGTTATTTTTTTTTTGGTTCGACAATGAATACGGCTTTAGATTATTAGCAACGAGCTTCTTAATGAAATAATTTTTAGACACCTTATCTTATATAGACATTATAAATAGTGCTGATAACTCTTGGCTAGTGATCCATTGATTCAGAAGACAGTACATCTAACTATTACAGGATATTGGTACTTTTTTAATATAATTTCCTTTTAGCAAAATTTTGTTTAACAGCAGCTGAATTATATTATTAATTATCTTTATAGCCATAAATCATTATTATTTTATTTTTCTCTTTACAAACGAAAAGGGTACTTGGAACAAAACATCTTTGGGTATGATATCCGCTTTTTTTATTTTATTTGCCGTTGCAAATGAAGTTAAAATAAAATTAATTAAAAATGCAATAATTGTTTGTTATTTGCTATACACTAAGCTTCGTCGGACAGATAGTAATGTATGTATATATATCTCTACTGACTAGAAGCTGTAATAGATGCTAGGAAGTAGGTATATTGAATTTGCATGAATTGTTAAATATATCATTAAAAGTAGTAGAGTTTAATGAGAATAGATTTTATATTATTGAGATAAAGACCATAAATATTTGAAAGAACTTAGATATTTCAAGCTGTAAATCTTCAAGCTCTTACAATATTGTTTAATACATTAATTATAACTTCTAAACATGTAATATGAGCCAGAAATATATTGGTTGATTTATTAATTTTTATCTTAAAATAGACTTGAAATGTAATATTCCTTTATTTATTTATTTTTAGAGTATAAGTGAGCGAATCGTAAATATATTTGCAAGGGAAACATTATGTAGTTTCACTCATATATTAATTATGCATGTTAATACAGGCTTAAGTTACTCTTCAAAAATATTTTTACTGTAATCTAACCTTCTAAAATCTATAAAAATTAAGCAACAATGATCTATATTTTCAATTAGTCTACGTCAGTACAGTTTAATGTTTATTATTTGCATAAATGAAACTGAATTGGTAACAAGCTTTTAGTTAAATCTCATTTATGCGAGAAAACACGACGTTTACTTTTATCGCTAATTGCTATGTTAATGAAGTTTGGCTAATTATTCAGGACAACTTTTTATAATGAAAACGAAAGCGTACAAGTCGACTAATAACATTCTTATACTGTTTATGTTTAATTACAGTAGAAGAAGGATACACCTATGCTACTACATTACATCCTTCCTTAACTAAAGCACAGTATAATAGGACTAATTAATAATTGTTGCAACATATTTTTTTTACTTAATACGAAAATTTAAATTTTGTAGATATATACAAATATATGCAACATATTAAGTTTTTAAACATTACAAAGTCAACGACACAACAATTGTTAACTTAAAGCGGTAATAAGCTGGACACGGCACAATGTAATGCAAAGACCTAATGCAGCAGTACAAGATCGATCGACGACAGTGACCGTTTACAGGTTGATGATGATGAAATGCGACAATGACCTTAAAAGTTTCGATTACTTTTTTTTTTGTTCAATGCAAACGTTAAACGTATAACAAAAAGAATGTAGGTCGATGTTACAGAAGCTGGTGCGTGTGAAACGCAAACTAATGGCTGCGGCCTCTTGATATCTATATTACAGGCTAACAACAGATATAATACTAGAAAGACATAATTACTCATCTATATCCTATTAATTACAGCCTTATTACTAAAGTGACAGAACTTAAATTGTAATAGAATGAGCGACGAATAACAGAGGCTTTTATTTGCAATGCGCCAGTTTCAGTTGTGTCAATGGTTCGGTCTGTCTCAAAACGCTTTGTTCTTGTGTAAAGAAACGCATACAAATAATGTATATTATTTCAGAAAAAAATAGCTCGTTTTAGCTCTCTTTGGGAGATCAACGATAATAATCCGAGATTAGAATGTTCCTTTAATAATAAACATCTAATAACATAATTAATTATAAACGAAATATAAGTTTCTTTTTATGAGGGTAAAGATGGTAGAATGTACTCTTCCAGGGTATGCTCTTCCATATGCTAAATAAACCTACTTCCATAAATTAATGATATTGCTGATTTATTATAAATATACATAAGTGTTAGGTTTAATGCACACATACTTCTCAAATTATATTCTTATCGGTCTCTCACGTGGGAGATAAATATGTTCACATAAGTTATAATCACACTGATTCTGATGAAAATATCTATATTACATGATGCTGGGTTTTGTGGAAATATGTCGAAGCCTGCGCGGGCGCAGGTGGTGCCAGCCGCACGAGCTGCGCCGGCGCCCCGCTGGGCTCCCACTATGGTGTATTCCGGTGCCGCTATCGACACAATTTATCGATGTCGATGATTTCGCACTCGATTAATACTTTTTACCGACGATCATAAAGCCGCAACATTGTCATCTAACTATAACATATTGACTTTTATAATGAAACCGGCCGTTACATCAATTTGTATAAAGAGAAATCTACACGCTACGCTCCGAGTCCGGTTAATTTTTTTTTTATTTTAATGACTTCTACAATATTATTTTTTTTTACAACAGTTACTGTTGAAACGTTTAATATAGTTTATTGATCTGTGATATTTTAATCGTAGCCGAGCTTTTTAAAACATTAAAAAAATTATGCATTATATATTAGTGTCTAGCACAACGCGGCTGCAGAATATAATTACGAGAAAATTAATATCATTAAGGGAAGCTTAGAATTACGTACATATATATTCTCCAGTGGAGAGAGCAGGTCTCTGCCTACCCCACTGGGAACGAGGCGTGATATATGTATGTATGTATTCCATTGCTATATATTTCTTCATCAAAAATTATTAAAAGGTTGCTCTACCACGTTTTGTTTATTGTATTTAATATAATTGTTTAGGGGTAGACTTGTAATACGCCTGTCTGTATTTCATAGCGACGGTATAAATTACAGTTTGTTAGTATTGTGGTGTTCAACATTTTAATATCGTTTCGTTTTTGTAACGTCTTGTGAAGATAAAATTCAAATTAATATTTACATTTATAACTTATTTGTTTTTAAAATTTGGTTTTAATAAATACTCAACACTGTTGTGGTATTTTTTACAGGACGCCAACACCTGCCGACCTATAGTGTTCATAGTCTGTTGTTTTTGTACCTAAACGGCAAATGAATAGTAGATAAAATGTGATTGGTATTAAATTATACATTTTACGACATTGTCTATTAATGGTTTTTAGCGGAGATCTCATTATATTTTCTAAATATTTTTTTTCGGCATACATTTAATTTCTTATTGATTTTATTGACTACTGAGTTAGGGCAATGTTATTACCATAAGATTGCTAGTCGCAAATGGCAATAGGTAATGGTAGATGCAGTGTATGTAAGCCCCCATTAAGTGGATCGATGATTTAGTGAAGAAGAGGCTCCTACCACAGCAGAACCTATCGCTGTAGAGATTCTTTTGTGTGACCAATGTTTAGCAGTTTACGCCCATCGGTTGATAATTTTGTAGTTAGACTTCACTTTTATTTATGCTAAAAAAATAACAATTCAAATAACATGAAAAAAACTTATGCAAACAAATCGATCGCGCAGTGAGCGTTTGTAGTCTATAGAATTATACAAGTTTTAATTAGTTTAGAATTTTTGTTTGAGAATACTATGAATATTAAAAGCGGCCGATTAATTTAGTGCGGACCGCGCTCAGTTCGACGCAATTAAACCCCAAAACTGAACTAGCATAGCGTTATTAATATTGGGAAGCAACTGGCGCCTTCGGCTGTTAAGAAAAAAGAAACTCGAAAATTTATACGTCAATAAGAGTTTGTTGGGCATTATCGTAAAACGTGTGTAGTATTTAATAGTGGGCACAAGGCGCGCCGCCCCATTAGCCTGTGAGTTATATGACAGTTGTATTTCGGCTGTCGACGGAGGTCGATCCATGTCCACTGGCATGCTCTGCGGTGTGGTGGCGGTGCTGATACTATGATCAATCTCACGCTTGTTCTCATCACCGCACGGCTGTTTGATTATTCTCATCTATTAGCACTATTCTCATCTATTATCAGATATATCGTTACAATATCAGGTTGATCATTACCTGTTGAGCTTTTCCCAAGAAGCTTATGGGATTCTTCAAAGAGCTTATGATATTCTGACTTATAGTTCCCATCGTAAGCTTTCTCCTATGAGAGGATAATTAAAAGCTAAACTAATTGCCGGTTGGCGAATGTCGTATGTTCTCGAATGCTGCTTTTCTTAGAACGTGTCGATTTCCTATTGATGTTTTCTTTCACCAGAAGCACAACTTCAGCAAGAATCAAACCCACACCTTTTCGATTAGTTCTTAAAGTTTTATGTCCTTAAAATAATTGTTTAAATTTAATGAATCCAACTCCAGTTGTATTTTCCTGTAATTAATATATATAGATTTATGTTTTTGAGAGATATGCCTTTTAAGTAAAAAAAATTGAAGCTCTATTAAATAGTTTTTGGCTATAAAATTTTGAGGAGTTTCACGGCCGTCTAATTGATGAATATTGATTTAGGTATGGCCATTTACAAACAAATTTCGTTAAGGCCTGTCAGAGATATACAACTTTGGACAACGTTGAAGTCTTTTGTATGTTCATTATTAACATGAGAATGATTTAATGAATAAAGCAGTTAAAAATTATTTTTTCTGTACATATTTTATTATTGTGCTATCAAAAATATTTTAGTAAAGGTCAATACCCTTTGCAACTGTTTTTTAGAAAATTAATTTGCATATTTTTAATATATACAGTGTCACTTAGATTACAAAACCATGTAAAAATAAAAAAAAGTGAAACAAAATTAGCACAATTTTTATATTCATAACCATTTAATTTGTAATGGAGTTAAAATGCCATTTATGGCAATTTTATTAATGTGTTATGAATTCAGTTCTTGCCCTTAAAGAATAAAAAAGTATTATTTTATCATGATATGTGAAAAAATCCATTTGAATAATAGATATGACATAATATCTAGTTGAATACTGTAAAATATTTATATTTATGTGTCCATAACATGTTGTGTTTAAGACGTTTTATTTTAGCATCAGCATTAATAAAAATCGCAATACTTTTGTTTCAATAGTATCTTTCAGAATGTATCGCATTTCGATTGTAATAGTTTTCCTAAATCTCATAGTACATATTAACTAATCTTCGACTCGGTCGATTAGCTGCACGCTTTATACGATTGCGATAAATATTTGACGGGTCTTCTGATCGCCAACTCGATTAACCTTTTAACATGAAATACAATAATTTTCTTCATTTCTCATTTCTGTACCTGCTTACGAATCGGTCTCAGGCCATTAATACTTAACTAACCTATTATAGGGGAATAGGCACCGTGCATAGTCAGACATCCCAAAACTATAACAGTCATCTAGTTGTATCGTTTTTGTTTCCAATATGCAATAAATAGGGCAATAAAGTGGGCGCGCGCCGGCTCGGCGGGGGTCGACTTCGGGACTTTAATTGTTTGTAATTAGGCACGATCTCGGCTTGCGTTTATTGACTGTTTATTGCTTAATATGCAGCGAGAGACGGGGCCCGATGTTGAGAAGTCTATTCTGTAGGAAGGTAATAGGCCCGCGGAGCGCCGACAGAGATTCCTCGGCCATTAGAGACTGTTTTGATGCGTCGCGCATCGACACGCTACGAGAACGTACACGATATCTGAATTGATCCCTAATCAAGCGTGAGACAGTGCTAATAAAGCATATATTTTAAACTCAAATCACATTAAGTATATTCGGTATCAAACATGCTATATTAACGTCGATTATAGTTCCAATATTGGCCAATGGTATCATTGTACATTAACTAAGACGTCATATTAATACTTATACAGTTTACACATTACCAAAATTGCTTGTCGTAGTTGCTATGAAAAGGTTAATAAATTTTATAATATCCGTATTTCACCCCGCGACTGTATTTTTTAAATGGTAACATGGTAGACACCACCGAAGCTCCTGTTTCTCCCGCCAAACAGTACTGTGCAAACATTACTGCATTCAAGTTTAAAGGGCGTTGTAGTTAATGAAATTACTTTAGTAACGAGGTTTAACACCTTATATCTACTGCGAGTACATTGTGGTACTGTATAAATCATCCTAATCAAACCCGCACTGTTAGGGGAAGGCGTATCACTTACCATAAGGTAAACATCTCATTTCGTCAAAAAAAAAATATTTTATTTTTACATATCTTTAAGCGTATTTATGGTATATACCATAATAGACATGATGAGTGAATGAACCATATGCATTGCTATATATTACAGCGTTACCTTATTGCGAATTATAATAAAAAGAAGAATTAAATAAAAAAACCTAAAAAAGCACACATTTTTTTTTAAGAATAAATAGAAAAACGGAGAATTTTTTTTATTAGGTTTTCTGTAGGTATACGTGTATGGTAAACATTTGTTTGAATAAAGTGGAAAGCTTTTACTACTATGTTAAAGACAGTCTCCAAATTTAATTTTTATCTATTATTTTATATTAGATACCTTCATACACAAGACTATTTTATAGTTTAAGATATAAATATCGTAATGTATTATAATTATTGTCAGTTTTGTGATCGAAAGGTAATTTTATTACCGGATGAGTTATAAAACCGGTCAGCTATGGAATAACGGACTCCGTTCATATTTTTGTTTATTTTAATATACGTCGTAGATAATTGAAGATGGCTCAAATGTTGCTTACTATAATTTTGCAAACCTTTTAGATTTTGTTCCATTTATTCACATACCTAGTACTTCTGTTAGAACTTTAATAATGCGTATAATTCAATTTGAAAATAAGTGTTGGATAACTTATATTACCAAGTAACCTTTTTCAGCCTAGTGATTTGAATAATTTTTTCTTTATTTTTATCATTCGCTTTATATCCAGTTTTATATAAGTATACAAAATTTTTTTGTATACAATGTCTGAGATTTAACATCAATTTTAAAAGATGTTAAGCGACAATAGGTTTTGAATCATAGCAAAACTATATTTACGGCAGATTGGCAATGAAATTGGCAGTTTCACTACGGATCCCAAAATCGAACCACGGATTTTCGTGTTATAAAGCAAGCTTTTGCGCCACGGAATTGTTACAAATGTTCTTAGAACGATTGGAGAATATTTTATTTTATTATATATCATCATCGTCATCAGGCGATGGACGTCCACTGCTGGACATAGGCCTCCCCAAAAAATCTCCATATCGATTGGTCTTGCGCTGCAGTCATCATGGTCTCCGGCTCCGACGGGCATTAGGGTTCGTCGTCTGTAGGGGTTCACATGAGGGGATTTTGGTCATTTTCCACTATGTTGGCTCAATGCGGGTTGGTGGGACGACGGGTTGTTATATATATACATATATATATGACCATTCAAATGTAAGTTATTTAAAGTAGAACTGTTTTTTTTTTAAATCTATTATTTCGTTTCTTTACGCGAACGTTATACATTGAATAAGAACAAAATTTTACGTATTTTTTCGCGTTAATTTGAATATTTTATTATTAAGATGCAAAAAAAAAAATATCGGTATGATTTAGTTTTTGTTAAGTTTATAAAACGTATTTCAGTTCATGTTAAAGTTGAACGCGATGACGTCAACGTGGTCCAACGTAGACACACGTACACACACACAAACACATTCGCTCTGCGTATGTGTGACGTCACTGTAAACAACCTCCGGCTCCGCCACGCCCAACCACGCCTCAACACCGGCGCCCGCAGCCGCTCACCCTCCCGACGAACAGCTCAGCCTGTTCCAACAAACTCGACCTTATCATTTACAATATAAAACACAAACTACATTGAAACTACGATCAATGGAATTTGCTCTCAATCTTTGGAGTATTTTTCGTTGTTTCGTTTTGTTTACTTTACTCTTTGTTGCAAATGTCAGTATGCCATCTTAAAAATACTCCGGCGACTTGAAGAGATTGAACGTTTATTTTGTTTCACTTAGCTATAAATAGCTCGTTTATTTAATATGATGAAGTGGCAACAACTGAGGATTGCTTTGAAATAATTATATAATAAATCATAAATTTTATTGCTAATGAAAATTCATTTTAAAAGGATAATCGCAGGCTTAGTATTAAAAGTTTTTGAAGTTCCATAGCATCGTAGCTGAAACGTACTACTGCACCGATAATATTAAAAAGTCATTAAATGTATATGAAGTATATTTTCATACGACATTAGCACTAGAATTCTCTTGTGTATAGCCTTAAAGCAGTTATTTAGCGGATTGTTGAATAAATTAAAAAAAAAAACATTTCGTCAATTCACCAACAAGTGATGCGCTATAAATGATTGGATTATAGAGGTAAATTTTTATGACTTTGTTGTTTAATATATGATACGTCTGAGACTTTCGGCAGTATCATTGATCGATTTTAATTACTTGCATATTCAAATAAAATTGTGTGTACTGTTTTGACTTTGTAAGAAAACGTTTCTTTTTATTAAAGTTCGAGAGATGATATGTAATAGCAAAATCCTTAAACGCACCCGTAGTGTGGGCAACCGCAAATTGACGGATGGTCCATGTGACCCCCGTCACCGTGAAAAAACCCGTGAGCGATGCTTGAATGGTGTGAAGCTCTCTCCAATATCTTGGGGCCCGCGCGGACCCCCGCTGCGGCTTTGTGTCGCCGGGCCCGCTGCTCACCTCGCTGACACGTACGTTATTTATCTCCAACGGCTTTGTTGCCCAGTTGGTTTGGAAAACTTAAAACACCCGATTGAGGGGCGTTCGCGCGAAAACAAACAAGGGCAAAAGCGACTCGATTCGTACTACACCGCGTACGCGCAGTGTACACGGCCGTGTTTATTCCACCCCGATTCGAAAATCACCGCTTCAACGTATAACAAAGTGGGCAAGGAGCTCGCAATTGTCAAGATTGCCGACTGTTATGGTAATCCAACGGTGAAAATGGCGCTCGTTTGTATCGTATTGTGCGGGGAAATGATTGCGCCTGTTCACTATGTACCGCGGGAACACTGCGATAAATAATAATGTCCTTTTGGTAATACGAATCGCATAAACCAATCATTGTACGAGAGGTCGCATCGAAAGATTTCTACCATGTCCGGTTTAATATTTACCTTCGTTTGTTATATATAGTTTATCAAACACTCAGCGATTGACTGAAGTAAAATTATACAATTTTTTTGGTATAAAATGTGTTAATAAGCATCGTTACAGATACTAAAGAGTGCATTAAACGAAACGAATACTTTGAACTAAACCTCGTGTCCTTCGTAATTCGTGAATAGGAGCGTTGTGGGCGCACGCACCCACCGAACTTAATCTCACAAATACATTTATCATGTCTCGAACTATAAAAATGCCATTGAGAAGCGAAGCAAACAATGAGATACAAGCCCTCCTTACCTGATACGAAGCCGAAAGTCAATTATATTCAAATATAAATCGGATTTGCGAACATAAGTCCGGGACAATGATGTGGGCCGGCGCTGTGATGCCACCTTTCGGTGTAACCACTTGATAATAGGTGGGAACAATGCACCGGTAAGTTGCTTACAATGAGGAACCACGGCTGTGAATACTATACGCTCCTGTGTCATTTTTTATTTGACCTCTCGTCTAGTTTCTGTAGACTTGATTTAAAACTTATGTTAATCGGCTAATATTTTAATATCTTCAAGTAAAACTAAACTCAATGAATTTTGTCGTTTCTATTTCATTATTAAACTATTTTCATGTTTCGAGGGCTTTGAAACAATTATGATAAGTAAAATCAAGGTGAAAGACGACGTCATAATTTTCACAAAGTACCGGTAGCTTTTACATTATTGTTTATAAAGCGATCTCCACGCAATGAGATAAACATTGTATTAGCTTTGGGATTCCATGCCGGCAGGCTTTATTTTAACTTGTAAATATATTGCTATATTGTAATTTGTAAATCACGCTATCTGACAGCGACACTCACCAAAACCAGTCCATCCTATTTGGAGATTATTCACAATTATTTACTATCGACTGTTCGTCATAATCTAACTGAAATACTTTTAGACAGACAAATTACAAAAAAAAAAGATGTTTGATCTAAGCATCACGGAAACGTTTATATCAATAAAGCTATTATTTTGATGTGACTGATATTTTTAATTATCCCCGCAGGGAATATTGAAGATACGGGATTTCTATTTCCTGACCTTTTTTGCTGTTATCCTTTCTTTTTATTTTAACTTATCTTTATTGGTGTCTCTTGTACTAATACAATTTATCTTACTCTATTGTAGTCTGTCCTATTTTTATTCATGTAATTAATCTCTAATCTATTATTTTGACTAAAAATTTCAAATCCTTGTCTGTTTAGCTGTAATTATATCCTTATTGTTTTACTTCTGTTTAGATTATGCTGAAGCTATTATTTATGGATTACAATTAAAACTATAATGTTACTATGTAAGAGTCAGGGCGGCAGTCACGCCCGCCAAATCACAGCACAATGCCCGCTTCGTGACGGTGTTCATCTCTATTCATGGAGTCTACCGTCGGCCGTTGTGAGCTTTGTCAACCTTTATTCGATATCAATGACGCCACATAAACGGTTTCTGCGGCGATGTATCATTTTCCACCTTTTGAACACCAATGTTTGCTAGCTGTTTCGTTTGTAAGAAATTATTTTCGGTGAACACTATTAAAAGCTGTTGCATTGCTTTTTTTTTTTCTTGAAATTTGAGCCAATTTGATTCGTTCTTCTATTGATGATTTTGTGTTTAAGTAATGAGTCTTATTAACCTATTTAATTTTATTTTCTTTCCGGTGTACAAAGGTGTCGATTGTTGTGGAAATCTTTGGTGGAATCCTTTATTCAAAACGTACCATTTCCACCATCGGCTGATGGTGGATGAAGGTATAAAGTTGCACAGAACAATAACCGACCACAATAAAAGTAATTATCTATGTTTTACAATTAAACAGTGTTTTGTAGTATTTTCGTTTGAACTTTTAACGATGACTCATGATCGAACAAAATCTTTGTAACAAATTCGGATTTTTTTTATTATTAAACTATAACCTCAATTCGGTTTTTTTTTACAAAATCAGGTAGTCTGATACTGGACGTGTTTGTGAAACCGTCAAGCAAAAAAGAGTAATGCATTAGCATAATTTTAAGCCAAAAGCAGAACAAACAAACCCTTCTAAATGACGCGTTAAATACACTCAAACAACGTCATTAAACACGAGTATCCGCCAGCACCGGGTGCCAGAAGTGTCAGAAAAAGGACATACGTCAAGGGAAGGGGACAAAGCGGCCACCGGGGCGCCATTATTTGCCTCCTCAATGTGTCTCTTAAGAAATTTGTTACGAAATGTTTGATATAGTCATAGGGTGCCTATATATTTGTTTCACACAGGATATCCTGTCGTTACTATAATATTTATCTGATAATATTGTGTCCTCCGTGTGAGCGAGGGGTTGGAATATCCCCACCACAATACAACTACGTATCAGCATACTGCGGTCGTTAATCTACATGTCACTTGTGGTTAGTATGGAAATTCCAATGTTAGTATGCAGCAGAAGATCAGGAACCCCGTTCTCGTATATACGAGGGACATCAGACTGATCGTTATAGAAATCGATTTGTTCTATTTTCAGCAGTGGATTGTGATGATGAATTATGATGATGATAAATATTATCAAAATTTTCAACGAAAATTACTTAAAGTGAAGGAAAAGTATTTTGTAATATATTTAAATATCTTTATTAATGACAGGGGGTAGAAAAAATTTTAATTTTATAAATTCAAGAGTAACATCCTCATATTTTATTTGACATTAACTTTGTGTTTCTTTTTAATCGATAAAGCTACTTAATGAACAGAATATTCATTTGATGGTAATTAATTCGTCTGATGCTTAGATTTATACACCCGATGCCATATTGTGCTCATCGCCATGAGATATGTCATGTTAGATTTCATTAGCCAAAGCGCCTTTCAAGCCGGAACACAGTAATGTACGCACACTTCTTTTTGACGGTAGAAATGGACGCTGCGGTAGTATCTGAACTTCCGTAAATTCAGGTGATGGTTAACGGGAAAGTTTTTATTTCGTTGCTACTTCTTTTGTTGTGTAACTACTGATAATAAAAGCAAATAGAGGTGAAGTAAAGTGGCTATTTGCGTAGAAATTTTTCTGCAATTTTTTGTTTATCTCAATGGAAAATGGGATAATGAATCACAATAATCTCCTAAAACCTAACCTAACTCCTAAAAGTCTAATATTAATAACATTTTAAATTATCAAAGGTATTTTCCGACTGATAATTAAAGCCAAGCGATGGATATTTCCTGTTGTCTGATTGGTGGTAGACTTCTGTTGCCGGAGACCGTCTAAGTGTTTACCACTGAAGCTCTTTTTTCCACCACCAAACAATAGTGTGGAAACATAACTATGTTCCGTTTTGAACGGTGCTGTTAATAGTGAAATTACCGGACCATCGAGACATGTCATGTCTCAAGGTGATAAGTACAATGTGGTGCAGTGTATATCATCCCAAATAATGCCTTGTTCGTATGGACCGGCGTATGATTTACTATAAGATGAACATCTCGTTTGTCTTCCAGCTTTGATAAATAAAAAAAAACACTGGATATAGGAAACACTTCACTTGATCCTCCTCAATGTTTGACCAGTTTAAAGAAGAGAATTTACGTTCTAGTTCTGATGATGAAATGGAGCATCTAATTTTTTTCTCCTTATTTGAGAAATATGATCTTACCTCAACAGTACAGTTTTATAACGACGGCCTTGTTTACATTATATTTTGTAAAAACTTTTTTAATTTTTCAATACATACACAGTTATCATCACCATCAACCGATAGACGTCCACAGCTGGACATAGGCCTACTTCAAACATCTCCACATCGATCGGCGCAACTAACATCCAGCGGTTTTCGGCTGGATGCGCTCAAATCTTCGTTTGTTAGCATTTATATGGGGGATGTGGGCTATTATGGGGATGGGCGATACCATGGGGATGTGGGCTATTTTCCACCACGCTGGCCCAGTGAGGGTTGGTGGGAGCCACAGCCTCGTTTGTTGATTACTAGGGTGCACCACGAGCAGGTGGGGTTGGCCTGAGTCCTGAGAGTTGTTGTGCAGGACCCCTTACACCCCCCAAACACAGAACTAACTAATAAATATGTTTTTACTCCTCTCATTGAATCCTATAGGTGTATATGACATGTATAAAAAAAAATGTCATCCCCGGGGATGTTAGAGGGGCGTTACAAGCATGCGGTTACACGACGGCTGTTCGTTTTATATTTATTGCTTACAAAACGGTGTAAATTTGTTTTTGGGGTACCAGCGTTAATATTATCCCTCATTGTTCACTCGTACAAGCCCGGTGTTGCATATGGGCTCAATGCGATATGGTTGTTGTGTCTAGGGTTCGAGCCGGAGATTTATTGTAGTACTATGAAGTCAAGGGCTATTGATCGTTAAATGATACACTCACCGCATGTTTAAGTTTTAAAAAAAAAAATTACTTCTATAATAGTTAATAATAAATATAGTGAAGACCATTTATATGTATACGGTTATGTATTTTCAAACGATTTCTTTTGTTGATGCTTTTTAACATAAAAACAATACGTATACGTCTCCATAAATCGATGGGGATCCATGGGGAACAACTTGAACATTCTCACAGGCCAGAGCCTCAGTTTGGCAAGCTTTGTGATTAACTAAGTACATTCAAACAAATGTATGTATGTGATATTTAGTATTTATCTCTTAGTATTATAAGCGAGATAAAGTAACAGTTATTCACAAAAATGAAAACAGTTTAATGTTTAGCAAATGTTAAATATCTCATCATCATTCGAACCGATGGATGTCCACAGCTGGACATGTCTCTTGTAATATATTCTACAGAACATGGTTTTGCGCTGTTTAAGACCAGAGGCTCTCTGCGATTTTTCTGCGGTCTGTTCGGCTGGTGAGAGATCTGAGTATACCCGCGCTTTCCTGTGTGTGTGTGTGAGGGGTTGTCATTTAAGACCTGCCCATTGACACTTGAGGCTCCAGACTGGTAAAACTATGTCGGTAACCCTGGTTCTTTATTACTACAATTGCTCCCCGGTTAAATATCTACCACGCTGTTATTTACTAAAAATTACCATCTTTAGTAATGTGAAGGTAAGCCTCGTTACCTAAGTAATTTCACTAGCTATAGCGCCCTAAACACAGAGATGTTTTTGTAATATTATTTGGTGGCAGAAAGAAGCCCTGTGGTGGTATCTATTATAATTAAAGTCTCCAGTAATAAAGGCCAACCTAATAGTAATTTGCTATAACGATTTAGGATTTTGCAAGAAACACCACTCTTGATGGGCAAGTTGGTGATCGATTTAAAATGACCGATGAAGATGGCGATGATTGGAGTATCTTTGCGTAATCACATAAGAAATAAGGAGATCCTAAGAAGAACTAGGATTACTGACATTGTCCTGCGAGTCGCGAGGTTTAATTGGCAATGGGCAATGCACCTAGCACGTAGAAGTGATGGACATTGGAGACAAAAAGTGCTATTGTGGCAACCACGCACCGGAAAGCTCGTCGTTGACAGATCCTCACCAGGTGGACAGAGGATATTAAAAGAATTACTGAGATCCACGGAACCCTTCAAACAGAACAAGACCGTGTATTGTGGAATACATTACAAGAGACCTATGTCCAGCTGTGGATCTCCATCGGTTGAGATCATGATGATTTGATGTTATATATAAATAAATTTGAAGGCTATAGATGATGAGTGGAGTAAAACGTATACTTCAAGAGTGCCATGTGTTAAAATAGTGAAAGTAGAATTGTAATTCATTACAGTCACGTCACAAATATTTGACTAAATCAATTTGGACCAACGTTTGATTATCGCGACACGCGAATCAAAGGGGGGTGTTCTGTTTGTGCAACGGCTATATTAAATTACCACCCTGCTCCTCCTCCCGTCTGCCCGACGACTGCGGACGATCAAATCGAATAAACAGTCTCACGTCCCGGCTTTGTCCGCGCAAACACATGTACCGATGCGAAATTATTGTTGTACTAATTATATTTCGCTGTGTGGTTATTCCTAATTCCATAGTGGGACGTGGATTGAATTTAAAATTTTACTGTAACGTATTTAACAAACGATATTGTGTATATAACAGGAATGGACAGACGACGTCAAAAAAAAAATCGCTGGCAATCACTCGACTTAAACAGAGTAAGACTGTGTTCTGTAAAATCCAATACGAGGAACAAGAGTGGAGACCAGTGGACATACATCGGTTGAAATGATGATAATGATTAACGATTGATTTTTTAACTTTCCAGAAGTCACGAGAATAATTATTGTAATAAGGCATATTGTATCGAGTAAAATACTTTTATAATATACTAGCTGTTGTTCCCTGTCCGCTTTGTTAGCCATAATATAAAATTACACTTGAAATTTGTCTCAAATAATCCTTGAGAGGAAACGCAATAAAGCAAACGTAAATTACTTTCTATAGCAACTGTTACTATAGCAACCGCAAAGGTAATACCAAGTGAAAATTTTAATAAAAGTTATTTAGAAATAAAATGAAAGATCTATGTAATTAAAAAAATAAATAGTCTATAACCATCTACGTCATCTGGTAACAAGCGCAATGTGGTGCAGTGTATACCATCCTAAGTAGCTCTACGTCGTTACGGGAAGGCTTATCACTCACCATCAAGTGAACGTCCCGTTCGTCACGTCGCTTAAATGAATTTAAAAAATCTACAAATCATTCCGCGTCGAATGCTCTTGTTCCCTTGTTGATACATTCACTAGTTTTCACGTGATTGACGAATAAACAATATACATTTTCATTATATATATAGATAGATTACGTATTGTTTATTTTTTTTTATTATTTTGACAAGTGTTTGTCTGTGTATAATCCCAACTCTTAGTAAACGGCGATGTTGTATTTGATAGAAAAGCACATTAATCTAAGAACATTCACGTCTTTTTAAAATTCCCACAAGCAATCCTTTGCTATTCACATTATGAAGGACGAAGCGAAATGCTTTGTCCTTATATATAGAATATCGACGATGTAGGATGGACTGTCCTCCCGAGATGGACTGCATGGTGCAGCCGGTGCTGGCGGGGTCGCGGATGTGTGCGAAAGCGTTTGCGTAGCCTCGCCGTAAAGCAATGACGAAGGAACATCGTGGGGGTTTTTGTTGGTGTAAGTCCGACATAAGCTGTCTTTGCCCTCGCGAGGGCAGGTATGCGAAAACATTTCCCTCACGAAAAAAAAGGATGAACTGCTCGAGTATATATGAACGATCGACAGCAAAACGTATATATTTATAAGTATTTCTTTAATCGATGAAGCGACGAGACTAGCGAGAGCTCTGATGGTAAGTGATACGCCTGCACGTAACAACGTGGCTCTAATTAGGATGGTATACCACCACATTGTGCTTGTCGCCTTGTGACATAAGTCCCCATTATACATTCTACCGTTTGGTGACGGATATAGGAGCTGCGGTGGGACCTAAGCGGTTTCAGGCAACAGAGACCAACCACCAGATAATTTATGTATATTTAATTCATAAATCGGTTGAAATGATGCTGATAATGATGATGAATGATGATATTGAATATATTATGTTACCTGCTGCAGACGGAGCACCGCACTTGTTGCGCGTGCGGGGAGGCCATCGCGGACCGCTTCCTACTGGAGGTGGGCGGCGGCGCGTGGCACACCGGCTGCCTGAGGTGTTGCGTATGCGCAGTCCAACTCGACAGGCACCCGTCCTGTTTCCTGCGCGACCGTCAGGTCTACTGCAAGCAAGACTACGCCAAGTAAGTTACTTACAATCTATTAATATACCACTTAAGACATTTGAAGCTCGGCTATACTTCCGTTACTGATGTGCTACTGTTTTTGTCTTTAATATCTATCTATTGTTTTTCAATATGAACTTTATTGTTGTTATTTTTCTCTTTAGCTTATTTTTTTTTATATTTCGTTGTCTCTATTTCTGCATGCATTACATAAAAATAATTTTTTTATCTTGTCTTATCGACCCTTATTGCAATACCGCATTGTGTGGGAGAACTGGATACATTTTACATCAAGTCCTCCTATCTAATCTATTGTTGTAGCGCTATAATACTATTACAGAACAGAAGGGGTTGTTCTCCCAGTGTTGATCGATAGAGAAAGTCGCTAATCATTAAGCTCGCCCGTCCTGTTTTAGGAGTTTACAGTAATATTTTCTATCATTGTGATTGCTTCTTTCATCTTAACTTTAGATGTTACAAGTTTTCTTGTCAAATATTAATAAAATTCCTGTTCACCGAGCTCGTTAAATAGAAATGTTTCTTTAAACGTCTGTGTTAAAATTTAAACTTTTCAAAGCTCGAAAAGGAATATACATAAAACTAATTTTATTACAAAAAAACGTTTTTTACGTTTACTACGAACTAACACTTTTCTTTAGTACTTATTTTTCGTGATAACTAATGTTTCTATTGATACGTACCTTAAGAAATTATAAGATGTAGTGTCGGTTATTTATTTAATATTAATTTTGATCTATATAAAAATAATGCACCAAGAACCCTACGAAGCTTAATGTTTGTACTAGAATAAATGTTGGATAAAAAATAATGCTTATAAGAAACAATTTCACGTCCTTCGTCATTTAAATCGTTTAGTCGGTCCGCTTAATTCCTTTACAATACACTGCCTGCGTCCAATTAACCTTCGACGTATTAGAAATATCCATAGTCATAGCCGTTTTCCTAGTCATTCGTGGTGGTATTATACTGTTGAATTTAAAATAGTAACCCACGCGTGCGCCACTCAGGCGCGAGACTGTGCGCTCGCGTTGGTCGGTTATCGAGTGGTATGTGTGGTAGAATGTTGGCAGGGTAGGCGGCCCGGTGTGCAGGTGACCTGTGACCCGCTCGCTGTGTGGCCGGAAAGAGCACAATCTACGTCATCGCTGTGATCAGTTTCAATCGATACAGGCACCGACACGATATCTTCAAATTGATATCCAATGATACATTCTCTCTCTGCCCCTTGTTGAATTAAATTTAATCTATAAACTACGTTCAAATGTAAACTTTGTACGAAATAACTACAGATTTTCACATTTATATGAATGAAACAAAGAAAATATACGAAATTCAATGCTTTTTCTCTTACAACACCACAAAACATATATATATTTTCTATTCAATATATCCAAAATGTAAAAGTATTTCTAGACTTCGTATTAGCATTACTTGGACAACTAAGAGACTAAAGATATATAGTGTAATCATCTTAAACTCGAGTTTAATGACTCGTACATAATTTATAGAAACATTTGATCTGCTTTTTTTCAATTAAATATCGACAGGTTTTTTTTTCTGTGTCAATGGTTCCGTGTACATAAATTATCTGTGGACATAGTTAAAAAGTATCATCCGTCTGTGTATGTCGCGGATAGTTAAAAAATAATAAAATTATCATTTCAGAATATGTACTTTTCAAATTAGAAACGTTGCTGTATCTAAAGGTTTTATTCAGATTTAGAAGTGTTTTTTTTATTATATTTTTTATATTGAACAATAAATATTTTGTTTTCTAAATAGGAGTATAAATAATATATTATAAAGCTTCCTAGTCTATATATCTATAATTCAGTTATTCTTCTATTAATGAAATATTAACGTATAAATATTATTGTGAGAAGGCAACGCCGCGGTTTTGATTTAGTAGTTGGATAAATCAGTATAATTACAGAATCGACCTAAAATAGTGATGTGCCCCACAAAGTTATTAATCGTTATAGAGTTATTACATAAATTTTACAGCTGATTAACATTTAAATAAATTAGTGATGTAAATAACAGGTGCGTGAGAATTGGAGTCGTCGGTTTAGATCGAAATAAGAGTAAAACGAATGTCCCGAATGCGGTACTATTGACCGTCGAATGTGTTACAATGAAACGGCGACGGTGGACGGTGAACGTTGCTATAGGAGAAAAAAAAAACATATCCCGGTCCATGTGCACGGCGTGACTTGCAATGTAGACGTTTTCATTTGTCATTTATTTTGATTGTGATAACTTTGTGCGACGTGAGACGATATGTTTTAATCGGGAGAGGGCTGCGACACAATCGACTGTGGCAGCCAGCAGTCGGCAGCGGCCAACAAAGACAAAAGAACTGTTCTGATATGTTTAGCCTGTTTTATTTTTTATAACGGAAATCTTTGAAATAGACGAATAAAGTCGCCATGGAATTTCAAGTTTCGAATTATGTAATTAATTATTATAAAATCGATTTCCATAGCAATCGGTCTGACGGCAACTGCTACATTCTATCCTGTGATCTTTACTTGGTTTCCGATCTACCAGGCGGGCGATATTAGAGGTCTACGTTCAGTAGATCACCTCCTCAGATCGTATTCCTCATGTCTGAGGGTCGCGACCTCAGCACTCTTGTCCTCGTGATGTTTCGCCATCTCGTCCTATCTCTGGCTAGTAGATAGACAGGCTGAAATGATGTTAACTAAATATTTTATTTTTATTATAAATATGTAAATTGAAGTTACGTGAAAAGGAAAACTCTTTAGTTGGTATGGTATTAGGGTATTATCTGATGATGCTAGATATTTGTACAGCTCATCAGATATTGGGTCCTCGACCTAAATAGTAGCAGTCAAATAGTTTACTTATACAATATGCACACCTGTAGGCAAATATTTTCTACATTTTACTTACTTCATAATAAGTTATATATAGCGTAGCTTCTCGTGACCCGTTCTCAATGACGCGTAGTTCCGTATAATCACATAAATACCTCTTCATGCTATAACTGGACCTGGGCCCCGTTTTATACTGATGTTGCATTGAGCGTACTATCCTCATAATAATCTTCACGCCTTAATACTTCTAAATCAGTCTTTAAAGATCTTTTTCACTTGTTAAAGCTAGCTTGTTAATAATGGTGGTGTCGAAGATTACCTTGGCCATCAGTTTTCCGTTCGTATCTATAGCTGGGAGTACCGTGTTATATATTATCTGTGGTAGATTGCAATAAGAGAATTTAAATCTATTTATTGCGCTCGCCTAAACTTGTCTAGGAGTTGAGAATTCGTTTAACAGTTTTTTTGGTGTCCTTGGATATAAAATGCTTTGAAAAGCTTCTTCTTACTGGTGGTAGGTCTCTATTGCCGGTGACCGTCTAGGTAGGTACCACTGCAGCACTTATTTCTACCGACAAACAGTACTCAGCAAACATTATTGTGTTCCAGTTTGAAGGGCGCTGTTGCTATTGTAATCATTAAGATAACGAGACTCAACATTTTATGTCTCAGGCGGCGAGCGCAATATGGTGCAGTACAGATCATCCTAACTCGCGCAACGTTGTTATGAACAGGCGTATCACTTATCTTCAAGTGAAAGTCCCACTAATTTTATGTAATTAAGCGACGTTACGAGCGGAACGTTCACCTGATGGTAAGTGATACGTCCGCCCATAACCCGGCGCTTGTTAAGATGGTATGCACTAAACCATATTGCGTGGCCTGAGGCATAAGATGTTGATTCTCGTTACCCCAGTAATTACACTAGCTGCAGCGCCCTTCGAACGAGAACACAGTAATGTTTGCACACTACTGCTTGGCGGTAGAAATAGGCGCTGCGATGGTATCAACCTAGACGATCTCCGGCAAGACCTAGCACTAGTAAACCGACTGGTCTCGTCGTTTAGTCGAATAAAAAAAAATATAAACGAAAGACACTATTTTGCTATAGACTATGCAATGACTGGTCTGGCTGGGGTGTCAAGTGTTGTGAACTTAAAGCGGCCGGCTCCGCAACCCTCGCCTTCAGATCCTCCATCCTTGACATTAAGTGTCTATGATTTTACATACATTATGTTATACCTGTTTTAACCGCATACACTTAATTAGTGTTTTTGTTGTCATATCATCTAGCATCGGTTATCAAAAATTAACTGGTGATTTTGACTGATGAAATCGCTTCTTCCAATTGATTATTGTAAACAACTATAGCCCGAAAATATAAGATTTTATATTTTAAAAAAAAAATCTTTCATATTTTCCAGCTCCAGACTGTATAAAAAAGTTGCTTTTATTTTTAGAGTATAGAAACCGTTAGGGTAGACAACTACATACACTTTTTATGGGATCGGCTACCAGGTGTACGACCAGTTTATCTCTTAATCAGTTAAAAATTTATTAGATGAAACAAAGATTATACATAAAAAAAAACGTAATTGATGTACGTTAATTTTCCTCAAAAACGCCGTATTCTCTTTAATCTAAGAAAGGGTACAAATTATTTTCGGTAAGATCTAAGATAGTTAACTAGTAATGAACAAAATACTACTTTTTAAGTTACCACAGAGAGTTGCTTATATAAGAATTATTATTATTATTGAAACAAATCAGTAATATCTGTTACTTCTGAAACTTACTTTCAGCTTTAATTACGAGTAAATAATCATCAGCCGATAGACGTCCACTGCTGTACATAGGCCTCCCCCAAATATCTCTCCATCGACATATATATTATTTAGAGATTAAAATCTGTGAGTTCTTTAAGTTTAGAGTAGTTTGATTATACTTTTACTAGTTTTAACAGTTTTAATTATTTTCACAAGAGATTATTAATGTTGCCATTTCAATAAACAAACCGATAAGGGTCTTTAACCGCGTGACATTAAATAACGTTTGGTGATCATAAAGTGTGGTGATGCCAGGTACGTAAATCGGCGGTCGCCGGCGGCGTCGTATGTAATTGCTTTTGTTGATATATCATCTGTTCACTGTTTATTTAGTGCGCCGTTTTGACTGGAAGCCAGTGAGCAGCCACGCGACCGCCCATTTTTTACCGAACAGGATGTGCGCCGGCAGTACTTAAATTAAAATCGAGTGTTTTTAACATTATGAACTAATCTACGGCATATGAATAAATAAATAGTTAAGGTAATATTTAAGAAAAAACAGTTTTGTTTAATCAAAACATTCTAGGTTTTATGGTAGCATGCCTGTATGTACTCGTATATTGCTTTACATAACATTTTATACAAGTTTTTACTTGGGTATGTTTAAAATGTATTAGTTACTATACAGGGCAGGAAATGGTTTTGTTTTTTCTATTTTAACTATAGTAAATACATAGATTACAAACACAACCTGCAAATATAGCGTAAATATATTCTCACCCATAACTAAATCCTTGATTTTAAATATAAGAAACCGCTTGCCTTTTTATGGTCCTTAATCTCAGAGATAGGTCTTGAGGAAGGCAAAGTAAACACCAGAAGTCATGTTTTTTGGACAGAAGACGGAAAAACTGATCTCAAACATTCAATAAAATGCACAATAGAAGAAAAAAGAAGTTATCTCTTGTGATAACTATTCATGTCAAGAATTTTTGCCAATAAATTGTTTTGTTAGAGAATTTTTAGATATTTAAGAAAAAAAAATTGTGTAATGATATTAGAGTTGGTGATACTCCCTGAAATGCCCGGGTTTAGTGCTGAAGTATGAAATTGAAGTCAATATCCGAATCAGCGATACCGGGTCGGCTCTCACGCGATGTTGCGCCCACACTGCTCTCTCTGCAAATGCGCGCGCCATGTCTTATGTAAATGTACCATGTCGCCTCTGCGTTTAATTAATCTCTAGTCACATAAATAAACCTTTCCTTTAATCGATTCACTCTGAATATTAAACAATGGGTATTGGATTCGAGCCGCAATCATAACACGGGCCCGACCCGTACGCAAATAGGCCTGCGTTGCCGGTACTAAGACGGAGTGGATCTACAATCGTTTCATTCGAAGCTTTTTTTGGCTTTACAATAAACTGATTCGACCATATTGGTCCAAAAGCTCGATGACGTTCCCTTTGATAATTTCGACCACGGCGCGTAAGTTTTATTATGGATTTATCGTTTTCATTTAGTTCGAACATGATTGTTTCTCGAATTGGACGCGGCTAAATAATTTACCCAGTTTAGTCGAGTACAAGCAATTTATTACTCTATCGTTTTAATGTATACTTATGTATATAATAAAGCGTTGAAACCAGCGAGACGTTCATAAAACAGCACATTATGATCAACTCATATCAATATACCAATATACCAAAATATACCAAACTCAACAATACCTATGAAGTACTTACATTACACTCGTTTACTACTTATTGAGCGTTCAGTCACTATGTGAAGCTGCAATCAGTCTAATAACTCTACCACCAAAGATGCCTGCTATTACATAGTAATCAGATTTTTTTATAGTTTGTCTTGAAGCAGATCTTACTGCTTTAATAAAGAAATTTGGTTTTAATCTTTGTTTATGCCTTAAAATTTCATTTACGTTAAATGAATGGAGGTACAGAGCTTCAATTGTAACAACAAAGAAGTGATGCACGCCCAATAACTCAATAAGCTTAAAGCAATTAAAGCTCTTGCGTTGAGCTATCAGTCATCGATATTCGGTGCTCGTTGTGTTATTAGATCGGCATTGTAGTTGCGTATTCGATTTGTCGGTCGTGTCGCCGCCGGCGCCGACAGTTGCCGCGTGAAACCTACAAACAAAAGCGCACAACATTCAAATGTATCTTAGATTGGTTTTTGTATCTAAAACAAATAATTTAAATCATGTCATCGAGTTAATGGTCTGGCTGAATGGTACTTAAATGTGAGTGGAGGTAGGGGAGGCGAGAATAATCAACGAGTGTGGATTTACGGTCTGCGCCGGAGGCGGTCGGAGCTCCATTCACGTATAGCGGTGTCGGATAAGTTTTTTTCTTACTCAAACACGACACTATTTGTTAGATATATCTTAAACTTCTCAAAATGTTGCATTTAACTTCTATGTTTTCACTTAAAGTTACTACCGTTATACTTATGTACATAACAACTTGGTAGTTTGTACGAAAGTGTTTGTATACCTGTTTAACATGTTTCTCTAATTCTTTAGTTCAATTAAGAATATTTTTTTATATAAATCATTCTTGTTATGATCAGCTCAATAGATGGAAGTCCACAGCTGGACATAGGTCTCTTGTAATGTCACAACACAGGATCTTATGCTGTTTAAGGCAAGGTTTGTTTGTTATGTTAGAAACAAAAAAGGCATAGGAATGAACGCCCTTATTTCGTTTTATATTTATTTGTGATAAATTTACGAGACTACACCTGGTGGTGACCGAAGCACCTGTTCGTAACAGTAACGTTCTTGTTAGACTGTTTATACAACGATATATTGTGCTCATCGTCTTTAGGCTTGATATAAGTGTCGTTACTTCTATATTTTGATTAGTGCGTTCCTTGCCAGAAGACAGAAATATTAACACACTACCGTTTGGCCACTGCCTCTTAATTTTATGGTACTTAACTAAGTTTTATTTCCGTTCCCGGAACCTAATGATAATGTTAATTGTAATTTTATTTATCGGTAACGTATAAGTGTAACATATAAAACTTTTCTGCTAATTGATTCGTTCGTATTATATCTCAGTTCAACTATTTTTAAGTCTAATATGTTTAGATAATCATATTACCATGTTGCCTATAAGTCACTATACTTTAAGACTAAGAAGAGATAGAAATTTTTCTGTTAGCAATATACTAAAGTTACGAGATATGTACCATATATATTTAGGAGAATATTAGTTATAAAAGAACCATTTGACAGTACACATACAACATATTACATCTGCCCGCACAAATAATCAAGTAATATAGAAGCTGGGACCACCGCCCGTAAAGCGCATCACAAGTTATCTACCGCCACTACGCAACATCTTCATTACCGCCGAGTGTTAAAACTTGTTGATCTGTCAGTTTGTTAATTACTATGCGAGGGTCGCCTTTAATTGATTCAAGCGGCGACAAAATGTTAATAAGTAGCGATAAGGGGCCGCGGCGTACCGCGTACGGTAGCACTAAGACCACTAGTACGGGATTTTGAAATGCAAATTGTGCTTTTGAAACATTGCTGTGGATAAAGCTGATAAGCAGTAAGAGGCAAATTAATATCTGATGCGCATGCGATTCTGCACTCTATGCAGCACTTTCCAGATAGTCCAGGGTGAGGGATTCTTGTGGCGTCCGAGAGCACAATTGTCGGGTTTTAAG
The DNA here is from genome assembly GCA_029030555.1 of Ornithoptera alexandrae. NCBI lineage: Eukaryota > Metazoa > Arthropoda > Insecta > Lepidoptera > Papilionidae > Ornithoptera > Ornithoptera alexandrae. The sequence continues at coordinate 3,772,451 of JARDVY010000160.1, read as the reverse complement.
TGCATCTGTTATAACTCGCGGTAGACGCTCGGATACTTTTTAAGAGTGCAATAAATTTATATGACTTGTATTATCGATTAAATCGTATATGTAATTTTAATAGATAAATTAATCTAAATTTAAAAGTTTAAAGTGTTTTACGCTGTGAACGCGACCGTATACAATGTTTTGCTTCAAAGAAATAATCTCAGTGATAATAATGCTTTAAAGACTTGAACGACAGAAATGGAGATCGTTTTGTATGACATAACTTTTAATGAATGAACAATTACAGTATTTTATTATTATTGAAAAAAAAAAAATAATCTAAATACTCAGTTTACTTATTATACTTTAACAACTTTACGAAACTAAAACGATAAAAATACAGTTTAACCGTATTCGCTAAAAATTACCACACGTTTTAAGTAAGACATAAATTTGTATTGAGATATTGTTTTTTTTATAGTAATGTAAGCTTTTTCTCAATCGTTTATATATAGGTCTATTTTATTTAGACAATTTGATGGATTTTTATTAATGAAGATGCAACATGATATATATAGTATAATAATGAACATAATACTGATGTGAAAATTGTAAATTAACAAAGTATATGAAATAAAAAAAAAAATTGTTTAATCAATATCAAATCTCATTGCAGTTGGTAAGGCTATTAACCGTTATATCGTAGGTTGTTTATTTTATAAATATAAAATCCAAAAGTATATTGGGTAAGTTAGCAAAACCCAAATTTTATATAATTTATTGTGAATATATGAACTTCCGTTTAATTTCTCATACACAGATGCACGTTAGATAGTATAAAATGAATCTACGATAAAAAAAAAGCTATTGATTTCCACGAGTAAATAATTTCATAAACAGTTCATTGTATTCGCGTTTTCCTCTTACTTTGTTTAAACAAAAAAATCGCTGTCTCAATATTGTGATAAACTCCGTTATTTTAACTGTTTAACCAGCAAATCTTATAATATAATTACGGCCGCTGCTGCTATCATAAAGTAACGGTAATTCCTTCAAGCGAGGATATCTCCATTCGGGGCGACCGTGTAAAGTGCCGCAGCAAGCCGCAGTGAAAAACAAACACGCTGATTTAACGTCAGTGGCGATATGATAGCGTGTTAATGGAGTGTTGCACGAGTTTATTTAATTAATTAAATATTAAGGGCCCGCGGAATGGTAATGAGGCTGTGTCGCGATAAATGCCCTGCTTGCCACCGCGCCGGCACCTTGTAAGCATTCAGTGTACCACTTTTTATTTTTAATGCACCATATTCCGAAATGTATCCGTCGTGGTCTGAATGCGATTGTAGCAAAAAACGATCATTATCATCATCAGCGGAAAGATGTCCACTGGTGGACAAAAACCTCTTGCTTATTGTCCGCAGCTAGCGACTTACAGCGACTTTCCACCGTTGTTTGTTTACCACATGGAGGGTTTTCTAACACTGTTTTCTGGCATACGGACCTTACTTCCCAACAGGCTTTTAGTACTATCACTATCATCAGCTGATGGACGTCCACTGCTGAACATAGGCCTCGCCCAAAGATATCCACAAGGATCAGTGGGTTCTCGCGATTCTCACCAGACTGTCGGTCCACCTTATAGGAGGCCTCCCAACATGAAATCTACCGGTACGTGGACCACTCAAGAACCTTACTTCCCCATCGGCCGTTGGTCCTTCGAGCAATGTGTCTATCTAGCAATCTTTTGGGATATATCGGTGACTTCAGTTCTTCTGCAGATCTCCACCTTTCTATTTCGATCGCGCAGAGGAACTCCGGGCATAGCCTTCTCCATTGCCCTTCGGGTGATTTTGAGCAAGCACCTCTTATCTAATTACCATAGATCTCCTCATTTTAATAAGTGATCATACAATTAAAAATTGCTCCGTTGCAATCAACTGATCCAATAGTCTTTAAGGTACATCTACATGATTATCACTTTATCAACCCTAATAAAATTTTAGTATTTAACATTAAATAATATATATCCGTAATCTCATGCATACGGTTAAGTACTCCTACCTCGGTCATGTACTCCGTCATCAACGATATAATCTTCTGCAGCTGATTATAATGGATGAAGTTTCTTGAAAATGAAAGGTGGAGAGAAGGCAGAAGGTGGTCATGGTTGAAGAATACCCGTGAATGGCGTCAGAATTGTTCCGCCGATCCAAAGATAGAAAGGACTCTACCACGCTGATCGCCAACCTTCACTAGGAGGCACTTTAAGAAGAAGAATATATATTCGTCAAGAAAACAATAAACTTTGTGGACACTTTCATTATCTTTATCATGAGCCAGTAGTTATGTACTGCGGAACAAAAGCCTCTCCAATGATTTCCTCAGCGGTCCAGCTACATTACCTGTTGAATTGTCTCTTTAATCACCAGTAATTATATCATTGATCAGTTTTCATAAAATAATCACTGACATCAATGGAAAACTTTCCATGGGTTAGTTCCTCGTTACTTCTGTTAGGGGCAAAACGTAAGGAATGGCTTCACGCATATAATAACAGGAGTGTGATGCGCAAAATTGTATAAAATTTAAATTCTGTGACAGCGTTATTGAGAGCCTGAGATAGCCAAAATCGAAACCGGAATCTCGGTGGCATAAATTTTATATGTAAAATGCGTTATTAAACGAAGTGCACTTTACTTTCTCGTAGTTTTTTTTATGTTGCAATATAAAGCACGCCGCACCCGCCGCGTACCTCTTGAGAATTAAGATATCGACAACATTTTGATTAGTATTATGATAATATGATGTTACTTGAATGGGTTAGTACTTGATTATTTAAAAAAAAAAAACTTAATTATTACAGCACTGACGAATACAGATTCACTTGAAGTAGCTGTTGAGTGCATGAAACCTATTTTCATGTTATTCTAAAGGAACTTATACTTAGATTGTCTAACAAAACGGTCACTTTACCAGAACGTATCTTAATGTCATGTGAAAGGTCGAAATGGCGAGTTTCCTAATTAATAAGGATAATTTATTCAACACAGATTTCTTTTCTACTCTTTTTTATAAGTTTATAATTATATAAAATAGTAAACTCTTCAGCAACATCGCTTTTTAAATATTAAATCAAAATTGTGTACAAAGGAACATTTTATTCTTCCTCGTAACGGATACCGTTAAGCATATTTTTCTTTAGATAAATATGTTAACTACATAATTTTAAACAGGCATATCTTAAGATAAATATTTAACTAAGTCTTAACTCTTAGTTAATACTTTACGAGACTGTAATCGTTAATATAAAATACAACATAATATTGAGATATCATAAAGTGGAAGTTATTTATAAGTTCAACTTTAATATTAACATTAATTACTGTTCAACTTGAACTTGAAAGGTAATGATTGTAATATCAGCTTATGAATATAGATTATGGCTATCTCTGTTATGAAACTAATGTTTACTTAATGTCTAAGCGAAATGCTAAGCGAATGTAGAATGCATGTAGTGTTGTTATGATCTACGTCTATAATCTTGAATCAAGTAAATTTTTGTTATACCACGATATTGATTGTGTTATAATTTGTAATGTTGTTATAATGAAAACGCTTGCATAGCAAACTTAGGATTCTCCTACATTTATTCACTTAACGGGAGGCTCCTTGTTCCCAGGAGTTTCGGCGCCAAGTGCTCCAAATGCTGTCGCGGCATCTCGTCATCGGATTGGGTGAGAAAGGCTCGCGAACAGGTCTACCACCTCGCGTGCTTCGCCTGTGACGCCTGCGGACGTCAGTTGTCTACTGGAGAGCAGTTTGCATTACACGAGGACCGAGTTCTTTGCAAACCGCATTACCTTGAGACCCTTGACGGCGGCTCCATTTCATCTGATGGTGATTACTTTAATTTACCAATAGTTTACTCAAAACATGACGTATTTGTAAAGGTGAAAAAACTTATTTCCTAATTGATCATGAGTCCACTTACTTGCGGTTTGCTATTTGCCTTTAAAAACGGTGATCCCCGGTTCGAATCCAGGGCCATTCGTTGTAGAGTCTGTATACCTGGCCAGCTACCTAACCTAACTATATATTATAAACCTGCAAGTCTAAAAGGATTTTTCAGGGTGGGGATGCATCTCTATCTTAGGTATCATTATTACAATACATCACGTGAAAGTTCAGTCAAGTGTTAGCAAATTTAATTAGTTCTATTCAAAACACCTAACTAAAAAAATTATAAAACATTCTGTGTGTATAAAAATCTGGCAATCTTTTGGGCAACGTTGGTGAACTAAGTTTCTCCATGGCCCCCGTCCACTCTGAAATTTCTATAAAATTCTTATAGACGGCTGCGATTCCGAAGGTTATCACAAAAGCAAGGCAAAACGGGTGCGAACAACGTTCACAGAGGAACAACTGCAAGTTCTCCAAGCTAACTTTCAACTCGACTCAAACCCTGATGGCCAAGATCTGGAGAGGATCGCACAGGTCACTGGACTAAGCAAGAGGGTCACACAAGTATGGTTCCAAAACAGTCGGGCCAGACAAAAGAAACACCAGCACACGGGCAAAGGAAAACAAAACCAACGTTAGTATACTCATACAACACCCATGTTTGCGTAATTTATTACATATACATATATATATATATATATATATATATATATATATATATATTAAGGTGTTTTGTCTGCTTGCTGCATTAGAGCGAACGTAATTTTCAATGCGAATAATTATTATGTTTTAGAAATGTATATTTCGTCTATCGTGAAATTAGTATGATACATTTATTACAGTAATGCCACGGGATACAGATCCGGCGGGGTTTGGGCGGCCCATCAACCTCCACCTTACGTATTCTTTCCAGAACAAACCACCTTTCGTCCCGATAGGTAAGCAAAGTAAATATCTTTTTCGTTTTTTTTTTGTTAAGTGTTTTAAATTATACATAAGTTTTAGGTCCGTCATCTCATATAATGTAGGATAATAACTTCCTCCTCTTAACTGAAATTAAGTAATCTTTGGCAATGTTATAAGATAGCACAATCATAGTTTGACTATGAAGTTAATCGAATCGATATATTATTGTTGCCTTTTTCGATTTTTCAGACGGCACTTCTTTCACGGACTCTTCAATGGATGAGCTGTCCGAGGACTCATCAATTCACTGCATGCAGAGTGAAGCTTAATCAACATCAAACTTGTAATGAAAACCATACCCGATATTCATGTTGTAGATAAACATGAAAAAATCTTAAAATTATTCATAATTTTCCAGCTATGTGTGAAGACTAGGCGTTTAGTGTAAACACTTTTTTTTTACATAACGACTGCTAATTAATTTTTCATCCGTTTCTTATACTTATATAGTAGAATACATATCTAGTGGACAACATAATCATCTAATTTTAGCGACACCCAACTGTAGGTCTTCTAAACAGCCTCCACTGTAAAACCAGATATGACGGATGTGGCCGGCACACTACTTCTAAAATTGTAGTTTTCTCTTTGATATTTGTTTTTGGTTTTAGGGAAAAGTAAGAAGAATCTTTTTTCATTGTACTCTGTGACCTGACTGAAGAAGGATTAGTATTGTAAATCTAACTTCAGTATAAATAACGCACCTCATGATGATAACGTAACTTTTATTCACGTGTAATATAAATTTTATTTATTATATTTACTCATATGCTTTACGTCACCATTATAAACGGATCTCTAATGTATATGAAATCATTTTAAATGTTAATACATAATATCGCTATATTTAAAGCAGACTTCATATAAATTATACATTGAGAAAAAGTTACAATAAGTATATACATTACGTACACGTCTTAAATAAACATATGAACTTAAAAATGTTAAACAATATGTTAAGTATAATCATTACAATAATCAATGGCCGAAATCCCCCCCGTATGAAACTCTACATATGACAACCCTTAATGCCCAGCGGTTCCAAGGCCCATGCTGACTGTATGTGATCTTTAGGGGAGGCTTGTATACGGAGGATTGTAATAATGCCATGCAAATATTTATTATAAACGAGCATTTAGAAAACAAAATATAGTATATTTATGAATAATAACATTACATATTATAGCGAAACAAGGCGATAAGAGCTTATTGTATAATTCAATGAATTCATAAATTAAAAAAAAATGCTTCATGTGTATTTTGGGGAAAATTTATACCCCTTAACGACCGAATGTGTAGAAAACGTTAGTCCAGCTAGGATTTGACTAGATTAATTTGTAATTTTACTACGTTTTTACTTGTATTTATAAAAATAATAATGTGTACACTTAATATTATTTAAATTTAAGAAGTTTTACTCTCAGTGTTATTGTAAAAAATATATTTATTTATTTATTTCTTAGTAACTGTGATAAAATTATTTTCGATGTCGCGACGAACCTCGACCTTCCGTGTATGTTCCGTACGCTTTGGATATTATGATGGTTATTGCAAAAAAAAAATAGATTTCAAGAAAATAATTTCATAATAACACAGATAGTTTTGTAGCGTCTAAACAATTCTCAGAAACATTAGTATATTGTTAGTAGTGCAAACACGAAAGGAAATTTATTCACACTATCAGAGTAGTCGTGTACTGCGCGAACAACGAGCGAAAATCGCATAATAATTGTTGTAATTTAAATAGCGGCTTGAAAGGAAAAAAAAATTATCTTATTGCTTTCGTTTGTTTATATTAAAAAAAAAACAATTTTTACAACAACACTACTTTGGTATATCTCTTTATTTCGAGAGACTGTAAAGTTGGCTATAGTACAGTGCAAATATTGAACGTTTGAACGGCGTGTGGCAAATGAAATTACTATGCTACTTTTTTATTACTTACCTGATGGTAATTGAGATTGATTAAACGTTTACCTGATGGGAAGTGATACGCCCACCCACAATATTATGGCGCTAGACGGAATGAAATATACTGCACCATATTGTGCTCGTCGCTTTGAGACATAAGATATTAAGTCTCATTACTCCAATAATTACACTAGCTACAGCGCCCTCCAAACTGAAACACAGTAATGTTTACTCACTCCTGTTTACTGGCTCGAATAGGCTCTGGGTGGTACCTACCTGGACGGTCTCCGGCAACAAAGACCCACCACCAGTAAACAGAGACTTAACATCTTGTGTCTCAAAGCGGAGAGCACAACGTGGTGCAATGTTATGGCATATCATTTAAAATCTAAGTGATACCCCATGAAAGGAGTAGAAGGTTCATCTAAATTTTAGATGAACCTTCTACTCCTTTCATCGAAACAATCGAAAAAAAAAATTACTTCTCAGCGATGAATTATTATGAGATGATCGTTATTAGTTCGCATGGTAAATAATATCCCTGCATATTTACGACCAAGTGTTTGTGTGAACATTTCCAGCTGTCATTGCTAATAGATGATCATTATATTTTCAATAATGATTACTTATTATTTTATTGTTACCGAGGTTGGTATTAATTTAATTGAAAAACACAAGGTTAACTGTAAATTTATCCATGCTGCGAAGTAAATTGTATAATAGCTTGCCATTTAGTATTGTAAATAGATATAATATATTTTGAAGTTCTATTGTAAATTTCTTAGTGCGTTTTTTTATAGTGTTAAGTATAATAAAACGTTATTTCATCTCGTCATTTCATAGATATAAACTAGCTTTAGAAAAGTACTAGGTACTTAGTTTATTCTGTACAAATTAATAAATATATTATGATGGTTAAATACATGTGGTTTAATTTTATGACGACTACCTGTTTTAAATTTGAAATATTGATTATAATGATACCTCTCAAACGTATAAACATATTCCGATTTAGTTTAAATTATAAATGGGAAATAATGTTAGTTTCCTCACCACTAAAAATAATGGTATAAATAAAATGAACAAACCAAGCCAGTACTTTTGTATGGTTTAACTCGTTAATAATAAATTTCAATTATTTCTAATTAAATATTGCGACTCAGTAACAATAACTATAATAAATTTATAGTTCAGTCAATAATGGGATACATGGCGAACAATAAAAAACCATTCGGACATTAACTATGATATATTTTCTTACTCTATAACAATAGATTAATGGTTAAGAAACTAAAATATTTCTGTATCGTAAAAGTACCTTTAACCGTCATCGTAAAATGGTTACGACTGCTCGAAGGCACTGCTTTTTACACCCATCACCTGCAAGGATATATTCGCTTAACTTAAAAAAAGCAAGTAAAATCAAGTTGCAATATCTATAAGAAAAATTTATTTATTAATTGATATTATCAATCACAGCCGCTGAATATGTTTCAGTACCACTATATATACGAGGGCAGGTCAAAAAGTTCGCTGAATGGAGGAGTTGGTGGTGTTGGTTTACTCATCCAGGTACTCACCGGTTAAGCACCTCGAGTATATATACCAAGGTTGAACCAAATCTGGTCTGATGCATGCCAGTTTGACTAGGTCGCTCTTACGAGACGCACGTCCGATCAAGTTCCAGCCAGCTCTAGTTCGCTGCTACCGTCCGCTATCCTAGCCGTCCTAAATAAGCTTCAACCCAATAGTTGCGTGGTGATTTACTGGAGAAATTCGCTGATCTCCTGCGTAATTGTGTTGTTGCTACTGCACCGCATCGTTCGTTTAGGCGGGATACGGGCCGCCCGCCAGCGTGCGTCGCAATGTTTGGGCGCGACCTATTGCGTCATCCTAACCGTCGCCCGTTGACCGTTAGGATACGCATCCGCGTACTACGCATTGTTTAGCGCGCAATTAATTGTCGCGCGCAAACTTTTCATTTCGTTTGCGTTCCGCGTATATAAATACTGTTTTATTGTAAGTGCTGCTCAGCCGGGAATCCCCCTTCTAGGTGAGTGCTGTAAAGGTACCTTTTCTTTTATTTTAGTAAATTGCACCTGTGCAGGCAACAGTAGGAGTTGCCTTTGTACTATATTTGATCCTGTGCTCCCCGCCATGTGATGGGGAGCTAAGTGAACTACGATGGCTGAGTCTAATGGGACTCAGTTCATCGAGTTAGGTGGCGTGTCCCGAACTATGGGACAAATTCGAGGCTTCACTGAGAGCGAAGCTGGCTACATCAGACAGCCCAGCGTCCCCCTCGTCCGCAACCAGCGCTTCAACAAAGCCGCGAGCGTGTGCCCTATAGAGGCTCGAGAAGTCGTCCGCTGCTGCATGCTCCCGCGATTCATCGCCGTGCAGCATGGAGACCATGTCCGACTACGAGGGCAGCATCTCCGATGTGGAGGTGCACCAAGCCCTCAACCCTTCGCTATCAGACGACGAAGGATTCGTCGTCTTCAAAGGTAAGCGTAAGCGTACCTCAACCGGCTACTCTCCGACCTGCTAATCGCCTTTTGCCACTTCGGCGAGAAAAACGATTCGCTCCTCACGCCCGCTCCCCCTACGAAAGTGGCGGAGCGCGATACTCCTAGGACTAAGCTAGATGCCAGTTATATTGTCACTCTATCAGAAACTGTTTCGCCCGGCCCCGATGCGTTAAATGCACCGGAGACCATGGCACCACGGAGTGCACGCGCATGCCTGAGTTCCCGGACCCGCCAAGCTGCTGCTTGTTTAAGTCCAAGGGTCACCCGGCGAACTACTGCGGGGACTCCAAAGCTCCGCGCAAGAGTGCAGTTGCGCATGCCAAACGCAAAGTGCCGATCTCAGGTTCCCGTGGTTCGCGCCCTCTCCCTACTCGCACCGCTGAGTTACCGAAGGTTGACGATCGTCGACCAGCTCCGATCCCTGCGATATCGGCCTGCGCAAAGCCTTTGCCGAAGACAATGCTCGCAGATCCTCTTACATGCATAACTCTCTCCCTCGCCCCCGCCCCCGCTCCCCAGTTGCTAACAAACCTTTACCGCCGAGCAACTCTGATGAGCCCGACGTGCTCGATGCCCGGGGCGCAGCCAATATAGCGGCCCTTATGAAGTAGATGGGACGCTTCACATTAAAGGACCTTTTCAACTATACGGAGAAGCTTCGTGCCGCGAAAAGCCAAAAGGAGAGACTTCTAGTCATATACGAGCATTACGACCTGATAGCCACTCTCGAGGCGGATATCTAATGATATTTCCTCTCACACCTGGACGCCATCGTCCGAATCACTGTACACACCTTTGGAATGAGCGCAGAGCTCCCCAAAGTATTAGGCAAAATCAAACCTACCTCGTTGACCGTTGTGACTTTTGACGCGAACGGTGTTCGACACCAGAAGGAAGCAATCAGCGCATTTCTCCGACACCACGACATCGACGTCCTCTTAATTCAGGAAAAATTTCTGACACCATCTCACAATGACCCTAAAATTGCAAACTATCACCTCGTTAGGAACGTTAGGTTGTCCGCTATGTACGGCGGCACTCTGATCTTTTAGACGAGGTCACTTCACTGTGTCCCTCTTGAATGCCCTCACCTGAAAACCATCGAAGCCTCGGCGTATAAAGTCGGGCCCACCGGCCATTAATCCCTTGTTCTCGTCTCTTGCTACCTTTCACCATACAAAAAGGTAGAAATCGAAGACATAAGGATCCTCCTCGATCTCGGTCCATCTGTTGTGCTTGCTGGCGATTTCAACAGCAGGCACAGCGGCTGGGAACCCCTCGGCCAAAATACAAATGGTTGTATCCTCTCAAAGTTAGCGGAAAATCTTAAGTTTGATATCATCGCCCTTTCTTCGCCGACGAGAATCGCACAGCGGGACTATCAAAGGCCTTCTGTCTTAGACATAACGCTACTTAAAAATTTAGCTCTCCACATCCGTTCGGTCGAGATTATATCTGATCTAATCATCTCGCGGTCTTTTTCAAGCTGGGTTCACGCGCCGATGAGGTCCCCCTGATCAGAACCATCGTTGACTGGCGTAAACTTGAGGTCAAACTTAAGTCTACGAAATCCCAGCACCTCGACAAGATATCGAAAACGATTGAATCACCCGAAGTGGCAATTCGAGCGGTTGATTCACTCTCTAAATATATCTTTTCGACCGTCGATGACCCAGAGGACAGTACTCGAATCGGAACCTCAATTCGGGGCTCTTCCTCAGGACATTCGACGCCTGATTAGATCGGAAAACGTCGCTTTGAGACTGTACGATAGGTACCGCTCCGAGGTGAATAGAGTTAATGCGCGTCACCTTCAGAGGGCTGTTAAAGAGCGCGTCAGAGAACACAGAGCCAACAGATAGGATTCACTGCTCACTGATCTTGAGCCTTCCAAGGACGCTTTCTGGCGACTGGCTTGGAGGAAAGCAAGTTGGCAAGTTGGAGAACTCTGGACTCATGACACCCCTCGCCAAAGACGTCGATGCGTCATCGTTCGCCTTCGAGGACGATAAAAAGGCCGAGTGCTTACCCGACAGTCTGGAGAACCAGTGCACACCGTCATCTCCTCTAGCCAACCCCACTCACCTAAAATTAGTGGAGATCGCACGCAGATCCTCCATCCCTCCGGTAGGTCGACCCCTTGCTCCGATTTCAGCAGACGAGGTTGCAGTTACAATCAGAGGACTAAAATACAAGTCCACCCCGGGATTTGATGGCATCTCGAACAGAGTACTCAAGTCCCTCCCCGCTCATATGATGTGTTTGCTTGCAACCATCTTCAACGTGCTCCTCTCCAGCTGTACCTTCCGGGACGCCTAGAAAGAGGCCGAAGTTGTGGGAATCCCTAAGCCAAACAAGCCTAGGAACCTTCTCTCCAACTACAGACTGATAAGCCTCCTCAGTAACATGGGAAAGGTTTATGAGCGTCTGATCCTTACGCGTCTCTCCAACTTCGTGTCGGAGAACAAACTTCTGCCTGACAAACAGTTCGGGTTCAGAAAAGATTTCTCCTGCGTTCACCAAGTACACAGATTGGTGGAGTATGACCTCAAAGGTTTTACGCGCAAAAGGCCGCATGACACTGTAACACTCTGCTTTGACGTAGCTCAGGCGTTCGACTGTACAGCGACCTTAAACCTCCTTCGGTGGCACAATTCATGCAGGATTGTGCTATCTATCGCTTCAACACACAACTATGCCAACGCCACACACCACTCGAACCCACTAATATAACAAACAGTGGACGACGTCCCGATCTCCGATACCACCAGTGAGAATTAACGTCTTTGGAACGTGGTTCCGCTCCACATCGATGCTGAAGGTTGGCCCGACAGATACAACAAACCCACCAACGACACCAACACGCACAACACGACATCCAAACGTAAAAACGCTAGTCATGGATTCACCACATTTTTGACGCGCCGCTTCGGCCGCACACCGCGCACACAAGACACACCCGGTTGCCCGGGCGGTCCACACCGCCCTCGGCTCGCGATACAGGCGAAAGTGATCAGAGACAGGGCTCGAGTCCTCCTCGGATGACCTCATAGTTATTGCCGCCATCCAACGCGCACCGTGCGCATCTTAATTTCATATGTATATTCAGCTATGTATATATTTAATTACACCCCTCTTATCACTTTCTCTATACCACTATCCATCTATTCAACCCTTTCGTGTCCAGTATTTTCTTACCTTTCTCCTCCCCCTTTTAAATACTTCTTTATCTATATATATATATATATATATATATATATATATATATATATATTTAACTTTTATGTTTTGGTTTCAGGTTTGTGTTTTTGTGTTCATTTAAATTTTTGGTGTAATTTTAAGTTTATTTTTAGTTTCCTTTATTCTTCTTTTTTATTATTTTAGCTCGCAGATACCAGATCCGTGAGTCTTGAGTCCGATGAAGCCGCAATGGTAACAACCATAAAGTTGCGACACAAACATCACCATTAACAAAAAAAAATCTGCAAACAAGTGAATCGGGAAGAAGTCAGCGAGTATAAGGAAAATTGAACACCGCGCCGTTATTAAATTCCTCACCAAGCAAGGAATGTCCGCTCAGATGATATTTCAAGAGCTGTTGCGTTTTATGCGGACTCTACCCCCACCCTACCCATGGTTTACTAGTGGCATGATCTTTTCAAACTAGGAAGATAATCTATTGAAAATCATCTCCGTTCCGGACGGCCAATTGAGGCCACCACACCAGAAATCGTAGAAAACCTTGTATTGGAAGATACCCGGCTGAACGAGAAGCAGCTTGCAGCAATGGTTGGAATACTTCGGATACCCGAAACAAGTATTTTAAGTATTCTATATATCATATATCTTGGCATGACTAAAGTCAGTGCAAGATGGGTTCCAAGAATTCTCACGCCACTTCAAAAAAGTGAGCGTGTCGAGTGTTCTCGTCAGTTTTTGGAGCTCTGTGGAGAGAGTAGGGAAGAAGTTATGGCCCGGATTGTTACTGGAGATGAATCCTGGGTTCACCACCATGAACCTAAGTCGATAAGGAGGCATAAAAAAGGCACGCTTCCTCCGAAGAAGTTTAAAGTCTCACAATCGGTCGGAAAGATCATGGCGACTATCTTTTGGTATACAGAAGGTATTTTGCTGATCGATTATAAAGATAGTGGTGTGACTATAACGAGACAATACTACGCATCTTTACTAGAAAGATTGAAAGAAGCTATCAAGGAAAAAAGAAGAGGAAAACTATCAAAAGATGTGCTGCTTTTGCACGACTACGCTCCCGTCCAGACGTGCCATGTTGCGACGGCTGCCATCCACTGATGCGGGATTGAAAAATTAGACCACCAACTTCCAGACTTGGCCCCCGGGAACTATTATTTATTCCCAAAAATGAAAAAGGAGCTGCGTGGAAAAAAATTTATTGAAAATAAAAAAGTTTGCCTTCATTTCAACCCCCTCCACCTCATTCTGCGAACTTATTGACCTCTCCTCGTATATACCTTCTTTAAATAGTCTTATTCAAACGTTTATATATTCCGTATTATAAATATTATTTAACTTCGAATTTAATACTAATATTATAGTTTGTGAAAAACATTGATATTTATTTACAACAGAATTTTAGTATATTGAATATATAATATACTTATATATACTGTTCTTACTATTATAATGATTCTTACTATTATAAAGATCTTCAAAAGAGAAGTGTAAGACCTTCAAATTTTTAAGCACGGCCCAGCCGAACATAACTGTCAATGATTCATTTTAGCTTCACAATTTTTCAGTAAATTATACAAAAAAAAAATCTTACTATAATTAACACTACACGAGTAATAATAGTTTATATTCAATACGTTTGACCTACGAACAAAACTACATATTTCATCTAACACTTTGTCCAGCATAAGTGAATATACAATTTTTTTTAAACATTAAAGCAATTTTCGCATATATACGAAGACGCTGATATTTACAGTTTATCCATAGTGTTTAATAAGAGACCCATTTCTTGATGTACTTCTTTGAGCAAGTCTTTCATTTGTTTAGGCGAGTCCAATATGTCAATGCTCTGCGTATAAGGGTTATACCTCACACCGAAATCACGTGGTATGGTCTGAGCAAATTTTCTGAAAATTAACAATTTTAACAATAATTAACTCTATAAAATATGTGTTAACAAATGGCAGAGATAATTAAAACTATTCTTCAGTTTAAAAATAAAATTATTATGAAACACTGATGCTAATACGTACATCATCTTCTCCTTAGCATTTTCGAAACTTTCGGCTACGTAGTAAATGGGCTGATATTCAGTGATAGGATATTTCTGCTCCCCTGTTATCTCAGGCTCAAACTCTCTTAATTCAGGTTTATCCGAGAGACAATACTGGAGCTCTCCGAAGGAAGACAAAAGTCCAGCACCGAATGCCTTAAGGTTACCATCTTGCCTACATAATCCGAACTCAACGGTGAACCAGAAGCACTGCGGGAAATGAAATTTTTTATAATTTTCTTCAATTTTCAAATATAATATATTGCTTTAAAGGAATTTCAATAAACTCTATGTATAAAAAAAAAGCTTTGCAATTTAAGCAGTAGTCCACGTTAACATTATTTGTAAACAAAGACGAGTTCGAAATTTGTTTACCGTTGCAAGTTTTTCAATATAATCATCTGGTGCTCCAAGTGATGCTAAGCCGATCTCCTGTGAGAATTGAGCAAAAGCAGGATCAGCGAATAAAGGAGCATGTCCAAGTAGTTCATGGCACACATCGGGCTCCGGTGTGTACAAAGGCTTAGAATGATGCCGAATGTACTGGGTGCTATGGAACACGCGGAAGGCAAGTCCCGCTAGGAAGTCACGAGAAGAGAGCAGACCAGCTACTGGCCGTAAGGTAAAACCGGTACAATCTAAAACAACAATACATCGAAATTATTGAATTGTGATGAATTTGAAAGAACTGAATTTGTTGGCAATATTATTCACTTTTTACCTTTTAGAAAGTTGGATACGTCTTCTAACTGAGGAATGTTGTCTTCTCTGTATCCACAATTCTCTATTAGCAAGGGGAAGACATGGTTATGTTCCTTACAAGCATGAGTTGGATAGAGTTCAACAAGTTGTCTAAAGACAACGCCCCAAGTGGTTATTTCTTCTTTAGTATAGTTCACATAAGGAAGTGGTTGACCATGTTTATAATTGTA
This sequence comes from Ornithoptera alexandrae, assembly GCA_029030555.1. Taxonomy (NCBI): domain Eukaryota; kingdom Metazoa; phylum Arthropoda; class Insecta; order Lepidoptera; family Papilionidae; genus Ornithoptera; species Ornithoptera alexandrae. The sequence continues at coordinate 3,756,915 of JARDVY010000160.1, read as the reverse complement.
GGCGATATCCGCGAAGTATTTTCTTCTTGCACGATACACGGCGTCAGTGAACCCTGGATGATCTGAATCCAGCTCTGCTCCGTATGAAAGGATCTGATTAGCAAATCGATCCAAATCACGTATACGTCGGGGAAACCACGGAACAGCACCTTTTAATGGAAAAACTTCATGAAAACATATTAATAATTCTTAAAGTAATTTTGAGTAATAATAAAAGAAAAATATAATAAAAATCATTTTCATAATTTCAAACCACTATTTTTAATACTTACATCTATTGTCCTTGTAATTTCTTGAAATAATGTTAAGATAACCCACGTTCTTTTTTAATTCAGCCAAGGCAGATCCAAAGTCACCACCACCGTGTTCACATTCAACCATGAATTCATATCCTGGGCGCCTTGCCGACGACCTGGATTCTATGTGGCTAAGATTGACACCGTGGGAGGAGAAAATGTTTAAGAACCGAGCAAGGGAACCAGTCTCGTCTTTTTCCGGTGTAAAAAGAAGCCATGTGGATTTAGATGAATCCCGTCCTTCTTTTATATAATTCCCGCCTTGCATTAGTTTTGGCTGAAACAAAATATAGGGTTTGATCTTATTGTTTAAAATTTTTTTATTATTAGAAAGATTTATATATTAAGAAGCGACCCGTTTATAGTTAGCAGCCCAGGTCAAAGAAAAAATAATGATAACCCCTGTCGCTGACAGTGTCGACGCCCCTTTGACATATAACTATGAATGTAGTATATATGTAAAAATTATATTCAAACTTTATATTTTTTTTTAATTCTTTTAGTGAAAATTATATAGCGTGGCGCAAAAATAACCTTATAAAAAGTACCTTATTACCTGTTTTATAAAGTACTTTTTATAAGGTTATTTTTGCGCCACCCTATATGTATGAATATAATGATAAAATTATTTCACATATTATTTTTCATGACGCAAAAGTTTTAAATTACATGAATAACAAGTAAATGTTATAGGTGATATTAAAATTGTAAACGATTCAATATATTTCTTCACGTATACACTGAAAATAAGGCAAATATATATTTTTTTGTGGTGTAGAAGGGGGGGGTGTAAGGGGTCCGGCGCAACAACTCACGGAACCCAAGCAAACTTCACCTGCTCGTGGTGCAACCTGCTAATCAACGAACGACATTGGCTCCCGCTAACCCACATTGGGCTAGCGTGGTGGAAAATAGACCAAATCCCTCCATATGAATCTCTACATACGACGGCTTCTACTTCCCAACAATAATGCAAGCCATGCTGACTGTATGTGGAGATCTTTGGGAGAGGCCTATGTCTAGTAGTGGACGTCTATTGGGTGATAATGATGATATATTTTAGAAAAATATAACTACTGGGTGTCTCTATATACAAACGAGGATAATTTTTTTAGGATGTGTAATAGATGATGAAATATTTTAAAATAGAAATTCAATGAAAGATATTATTTATATAATGCAAGAGATGATAACAATAATATTATGTACAATAATTAGACCAATGATAATTGTGCCAAATCGGTTAATAAAGATATGTAATGTTTACAATAATTAACAATTTGATAACACAATCAGTCGTCAGTAACTATTTAAAGATAAAGAAAACAATAAAAACTCATGAGCTTCGATAAAATGGTTGGAACAAATTGCTAGAAGCTGATAAGTGGCGTTTCTTTTGCATCTCGAGATTTACGTCACTTATTTTCAATTGTGTCATTTTTAATTACACAGGCGTCGGTAATTTTTCACGGAAACAACTCAAATGCACTATGCTACTTATCACGAAGAATTTGGCGTTGGTGGTAATGGTGATGTTCATTTACTGGTGGTAAGTCTCGGTTGCCGGAGACCGTGTAGGTACCACCGCAGCGTCTAATGCAGCCGGCAAACATTGCTGTGTTCTAGTCTGAAAGACGCTGTAGTATCTTATAACTCGGGCGACGAGTGCAATTAGATGTCATATATAGCATCCTAACTAGTGTCACGTTGTTATCGGCGCGCGTATCACTTACCATCAGGAGAACGTCTTGCTCGTCTCGTTGCTTATTTTATTAAAAAATGTGTATTATTAAAATCGGAGTGTTTACTTATTTTCATGTTTACAAACATGTACTGCTAAATAAATTTGCCTAAACCAATAAGATTTTTTTTATACAAGCGCCGCGACTAGCATGACGTTCAATCGTGATAAGTGATACGCCTGTACATAACAACATGACGCTAGTTAGGATAGTGTACACTGCACCACATTACACTCGCCGCCTTGAGACATAAGATGTTTACTCTCGTTAACCCAAATAATTTCACTAGCTACAACTCCCTACAATCCGGAACACAGTAATGTTTGATATCACATAGATAATGTATTCTCAATAGTCTGAATAATAGACTGCCTCTAGACAAAAATAACTTTGTAATCAACCCTTAATTTATACATGGACATTTACCCAGTTTACTAATTAGACAGCACTAGACTTAGCCCAATAGTAAACTTTTTCTTATTTTAATTCAAATTTTGCAAATATCAATATTTTTGCATTATATATTTGTGGAACATATTACAAGAGACCTATGTCCAGAAGTGAACGTCCATCGGCTGAAATGATGATATAATATCATTTTAAAACTATGACAGAGTGCATGTATAACAATATCAACAAAAAAAAATATACATCTTTTGAAATTTACAAAATATATTAAAATTGTTATTTACTTCTTCATTAAATATATTAAAACAATCAACATTGAGGAATTTTAGCAACGGAAATCGCAAATTGCTATTAATGAGCATAATTAGAGAATAACATTGCGCAAATGGTAAACAGCTATGGAGTAAAAAAAAATAACCACAGTGCTTATTAAGAATAAAGCAGATAATTACCTTATCTGGTGGCGAACCAGAAATCACCTGTTCGTCAACCTTCCGAGTTTGCACTTTCATCATCTTCTGAGGAGGACCAAGGGAGACGTTTGGACGCTGCGACGTTACTCTTTAATATAATAATCGAGAGCGACGATGTCCACTTATATGTTGATCTGCGACACGGAGTTAGAAGATCTTACTAACTATGGATGTGGTACATTGACGTTATATTTAATTCCGCTATTGCAGGTTTTCACAAATGCCGGTTTTTTTTGCAACATATCAATTTTCTCCTGATAAAATTCTTCATGGAAACCGTGTTCAGAGATGATCAAAACCGAGGTACTTCCAGTCATGAAGCGCGTAACTCACCGCACTCTTTCCAATTCAATTAAGCGACGAGACGAGCGGGACAATCATTTCAAGGTAGTTAGAATAATATATACCGCACCACATTGCGCTCGTCACCAAAGATGTAATATGTCAAGACTCGTTGCCCCAGTAATTACACTAGTTACAGCACTCTTCAAACCTGAATCCGGTAATCGGAGTCCGGTTTGCAGATTACTGTCCGGAGATAGAAATAAGGGCAGCGGTACCTACCTAGACAATTTCTATTACTTACTGACTACTACTTACTGAGTTGACAATTTGTTGATTAATTATAACAATTAATTGTTTCAATAATTTGTAATCAATGACAGAATTTTTAGCGCATCTTAACGTAAAAAGTAATACCGCATCTAATAAAAAAAAATATTCATTCCAATTTCGTACGTCCGTTAAATTGATAAATAAAACTTCTGCGATGCAATACATCGGTTGAGTTGCGTTTGTAACTTTTTATTGGTGTTAGTGACTTCGAAGGTCGGACAAGATTTTTTTTTTATTCTATATAACATTGGCATTGTAACAAATGTTATGATTGACTGCAATTTTTTTATAATACTTCGCTTTTTTTTTAATAAAGTTGATCGCTTACAAAGGTTAATAAGAAACGACCATTGTTTAAACAATTTATAATTTATATATTTTCAATCAAGCGAAGAGACGAGCCGGACGTTCACGTGATGATGAGTGATACGTCCACCCATAACAAAGTGACGCTGGTTATGATGATAAACACTGCACCACTGCGCTCCTCCCCTGAGACATAAGATGTTGAGTCTCAATACTCCAGCAATTTAGCTAATTATACCACCTTTCAGACCCGAACACAGTAAGGTTTGCACACTACTGTTTGTCGGCTGCAATAGAGACCTACCACCCGTGAAAAAAAATATAAATGTAATATAGTCTATGTATAGTATATATTCTAGTTCATCTAACACGATTTCTACTAAGTGATGTCGCTGATCAATATACAACTACTTTATTATTATTACTAGTCATTACTTGTATACTGCCACTAACCTGCATTGGGCCAGCCCAACGAAAAGTGGTGGGAAACGGCCCAAATCCCCCATACGAAGCCCTACAAGCGACAGCCTATGGAGCTCGGCGATGCGGGCAGCGCAGGACCGATCGATGTGGGGATGTTTGGGGGAGGCCTATGTCCAGCAGTAGACATCTATATGATGATGATTACTTGTATTAATTGTTATTTAGCGATGAATAATTTTAATAAATATAATAACGATGTAAATTGTGATAAGGAGGTTCGTTATAAAAAAAATATATTTTTTAGCACATAATTCTTGACAGTCATGACAAACTGTCTTGTATTAATGTGATAACCGTAAATCGTCCAAATATTTATCATGGTCCAACTTAAACAAGTTTCTAATCGTTTAAAATCAATTTATAATATTCAAAAAATCACAAAAACAATGAAGATGGTATCAGCTAGCAAGTAAACGTTTACTTTTTGTATTTAGTGCTTTACCAAAATATTAGTGGTTTTTTCAATACCTCGAATATTTAATAAATTTCATGGTTGAAAAGTCCTTTTAAAAGGTAATATAATTGTAATATGCGGGTGATGAGCGTAATCAAATAAGAAGTAACATGAAAGGCTGTTACCTTTTTTCTAGTAGGTGTTACCTGTTAAGGTATTGTGGGGGTAGTGCTGGGCAACCCGCAAAATGGAAGACCCTATGTTCATCAATAAACGCTCGAAGGCTGAAATTAGTCTATGTAAGAACACATTAGTAGTAGACTTCCTTCATGCAAGTATTAAGTAGGTAGGTAGAGTAAGGTGGTGGCATAAGACAGTGATGAACGCACCGTACAAATATGCACAATAACACTAAATTGTTATGTTCACTTACGTTTTAAAAAAAATATTATTTAATACCTGTGACCAAAAAATTTACAAGATTCTCATCAGCCGATAGACGTCCGCTGCTCGACAAAGGCCCACCCAAAGATCCATATCCACATCAATCCGTTCCACGTTGCTCGCATCCAGTGATTTCCTGCGACTCAGCAGATTGTCGGTCAACCTTGTAGGAGGCCTCCCAACATCAATGTACACATGTACCAACAATTATAGTGATCACATATTTGCTTTTTGATTAGATTCACAAAGGCTGAGCGAGAGTTACAGGCAGCGCGAGCATTTGGCTATGCGCCAAGGAAGTTTTATGTGTCGAGCCATCTACAAAAGGACGCACTCGATGACGAAACAAAAGATAAGAAAGAAAAGGCAGACGCACCACCACCTGCCCCGGAAGAAAAAAAACCACCCGAGGGGAGCGAAAAGGATAAGGCGAAAATCAAAAGAGTTTACATTGCCATGACATCAGACAGAGGTACAAGAGAGTTTATTTATTTTTCTCTTACACCACTCTAACCATTCAACCACTTTCTTTAATACGAAAAGATCTGTTTTTTTTCTTTACTATACTTCTCTTTACTCTCCTTCAGTTATATTGATATAACAATCATTTAATTAGTATAGTATTACAAAAACTATCAAAAAAAGATATTGATATTAAAAGATAAAAACCATAAAAAATATTCTAATGTATATTACTTCGTATTTAGTTTTCGGATAAACAAAAAAAAAACATCGCTGTAGAAAATTCTAGAGTCGCTGATATCTAGTCCACGGAGAGCTATCGCAGACTGTCACTATCTTAACGAACAAGTGAAGAGTCACAATGATTTCATCCATTGATTGGATTTCCTCCTCCAGCGGGTAAAGACCCCGTGCTGATCTCTAGAGGCACGCGCGAATTTATGATCCATTGATATCAAACTTGCGTGTGTGCATGTCTCTACAGGCAGTATTCGTATAGTTACTTGCATCTGATAAACTATAATGTGCTGAATATCTATATAAGAGCTAAGTACTACTAACATATAACTAAAACCAAGAATATACTTGCATTCTTATCACTTAAATTTATTAAAGAAAAGAAAACAAGTGTGATAATACTATTTAGATTTTTTTATCAATGAGAAAAAAAACGTTTTTTGTTTAATAAGTTGTTTCTAATGTTCATTTTGTATTGGCTCGATAAATTTAATTTATCTTCTCTAGTTTTACTCTCATTGTCATGTTCATATTTTAATAATAATAGAATTTATTAAAAAAAAAAATTACTAACTCTCTGTTTAAATGTGCGTGTTTGTGTGAACTTTCTCTATTTTTGATAACGGAAAGATCTTTTAAAAAATTCTGACACCCTCTCTTCGTTCGATCTTCGCTTTTATCGCTGTATCTCTATTTAGGATAGTCTGTAGGCTAGGTACGACGTCCAGTAACCGTTTTTCTTCGTGTTATTGGGTTGACGATAAGGAATCCCGTCCAAACATCTAATGATCCCAAAGATCTCTTTCATCACTCTGCCTACTAGCATATACTTCTCCAATTCTTAGTTAACCCTCGCTGAGGAAGAATACTTTTTGGAAATCCATTCTGCCCATTTTAAGCAGTTCCTTGTTAGATAACGTAATACTCAATGAAGATGAAGTTTTGAAGAGTCTTTTTTTGTGCGGAAGAGGTTATGTTATATTAAAAAAATTACTCCAATCAACAACCGGAATCCAGAAATTATTGTCTAAGTGCGCGTCTCCGTTGTTGTTAGGTTATCATAGGATCAGGGGCATTGGTACCGGTACTGTACTTCAATACAGTGCTTTCACTCTAATGTGAGAGACCTTCTATGCTTAATGTGAGATAATATATGATAATGTACTGCCAACCTGTATTCATTAGATATACATATATCACTATGAATGTTTTAATTATATTGATTCGTTTTGAAGATTTGCTATAGCTAATGAAATCGCAATTAGTAATAACACATCTTAACTCAATGTTATGTCTCTAGATGACGCGTGTAGTGAAGTTCATATTATACGAAACAGGCGCCTATTTGATAATTTCAGGTTATCAATATGTACAGGAAAATAAAGCAATATATACATATATATAGTAGTAATAAAAAATCTATGACGTTTATCTCAGTCTTAAGCAAAATTAGCATATCCATTGAATAAAAGCAACAGGTGCAGATAAATATTTCCTGTTTTTTATATTACGTAGCAAGTACTAAAAGCGTAGATATAATCTAGGTTATAAAGCGCAATATAACAGAATGGAAACTGACATCGGCAGACTATTTCAATCGTTTCCTTTTCTCCAATAAATTGGTGGTTGGTCTCCGATGCTGGAGACCGTCTAGGCAGATACCACCGTAGCGTATATTACTTCCGCCAAACAATATTGTGCAGACATCACAGTGTTCCGGTTCAAAGGAGTAATGAGGCTCAACATCTTATGCCTCAAGGCGACGAGCACAATGTGGTGCTGTGTGCAACACCCCAACCAGCGCCACATTTTTACGGGCGAGGGTTACTATTAGGTAAACGTATTGCTCGTCTCGTCGCTTCGTAAAACGCTTTTATCGTAATGTTCGATATATCGACATCGATAATATGATTGTTTGCCGTGTGATGGTAAAAGGGTGATGGCGTTATTAAACCATGTAATACTCGAGTACACTCTCTGAAATGCATTCAGCAAAACACCGAGAGACTGGCTCACCTTATGGTGATCCAGGCTAACCAGTTTTACCCTTTAAGAAAATCTTACACTTGTAGTAAATTACTGAAAGCATAACAATGGTAATGTGAAAAGCTGATGATAATTTTAATTCAAAACGTTGTTGGTTTACACCACATCAGGTGCTGTTAAGCATACTGCAATGGACTTATAAGTTTCATCACAAACTGCTTAATCGATGTTGACATCGTTTACTACGCCGAACAATGACGTCTCAATGTAAAACAAACTCCTTACTGCGTAACTTTAACTAAGGCTAAATGCTAATCAGTTAATCATTATAGACATTTGCCCCGTTGACACAATAAAAACTTTTTTTTTATTTGTTTATTTATCTTTATAGATTTGTAAAGGCCTTTGACATTATCTTCCTGTCTACCTTGGATGATGCAGACATTTAATGAGACACGTTAATAACTCATATACAATAAGAAATAATAAAGGTTATTCGCGCTATATCTTATTTAAATATCTAAGGGTAGTTCAGTATATAAATTCATGAATTTATAAATACACAACAGGTACATAAACTTTTGCGTTTTTATGGAATATTTTTTTCAATTGTCTTATATCAATAATTTTACATGGATGTTATTAGTACATGTTTAATATTATTATATAGATGTATGTAATTCCACATATTTCGATTGGTATCTATATAAATAGTTATTTACATATTAAGTATCTATTAAGATATCATCAGCCGATAGACGTCCACTGCTGGGCATGGGCTTCCTCCAAAGATCCCTACATACGGTCAGCATATAGCAAGATATCTTTGTAGATATTATTTTTTAAACCTTTTATTCGGATTAAATCATACATTTTTCAAATAACTTCATTTCCGGTTCAGCGCATATTCTTATAGGATAAGTATAGAAATACACGTCAGACATAATTGCAAGTCACATCGGCAGCGAACCTTATTTGTACATGAGCCATAGGCAAGTTGTTTCAGATTTGCAAATAAATTAGCCTAAATATCTACTGTAGCTTGTATTACTTACAAACCATATAAAAAACAAATAATTAAACGACGACATCTACGATACATAGGCTTCCCTTAGGTAGACTTATAGCAACCAAAAGCTCCGAAATGTTTTTTGACATACCTCCAAGAACTTACTCATACTTGATGCACTATGCGAGCTCATTTCACAGGGATTACTCTACGCTAACCCTGTATATATTCTCGTTCAGCTAATGTAGTAATACCGATCCATTACACCACAAGCCGCGAGAATTGTAAATTTTCGTAAACTCGGGTAACATGGACGTTTACCGTCAGGTCTGTGTGGTGGTGTACACAGCGGCGTGGCGCGGAAGATTCGCCGATCTCTCGCAGAACGCGCCGCAGACAGTGACACCCACAAGGTGGTCTGCATAGGTGACAAATCACGCTCCATGCTGAGGTCCACATACCCCAAACACTTACTGCTCTCCGTCAAACAGGTAAGCCTTCTAAAATCTTTAGTATCGACAGCTGAATATGAATAAATATGCATTTCTTACTCAAAAATTTTATTGTAATATTATTGATATGTGAATATTATATTATAGGTTTTATGTTTTACACAATTTAAAAAAATATAATAAAAGCTTTGTAATTTTTAAATAAATGATGTTATTTGCGCACTTCTATATACCTTAAAATGTAGATATATTCCTTTTCAACATTCGAGCCTAATAAAAATTAGACTAACGAGGTTACCCATTCACTGTTCACTGTAGTCGATATTAATGGTTTTTAAATTCTCCACGTTTAAATGTAACAATAAAATAAGGAAGTATTCTACTGTAACACACTATAGATCAAAAGAGGTAAACGAAATACATTATAATTGTATATTACCATTTTTTTAGATATATACTTTTTTTAAGACAAATACCACTTACGTAGAGACTCGTCGTTTGGAACCATAAAGCCATAAACTTGAAATTTGGTAGGAATATTTCTTTTACCGAGTTAAGGTCAGCTAAGAAAGGATTTTAGAAAGTTCCCTCTCTAAAGGAAGTTACAAGAGTGTTACTGCCAATAAAGCTGCCAGGGAACAGGTAGTACGTATAGTTTATAATGTTATCAACCCTAATAGAGTTTAAATTATATTTTCAGATTGGACGCGTGAGTCCAATTTTTAAAGACGCCTCCATTGTCGCCATGGCTATCACAGAATCAGGATTCAGTTATGACTCTGCGGAAATATTCTACAATAAATACTATACGCCTGTTAAATATGTCACCTCAGTCGTACCAGCTTTCAGTAGGACAAGGATCGTGGTGTGTTGACTGTCGTTTTTGTTTTAAATTCTAATTAAATGTTTAAACATGACATGACTGATGTCAATGTTCTGATGGACTCGAATATCAGAGTGCATTCGTAATCTTTCTTATGCCAAGATCAGGCTTGTAGACGCTTTAGATATGCCTCTGCTCACTCGTTTTAGCTCTTTCTTTGTGTACTTACAATTGCCTAATCCGTTAAGTGCTGTGTTCACATACCAGGTGAAATTAATATTTACAGAATGCCCCAAACATGACTGCTTACGATGACGTAGAGGAAGATCAATTGGAAAGTTATGCGGAATGGACACTTGCCGCTTTAATATACTACGCCTTAAAGCAAGGCGCTGCTTCAGAGCAGTCATCACGAATGTCTGCTATGGACAATGCAACTAAAAACGCCACTGAAATGATCAGAAAGCTTTCATTACTCTACAATAGAACTCGACAAGCTGTCATTACGAGAGAGCTCATTGAAATTATATCTGGTGCTGCTGCGCTGAAATAAACCAACTGCTTGTTTAACGGATCACCGATAAGTTTCATTTTGAATTGGCTGAAAATATACATAATATAAAAACTTTTTTATACTCACTCGTTTTATTCAACTACGGTTCATTTTATCATCTTACATTATAAGAGAAAATATTTTTTTTTAAATTAACTTGTGAACTTAGTTTCAAAATTGATCCATCTTTTTTTGCACTAACAAAAGAAAAGTCTTAACACTATAAACGAGTTTATTCTAAGAGTGAACTAGGTGGGTGATTTTAAATAGGAAAGTTAAGTTTCTGTTTAAATACAATATGTGCAATGTAAAAACATCTCTGCCATTCATCAAGGAATAGATTGTAGAGAAGTGGTATATTAATTAAACATGAAACTGCTTTTCATTTCCTTCTCATCATTTCGTCAATTACTGCATCATTTTTATAAATAGTTTAAGTTGTGATTAATGTGATTCTTCTAAGTATTTTTCGTATGTTGTCTGATCCATTAGCTTTTTCAACTCTTCCGTGTTCGCTAGCTTCAGACGGAACAGCCAGCCGTCTTCGTAGCAAGACTTGTTTATCAGCGACGGTACGGATTCCACACCATCATTTTTTTCCGCGATCTGAAAATTTGAATTCATAATACTTTAATAATACATAGAAAATTAACGATTTCTTTTTTTTATAAACTTTGTTTTTACAATATTTGCTAGAAGATGCTTCTATCCATAACAGTCAATTTCAACTTCAATGGCAACAAAATTTTTAATTAAGGATAACATTGTTCATAATATTAACTAGACCGGTCATGTAATTGTTTTTAGTAATTATAGATGTCATGGATGAGGAATATCAGACAATGGACTGGCATATCTGAGGCGTTCGAATTGTTCCGCCGAACCAGAGTCAGAAAGGACTGTACTACGCTGGTCGCCAACCTTCACTAGTTAGAACAGCACTTAAGAATTATTTTTGTTATTAGTATTACATTTTGCCGATAGATGGCGTTATTTAAGAAAACGATTCTTCTATGGAACAACCCAGAAAAGGCACTTTGGATATTGCCAGCATCCGTTAGTTGCAAATTTGTCTTAAATTGATTTATGATCTTTAAATTATTATAGAAAAGAATTTAAGAAGATATGGCCGTGCCTCAATATCACATTTGGAAAATAATGTAATGATGACGGTGACGTGCTTTCAACGTACCTGCATCCATAGTCAAAGTGCATCAACAACTTTCTAGGACTGAACTATAAGATAACTTAAAGCAACTTACAGTTCCAGTAACAGGTGTAAACACCTCACTGGCTGCTTTAACACTTTCAAGAGCGCCGCACTCTTCGCCTGCCACTACCTGCCGATCTACATCAGGCAGCTGTGCGAATACCACCTCTCCTAACGCTTCCTGTAAATTAATTAAATAGTATTATTTTTATATTATAATATTATTTTTATAAACAATGCTCCCATATTACCCCATCAATTTTACAAAGTTCACCTACATCTTCTCTCTGATATACGGTGCTAGGTAAACCGCGTATATTCGTATCTTTCTCCCGAAAGTACACCAAGCATTTAACGTGATATCTATTGAATATATTTCGTTTTCAACATCATCCACAAAACTAAACAGTCATTAAATAAAAAATACAAAGAAACGTCTTATCAACGTTGCGTTCAAAAGTGCTCCGGCCTTTGTAGCATCTGAACATAGATAAGAATGTACGAAGTTGGAAAATTAATGGCTATTTAGGATGCGCATAATACTGTCTCAAAGTAACCTCCATATCCCAGAGCTGTAAGAGGGAAGAAGATCTCTTATTATCGTGCAAAATACCGCATTAAAATCAAATGCCACAAGTACTCACGTGAATTTGACATAACATTGTGAGTAAATATTGTTTTCGTACTTTAATGGCCAAGGAAACTTTTTCAAAATCTTACCACCACGCGAATAATTTTTCAGAAAAGAAATCTTAGGATAAAAAATATGATATTGTGCGGATAATTATTTTTAACAGCAAATTAACCGACCTGCGCGTAATGTGAGATTCCGACGGTACCCGTGTCTCCGTTCACGCTCACCCATTCGTGTTTCTTCGTATAATATCTTGCTATAATAATAAATAATAGAAATCATTATAAAAGGAATCATGTTACAATTTATATTATTAGCGGGATATTTAACCTCTTACCATATTCTTGGTTCGATTCTGAAATCTTATATGGTGGAATTTGGATTGGTGGTAGGTACCCTAATTTTTAATGTAGATGAATTTGTTACTATAACAGCATTGCTCCATTCCGAGTGTCAAAACGTAAGAACTAAAATATTATTTATATCTCCGGCTTTATTCTCGCTTAATATCATTTCGTATTGAAGGTGTGTGGTTAATTTTTTTTATTACTGTATGTGCTACTTTGTAACATTTAACACGGATAAAGTCAGATGATTAAAACATACTTCAATTGAATAACGCACAATGGTCCAACCATTGGTTGTTTATGAAATTTTATGTTATATAGTTTTGATAATAGTCTAACCCGGAGCTTGGAGGCTGAGAACCATTGAGCAAGAGTTAATCAACCCAAATATTTCTGATAAGGCAATCGGAGCAATGAAATTTCATAACGTAAAACATTTAAAACCGTTAATTGAAGTAAATGTGTGTCATTAACAGACCGGTTACACTGACCATTGCGTATGATCGTAATATTCATTAATAATTTATTTAAATATTACTAACTGAACAATAGAAATTACTCATTGCAAATAGGTCATTATAAATAACGTTTAATACTTTCCCATATGTACTAGAAAATAAACCATATATCCTAGAAACTGAAAATATAATAGGTAGTCTGTAGATTCTCATTGTACCAATTGTGAAGCGTCCTTAACAACAAATCAAGAATCTGATCAGTGAAGACGATAGTCGTGAAATTCTCCTAAAATTCTGCAGATTAGTTATAGGAAAAACAATAGAAAAGAATAAAAATTAAAACTACATATGTAAGCTACTGTGATACTAGATAAAGTAATAGATAATTTAAATAAAAAGTGAAATGTTTTAAAACAAAGAAAGAGAAGAAAAAATTAATTTGGATTGCTGCAGATGATGTTTTTATGTTTACAGGTTATTTTTGAAAAGAAAAATTGAGGCGACGTCTGCACTTGCAAGAAATGTGGAAAAATGAATTAGGATGCAGAATAAAAGTAGTAAAGAAGTGTGAAAGAAGAACAGAGTATGAAAGATAAGATAAAAAGAATAATGAGTATGAGTTAAAAATAGTGATGGTAAATGTAACTGTGCATAAATACCCTGACCCACCATACGCAGGAAGAAACATAAATAAAAAATATATCAAGAATCATAAAAACCAGATCTCTATGTCAATAAATAATTAGTTATCATACATAACAAAAATATATGAAGACAATACTGATCCTAAATATAAACTTCGTCCCTTTTAAACTGCAATAATGCAAACGATTAAATCAGCCGGATTGTATAAACATTGAAATAATTACACAACAACTAAATGAAAACGATATCGTATCGTGTCATTACAAAACTATCGCAATGCAGCATTCGCAAATAATTGTCATATAAATTCTAGATAAACAATATAACGTAAGACTAGGTCGATATGTCGGTATTGTTCCGGTCTGTATCAATTACATTGCTTAAACAAGTAGTCTTAGTTTCCTACTTTGTTAATATAACAGTCTTTAATACAGTTGATATTGGGTAAATAAAAAATCATAACAATAACTCATCGTATATAACTTTGAGAAATTTTATTCAAAATGGAAAGCTATTGGAGAAATATAGCATATTAAACATCTAAAATCAGAAATATATGAAAGAAGTCGTCATACATCGTAGAGTCAGTTCAAGAAACTGAAAGTTAACGGTACAATATTGAAGGCAAGTATTTTTCAAGTTTCTACTCTGTATAAAATAGACCTATCAGTCAGGAATGCATCAACATCAACATACAGCTGAACATAGGCTTTCCCAAAGATCTCCATTCAGATTGGTCCCGCGCTGCTCGAATCCAGATTTTGATTATATGATAGTCAAGGCTTTGTGGATAATATTCAGAAGCATTGCGTATTAACTATATTAAAGCAGACGGTAATTGTTAAAATAATTGTATTATTGAAGTATCCGGTAATAGTTTGAATAGCCGCTACCTTAACTTTTCGTCTTTTTGGGTCGCTCAGCTTTTTTTATAATTTATTTATTACCTTTATTCTCAGTGCTGTAGAGTGACCGTCGGCAACAAGTGGTGGCAGAGCCGAATCGGACTACCCTTGTCGCTGAACGAATAATGCCGCTCATAGCCATTTTTAACTGTTATCACTGCAATTCATACGAAAACATATTTAAAAAATTATTCTGCATCGTATAAATTATAATATCGAAATGTGGAATATTTTAGAAATATGAAAAATAACCACCAAACGACATTATTATACCCTGTTTACACTGATTCATACTAATCTGCTGTTGCTAGGTCTCTGTTGCCGGAGACCGTCTAGGTAGGTACTACCGCAGCTCATATTTCTGCCTTCAAAAAGTATATAGTAGTAGAAGTATGTAGTATACAAACATTACTATTCTGGTTTGAAAGGCGATGTAGCTAGTTTAATGGTCTCAATATCTTATGTCTCAAAGCAAGAAGCACAGTGCAATGCAATGTATATCATTCTAACTAGCGCCACGTTGTTCACTTAACATCATGTGAACGTACGTACATCTCATCGCTTTTTTAAATAAAAAAAAGACTTAAGTAACACACTGACTAGGTCATGGGGAAGGTAAGTTCTGTAATAATGTATAATGCTGAATCTAAGTAAAAATAAATACAAGCTTAAACAGCTTTTGAAGCAGATCG
The DNA here is from genome assembly GCA_029030555.1 of Ornithoptera alexandrae. NCBI lineage: Eukaryota > Metazoa > Arthropoda > Insecta > Lepidoptera > Papilionidae > Ornithoptera > Ornithoptera alexandrae. The sequence goes on along the minus strand of JARDVY010000160.1, from coordinate 3,741,341 downwards.
AACTATTTTATTCAATGGTAACATCATTATAAATTATTCATTTTAATTAATCATATATGGTTTTACTGTTTGTAAAGGGAAAATAGTATATGTTAAATTTGTGGAAGTACTTACATGGGGTGTTGGTCGAACTCGAGACCACGGTGTCCCCGTCCGCCGCCGTGAGCCAACAGATAACAAATGTTCAATGACTCAATGTCACACGATGTCTAATTCGACGTTATCATTTAACAATAGTAAGTCTTAAACGCACCAAATAAAACGAAAGTTATATAAATCTAGGCAGAGGTTAAATGTTATCTAACATGGACTTATAATCTATATATGTACATATTTTTTTTATATAATTACTCCAGCATATAGCTTAATAAAACACAGCAAACCCTGTTTTAAGGAGACAGTTTTTACACAAACACAATTTGAGTACAATTTTATTCAAGTTCATACATAAAAGATTCGCTTACGAGATATTAATTCCATTAGGATTTTATATATGCAGCGGAGTGATCAGCAAGACTTTCGTACGGTGATAGTTCAAAGAAGTACATGCTCATAATATATCCTGTAAGGGTGTTTATGAATGTCGCGGGAAGCCTTTGGATGCGGGTAGTACAGGACCGATCGCCGTGGAGCTGATTCTTGAGGCCCTATGCCTAGCAATGGGCGTTATCCGGCTGATAAGACAGAAGAATGCTTACCATATTCCAATTAGTTACTTGAAATAACATTTGTTACATTATTGCAGTAATTTCACAAATTAAAGCGCCTGTAAATTTTTATATGCAATTCTGTTTAATGTAAGAATAGCTGAAATCTAAGAAACAGTCGCTGTGAAAGCTGTCGATATATTTACTATGATATATGAAATATTATCGATGGTTTGACTTAGTTTCAAATAAATTTCAGATAGGAATTACTTTAGTTTAGTTCTTTTTCTAGAAATAATTTAATATTACTTTAAAAATAAGCGACGTGAATGAACTTTTGGTTTCCGACATCTACAGGTATACTGACAACAGAACAGTTGAGAGCGATCCACTTTTTTATTTACGATAGGTCTCTGGAGCCGGAGAACGTATAAGTTCAACCACAGATCCTATTTCCACTGCCAAGTAGTAATGTGCAAACGTTAATGTGTTCCAGTTTGAAGGGTTTTGTAGCTAGAGAAATTATTGGAGTAACGACACATGACGTCTTATATCTCAAGCACTGTGGTGCAGTGTATATCACCTTAACTAGCGCCTTATTGTTATGGGCTCATTTAACATCAGATGAACTCACTCGTTAAAAAAAAAACACTTGCGATCAAATACAGATTCAGAGAGAGTATGGTTTTTTTTTCTGGTTTTTCTTCAAATTTACTCTTTTTAAGGGCTATAAAATAATGCAAGACCTTTTCACAAATCTACGGTTTATTTAATTAATTGCTTCTTCAATACATTTTACGTTAAAAGTAAAAGGACAAAGCAAATATAACAAAAATATTTTCATGCAATAATATAACAAATCTAATTAAATACTTTATTATGAAAAAAATTCACACGAAAATCATTTGCAGCTATTTTTTTTTGTTTTTCTAAAATTATACAATTTTTCATTAATATTGATATTTTTATCACTTAACCTAATTTTATAAAGACATTAAATAACAAATCAATCGCAAATCACTGAAATTAGTGTATCATTATTATATTTTTTAATATATAAAAATGTTTAAAGTACTTAAATAACAAACAGAAAATAGATTGATAATTATTTCCAAGCTAAAATCATACGCATTAATGACGTGCTTTTAAAAGACTTATTCTACTTCAAATAACACGGTGTTGCCAGGGATATGCCAAACATGGCGCTGAGAGATGCGAATGTAGCCGCAGCTCCACCTAGAACTCCGATCACTATTATTTCCCAGCACAGTAACTTTATCCAGCCTTTGCTTTCACTGAAAGAAAAAAAATGCTTTATTAGGGGACCAAGCATTTCGCTTCGACCTTCATAATGCGAACGGCGAAGGATTGGAACAGTCTGCCGGCGTCATTGTTTTCGTCCAGGTATGACGAGAGGATCTCTAAGAGAAGAGTGACTAGGCTATTTCTAGACTAATTCTCTTTACTATCAAAGACTACATCGCCGCTTACCATCAGGTGGGATCGTAAACATGCGCGAGTCTATACAATTTAAAAAAAAATGATTTGTAACTAACTGTGGCCCGGCTGCTTTTGACTTGAAATATTTCTTGAAAGCAACCGCGACTGCACTTTCTTTCTATAGCCACCGTTACTATAGTAACCGCATAAATATTACCAAATGAAAATGTTTATAACAATTAATTGGAAATGAATTGATGAAGGATCTATGAAATTAATAAAATAAATAGCCTATAACCATCAACAAATCATTCCGTGTAATATGGTCATGTACCCATGTCAATACGTTCACTAGTTTTCACGTGATTAGCGTACAAACAAAACCCACCTGTATTATAAATATGAATATAGATAATATTTTACAAATTTAATTTATTGTCGTCGTCATCTCAATAAATGATAGTAACAAAGCCTTTGAAGTGATTTAACCATTTAACTAGGTAGCTCACATCTTACACCGGTTAATATTTAAATAATGTCTATAACCATAATAAATAAAAACAGGTAAATATGTGGTCATTTTGTTTACACGTTTGTTTTATACAAACTCTAATATACATCATTAATTTAAATATTAAAACAGTATAACATACATTTCAGGCTGTCCCTCTCTTGGTGGTTGGTTGACCAGGTTAAGGTAGCAATAGGAAGGTAGCACGAAGGTAAGAAGCGCTATCGTAGTGCCACCAACTAGAGCCAGAATGGTGTAGAAACGGGGAATACTTTCGCCGATGAACAGGATCGCGGCCATTATAGACAAACGGACTATTGTACGTTTGCCTACTGAATCTATAAAAAAACAATTATTATTTAACCGCTTTCTATTATGTCATGTAAAATGAGGAAAGAAAGGTATTTTTAAAATTAATATAAATAGAAATGTACCTCTTGGAATGTTATATAATTCTTCCATCTCCTGGAATAGTGGATGGACAATAATGATGAAAGCGCACAACAGATGGATGACCATAAAGATGTTTCCGACCAGTGTTAGAGCTGTCGCAGATAGTGATTGGATTACATTGGGAGCCACTGATTCCCCATACACGCTGTATCCGGCTATAGCAATCGGCAGATACCAAATGAGAGAAGCTGTAGAAAGAGAGAAGACATCATTAAACCATGGTTTCTACCGTGATGATTTGGTTACTCTCTGTACAATTTAGCATAAGAATCTACCTAGGAAGCCGTAGTACGAGCTCTTTCCGAATTTAGTTTTTTCGATCATATCATTTTGAATTGTAGGAAAAGTTGAAGCGCCTCCAAATGCGAACATGATGGTTCCGAAAGCGAGAAAGAAGTCCTGAAATCCGTGAATACCCCAACGGTATACGAACGGTCTTGCATCTTCTATTATCTGAATCAAGTAGAGACAACAAGCGAGAAAACTCGTGATGAAAGCTATTTGTCCTAAAAACCTGTAACAATTATAATAATAGTTAAAAGATTTCGTTTAATAAGTAGTTTTTAAAACATTTTACATGTTAACTTGACTTTATAATTTCTTTTTCACCAAATATTATAAGCACAAAAAATATAATAAATTGAATGTAATCTTAGAAGTACGGTCCTACTACTTACTCCTGATTAAAGGACTTTTCCTACAAAAATGCTATTATTTGTTTTCATTTACTTCTCTCTAAATTACATCAAGTTATAATAACGGTCATATAAATGAGCAGATCGCGAATGTCATGGATATTTATCGAGGAAGGGAATAAGGATTCCTTTGATGATCATTGACTCCAAGGTCAGTGTTTTGCTAATTACATGTAACAAAGTTCATTTATTCAAGAATTATCACAACATCCGCTACCATGTGATTTATGTAACTGAAATATTTGAAAGAATATTTATTATACGGTTAGATATATGTGTATATATTATGTTGTACATATCTTACAAGTTCTATGTTATGCTCTCCTAATAATATGGAAATCCATTCGATTAACATATGTTTAATAATTCAGCAGATATAAAATACAACCAGATTATGTATTTTTTTTTTCCTAATAATATCTAAAACGTTCATATATAAACGATTACGTGCGATATAAATGTTGGTTATCGTTCTATTTTCAGTGTGTTGAATTAAATTATTACATTTATTAGACAAATATTTTTTTTTTATTCCACGAAGCGACGAGACGATCGAATCGTTCACCTGATGGTAAGTGATACACTAGCCTTTTTTTTTTGGTTTCGGAAAGGAAATCTTCGACTGTCTTCTGAGGGGAAGGTAGAGTTATGTGGAGATTTTTACCCACTAAAACCCTCTCGGTGGTCACCTTCGGCGTTTGTAGAGGTCACGGGATCTCCGTTCCGAACAAAATAGAGGCATCGCTAACGCTATGGCAGTATAACCCGTCTCGAAGTCTTTTTTTTTGGAGATCCTACCAGCCTCGTGAGTACTACTTCAATGACCGGAGACCATGTCCAACCATTGTCCTCAAGTTCGCTTAGAAGGCGATGAGAAACTCTGTCCTGACCGCCAACGACCCCAAAGACTCCATTAAGGTAGGGTAATTCCATTTACCGGTGCGTCACGATAACGCACGTTAGCGCCACTACGGCTTCGTCTCCGAGCGTGATCTATCCTCTCTCGATCCCGCTGGGTAACCTCTTTTTGTACCACTGATACACTAGCCTATAATAATGTGGAGCTAGTTAGGATGATATACACATCAGCACATTGTGCTCGTCGCCTTGAGACATAAGAGGTTAAATTTCGATACCCAGTACACAATAGCATAATTTCACCAGCTAAAGACAGTAATGTTTCCACACTATTGTTCGGCGGCAGAAATAGGCATTACGGTAGTTCTTACCTCGACGGTGCCTAGCAAGAAAGACCTACCACCAGTTAAATTATAATGATATATTAATTGTAGCAACACTTCTTTGTTAAAACGAGTTAGAAATCGTCAAAACGATTAAATCAGAAGTGATACCAAATAAAAATCTATATCAGTATATTATAACTTATATCAGTATATATAAAGAATTAATATCAGTATATTAAGATTCAGATAATTTACAATCAGACGCATCCAAGAGTAGACCTAATTTTCAACTGTCTTCATTATTTCTTTATACTTACGAGAAATCCTTGGATGTCCCAAATAGGATGAGAGGCACCATAGCACCGGCGACGATGAGATACCAAATGCAGAATGTGACAGTTGGCACGAGAGACAGTAACAGTTGTTCGATAATCTGAGCAGCCAACAGCAAGTACACCACGGCTGTTCCGAACGACGAAACGATGATCGCTAAAGATACAACCGCGCTGAAACATAAATCGTAATCTCGTCAAGAATTTATTTTTTTAATACCTGTTAACAGCTAATAATGCTAATAAACAGCACAGAATGCACCTTAATAGACTTAAAGTTAATAAGATTAAATTTATGAGACCGTGTTAACGTTGAAAAGATCAGGAATTATATGATTTTGAATGTTTTAACCTAAATCATCGTTATCATCAGCCGATAGACGTCCACTGCTGGACATAAGCCTCCCTCAAAGATTCCCACATTGATCAGTCTTGCGTTGTTCGCATCCAGTGGTTCCAGTGATTCTCACCAGATCGTCTGTCTTCCTTGTGCAAAGTCTTCCAACACTACCTTTACCGGTACACAGGCGCCACTCTTCCTGTATCCCGATCTTCCTGTCCCATCCTAATCCTCCTGTCCCCTTTTAACCTACATATACTGAATTATTTCTATTCGTCGATTACATAGTGAAAAAGTAAAAGAAAATCAAATTATAAATAAATATATTTCCGCTCATAGAGAAAATATTAACAGTACTAGATTTATTATATTAGATAAAATTATTCATAATGGTATAATCATTAGCAGTTAAGCGATCTGTAATAAGTTCTACAAAAAAAATACTGTTATAAATATGTGAAAATGTAGCTCAGTGTTTATATCTTTTTTCAATATAATATTAGGCAGCTTTTGAAAATATCGATAAAATAAATATAGGTTTATATACCAATTGGTTCTTCCTGCTTGGCAATTTGGGCTATCAAATTCCTTGGTAATAGATACCACACATAATATGGGCTTATTGGTCTTTCTCATTCACTGCACATATTACATTAATATAGTCTATCTATTACAAAATTTTAACAAAACGTTTCTTCTAAGTGTAATATTCGAATTGTATAAAAAAAATTGTAGCTTTGATAGTAAAATATGTTAATTTTCTTCTAAAACGGGATAAGAATTATATATATTTAATTATCTCATATAAATATGCAAAATACTTTAAAAGGTTGTTCTGTGTTTATTATATCGTGGGAAGCTCACCTCCACGTCTTCCCCAAAGTCTGATCAGCGATGATAGCATAAGGATTTCTCTTTCTGCTTCTCATTTCGGGATCGCGTCCTTCAATGATTGTCCAGCAGTCGGCCAATGCTTTTCCACTAAAGGCTGCTGCTGCTGCCATTAAGATGATTACTGGTACTCCAATCCAACCTTAAATTTAAATTGTTATTTGAGTTCTATTCTTTTAACTGTTAATGTACATGTTTTAAACATTGAAAATTTCACTACTGTGAACACCGTCATATTATATCGTAATCAATTAGAGATACAATCTGTATATTTTGATATATAATTACTACTTGTGGTTATATTCATAATATTTGTTTTACTGAAATAAATCCATTTTTGAAGTATTTATATTCAGTAATACACTACCGGTATAAACAACGTAGCCAATGACTAAGACGGTACCGAATATCTTATAAATAAATCATTCTATCAATGAATGCATAATAGATTTTTTTGTAGAAATTACTAGCTTTTCGAGATTTTTCCACGACTACCTTATAAAGATGTGAGCAGCTAATTTAAAGAAATTTAAATCAACATTCCATAATGAAGAAATCTTGCGTTATTTAAATATATGTACGGCTCCGCGGATTGTTACAGAAAATCTTCATACATTTATGCAGTACGGAAAAATTTTAACTATGTAATAAAAACACATATTACATCTACTATCAGTAAAGTATCTCTAATTAGTTTATTATGTTTCTTTAAAAACAAAACCTAACTTTATTTGTAAAGCTTTGCTAAAAATTCCGGAATAGAAAATCCGCCTTCACTCGTATTATACAATTTATATAAAGCAAACAAACACACACGTGTTATATTTTTTTTAAAAAATAACATCCTGTCGTGTAAATCTTATCATTGAATAAAAGCTGACTCTACAGTATATCTGATACATTATGGTGAAGGTGATCCGGTTTCGGCGACGTATTAATTTTGTAGACGTTAGCGATTGGAAGGACAGAATGTAATGTAATACTTATTATACTTAGAGGCTTCGTCGGGTAAAACTAAAACGATTTATATAATTAATATACGTCTTGTTTATCGTAGATGTTTTCTTTTTTTTAACAATTTCTTATTATAATAAAAATTTGAATTGGTTTATTGAAGCCATTATCATATACAGGCCAATTTAAGTCAGGGTTTAATGACATGCGCTATTAGCTGTTCTCCGTTCACTTCGCTGGCCGTAACAACGTCGCTCCCCTTTGGGTAAGGAATTGTGTAAAATCAATTCTTAGTTGAACTCTAAACGGCAGAAGTAAGATCTTTACCAAATATTGAGTGCTACGTCCAGAAGATTCGGAGACCTCGTGATAAGTCAATGAACCTCTGCAAATGATACATTATTTAAGTCGTATTCTTCGTGTACCTTGTTATGTAACAAACATTATTTTGCTATAATAATAATAAAGCATTTATTTGTCTATAAAAATCAACATAACATCTCTTCATCTAAATAAAGATTAGGTTAAAAAAAAATGTTTTATTAAAAAAAAATAAGTCATGTTAGACATAAAGGTCCAGGACTCAGTACATTGGTACCTGAAGCCAACATACATATTATACATGTATTTCGGTATGTATTCATACATCTCATCTATTTTTAAAAAAAAATTAAAATGTATGCTTTATAAGGATAAGAAGGTAGAATAGGACGTGGACAACCTTACCGATTAAAAAGTAAAAGTTGAAATTTATTTTGGTTTATTGATTTAACCAGGATTGCTACGCTGTATCATTATATATATTTACTCTTTAATAATTTCAACCAGTTTCAATTACTGAAACAGGTTTAAATGTCTTTCATGTTATGTAACTATCCGTACGGGTGTTTATTTTTTTAGTTACAACAAAAATAATAATATCAACTTATACTCTAGTTTACAAAATTCACGTTCATTTAATAAGATAGACGATAATAGATCAAGAGCAAAAAACTGTGAAGAAGGGTACTTCTGTTACGTTGTAAACATTCGTATACCTATGGAGTAGGTATGGTATAATATGGTAGGTCTTTGTTGTTGTAGACAATCTCGTATAGTTACCGCATTAGCATCCATTTCTGCCACCAAATAGTAATCTGTAAATATGATCATATTCCATTTGGAGGGCTCTGTATCTAGTGAAATTACTGGGGTATGGCGACTTATTATCTTGTCCTGAGGCAATTGGCACTAAGGTGCAGTGGCAATTGTGAAAAGAAAGTAAGCGGTGCATTTCTAGATAACAGAGCTCGTCTATCTTAAAGCGTAGATCAGAATCATAGATATTTATCACAATAAGAAACTTGTTAGAACATATAATTGAGAGTATTATTTTATAATATAATAATACCGTATCAGGCGCCTTCCCACCTGCTTGCCGGCGGAAGCAGTTGCAAATGTATGAATGTGCAGTGTTGTTGACTTCATAATCCCTAATGTTAATGCTTATCTTCATAAGGTTTCTTTGTGTAACGCACACACTACACTGGGATCGATTTCAACAAGTGCTGCCCAAGATGCTACGTTTACTCACTATTATTTATTGAATTTTTTTACGTAGTCTTAAGTTAATAAAACAGTGAATTTATATAATTCTATACATAAAAATAGACTAAATACGATACTTAAAAGTTCTTTTATGATGTATATAAAACGTAGTAGAAAGAAAATCTAAACGTAAACAGCAATTTTACAAGTTAAGCAAGCACTATAGGTTGTGAAATTACTGGGGTTACGAAACTTAACATTCTATATCTCGAGACAACGAATAAATAGTTTAGTGTATATCATCTTAACCTGTATTATTGTTATGGATAGACTTCTCTTTAGCAGGTTATGTTTATCGTCGTACCTTAAATAAATAAATGAAAATTGAAAGAGTTTGTTGGAACAGCTTTCAGTTTAATTTATCAATAAACGTATTTTTTAGTATTACTTAAAAGGAAATAAATATTATGTTATATATTTATGATAAGTGGTGGTCGTTACGTATGAATATATTTACAATTTCTTGAATAATTTACGTTATATTTAAAGCTCCACGAAATTCATTGTCTACCACTTGTAAGATAAATTCACCTCAGTGTCCTTTCATAATATACCCATTTTATATTAAATAACGAAATGTATCTAGAGACGAAACGATATCAACTTTATATTTTTAGTCTCATGTTTTTCTTATTTTAGTTACTCCTGCTTAGCATAACTTGTTTTAGCTCATCTCTTTTCGACTCACGGCGTTACTTGAAATCAACTCCCAAATGAAATTTCAACTTATCTTTAAATATGTCTAATCTTAATTTAAATAATGATCTTGAAGTATCCACCTTTAATTCAGTTTTTATTTTTAATATATATTAAGTGTACGAAGTAAAACATTTATAATGATTCCACTTATCCCGAGTGTATTTTTAATGATACTAATTCTCAAGGTATATGTATTCATTTACTGTGGCATATAGGAAAAAAATCAATAGCTACTTTACGTTAATAAACATGACTAACCTAAAATTCCGATTCTCTATCACTTCTTTCATATAGAGCATTTTAAATCACGAAATTTATTTATAAAATCAAAGTGTTAAGAAAGCAAGAAATTATAAAAACATTCAGTTAATCTGTGAGGTTTGAGGGTAAGCATTGTAAATGGAAACTTTGTAATACCAAATTTACCTATGTATTTAAATTATCGTGTTTATTGTGTAATAAGTAGGTAAAGCGGTGGGAAAATTTCAACGTTATGCGATCGGTAGACATAAAAACTAAAGAATAAACTTGTAAACAATCTTGCATCACCATATTAAAAACAGTCTTATGAAAATGGAAAGCATATCAACGATTTGAAATTTACTTAATAGCAACTGTATTTATCAATTGTTAAATAAAGTTATGAAATGTATATGGTCACTGTCCTACGGACATCCTGCGCATCACATCGCTTCGTCAAATAGAATAAGTAGTCAAAAGAAATACAAACTGATAAGAAAATATATTTTTAGTCACATATATATGCGAAATGATTACATTCAATATGTGTTATAAACACCATGTAACGATACCGGTATCAATATAAGAAATTACATATTTTATACGATTCGTCGTAGAACCAGTTTGATGCGATCAGTCTTAAAGAATGGAAATAATATGTCCTTGGCTAATGGAAAGATAAAAACATCGCTAAGATTTTAAATTTAAACCGATTATTTTAAGTTAAACACTCGACGTGTTTAAAAGATTTATTTAATATAGAAGTAATTTTTATAAAATAATAAATTTTAATTCCTTGGACAACTGATAGTAAAGGCAAAATGATCATACAAAATGAAATCACATTTATAAAACTGGATGAATCATTTTATATTACTTACACCTTTTACTTTAAGCCTATGTTATCATTAACTTAGTATTCGCATACAAAACATTATTTACGTACAACTTCTATAAAAAATGTATTTTAAGCAAGGTGTGGTCATTACTCCTGTAGCATGTACGTAGTTACAAATAGCTTTGTAAAAGAATGTAAGGTGCATAGTACAGTATAAGGACTTAAGATCAAAAATCGACAATTAATTGTACTATCAGTACGCCCATAGTCTACTTTTTTATTATCCTTTGTAAATTAATTGTAAAAGAAAAACTATCTGAAACTGCATAGCAAATAAAAATAGAGTCGAAATTAAACTATGAACTACTTAGTATACTTAGTTACTATTTACATTCGCTGAAGCTAAAAATTTCGCTATAGCAATATAGGTAATTGGTTTTACAAACCATAATTAAGTTGCGATAACAACACCTTATAACCGTAAATATTTTATACCAAAAACATAATGCGTTATATTATAGTATTTACATCATTATTTTTACGATCTGACCTTATGTTAACTAACGACTGTGGCTATTAGAAATTTAAAAAGAATGACCATTTCTTGGAAAATTTAATCAGTACCTCATATGTTTGTCTAGTACTGTATTGTACATCATAAAAGTGTAATTATTAAAGATTATAGCTAAAGGTAAACTGCTTTGTTTTAAATAGTGGTTAACCTTCACAGTTTATTACATAAAATTATATTAAACAAAATACTTATAACAATCTAAACTTATCAGGCGTTATATCACAAAAAATACGTTATAAATATTACTTAAACAGACATAGTAAAGTGAGAGATATTTTCCCATGATTCATCTGATTCTCGACGACCCTCCTAGGAGACAATTGACGCCGTTTTGAAAGAAATTTCGGCCGATAGTACAGTATTAGTTGAAACTTTAAGATAATACTCTTTTTAAAGCTTTTTGTTCTCTATCTCACATAATAATGGTGGATTTGCACACAGTAAAATATCCTATGTATATGCTTTTATACGCACCAGTCTTCACCAAGACACGAGGGAGAGCCAGGATTCCGCCGCCTGCCATTTCACCAGCCACCAGCATAGCCGCTTGCGTCATGGAGAGCCCAGAGCTTACCTCGGCATCGTTTCCAGGAGGTGTATCCTAAGAAAAATAAGTAAGAGCTATGCTTGAAACCAAAATTACGTGACATTAACAAGACCTTTCGGCCATAAATATATATGTGTACCTCCCCTTGGCAAAAGGAATTATACCTGAAGCATAGTAGTACACTTTAATAGTATAATATTTTACTATACGACTTTTTTATATTACTTTAATTAATCCCAAAGGTTGTAGTTATAAAACTTATGTCGGATATGGGTTACTAGGTTTTCATAGTATTATAATTAGTACATAATAAGAGAAAAAAAATTACAAATACTTGTAATATCCATCAATTTACTTACATTTCTAGCTATAAGCGGAGTAGACTCCGACGCCGATGTGCTGCTTTTCTTCGACATATTTCGAAAATCTAAATGAAAAGTAAATATACAACAGTCTTTAAATAATATGATAAAATGTTTATTTCAAGCCAAATAATTACTATTAAATGGAATAAAAAAACTTAGTAAAAGAAACTTTCGTCTTTAAACAGACTTAAACTTAAATGGTTGTCACGTTTTTATGGTTAACCCAAAAAATGTGCTGACGAGAACAGGTTCTGGCGTCAAACGATTAACGACCAAGAGCTCGATTAAAAGCCCAGTTGAAGTAACTTTTAACTTCCTGAGTTATGTCGAAACTGTTCGTATGGCTTCAACTTACATGGACTGACACAATCGAACAAATCGTATTACAACCGTTCACCACGAGATCCGACGCGATACTGGATGACCGCGTTAGGAATCTTTGTTCGACCAATGTTTCATGCAAAGCGCGCCTTATTTTGTAAGTCAATAATAATGAAACTATTATGAAGGATTTATTTAAAAAAAAAACGAAAAAATGGATATTGTAATGTTTAACTGACTTGTTGTTTATAAAACTGAAAAAATCGTTATTATATCCAGAGAGGCAGTAAACCATCCTACCACTAAAAGAGAATACTCCTGTTAAATATACTTGAGATACTATATTAAGATTGATACAGCAATAAAGGTAATAAGCAATACAGAATCCCATTGCTGTAGTAAATTGTAGTTTTCATTACAATAACTAAAATCCTGACTATATTGGACAACAGATGTTTTCAAACACAAAATTAAATAGTTATGAACATGTATAACGTGGTATGCCGCCGATAGGAGGTAGCTATTGAGAAACTTGTGGTCCAGGGAAAAATTGAGGATACGACAAACGTCTATGAGATGGACTGACAAGATAAAGGCGGCAGTAAACGGCTCATCATCGCTACCACTACATGAATGCACTAGGGAGGCGGCCATCCGAGAAGAATGGCGACGTATTGTTAAGCTTACAACCAACACCTGAAGCGATGACCACGACCACTCTATCAAGTGATACCGATGTAGAAGAAGAAGAAGAATAACGTAGTAGCATAATAAAAAAATTGATTTTTCTGGAACGTTAGCTAAAAATAATGCACATCACATCGCTACACCAATATCTGATCTAACAGTCGAATTATGTCTATGCCAACACAGGCTCCTGATACTATAAACAAAAATAAGAATTCGACTAAACAACAGCAGACCCAAAACCCCCTCCTAAGATTAAATGGTATATGTTAGATAAATGTTAATATGCAAAAGAATTTCGAAAGAAGGTGGTGGATAGGATGATAGAAATGAAAGATTTGACTGGAATGACAGTAAATGAATGTTGGAATAAAATGGCTGGGTGCATTAGAGCAATAGCAAAAGTTGTGCTAGGAGAGACGAAAGGTAAAGGAAAAATCGATAGAGAAACTTGGTGGTGGAGTCAAGAAGTGCAGAAGGCCTTGAAAAACAGAAGAATGCATTTAAGAAATCGTAAGGTGTGGAAGAAAGTGAAAAAGATATGAAAGAAAATAAGAGAGAAATATATAAGGAGCGTAAGCGAAGGGCAAAGAGAGCTATCGCGATTGCTAAGGCAAAGATACAAGAAAAGCTGTATCATTCTCTGGACAGCCCGCAAGGACAAAAACAATTGTACCGGATAGCAAAAGAGAGAGAAAAGAGTGCAAGGGATATAAATCATGTCAAATGTAAAAAGACGATGATGGAAAAGTATTGACGAATGATGAGGACATTAAAAGACGATGGATGGAATATTTTGGAAGACTGATGAATGAAGAGAATGTCTGGAGCGGAGTATTGAAAAGCGTGCCAGCCAACATGGGTATGGTGAGAAAGTTTACTATGGATAAAGTAAGGAAATCAGTGCAAGGTATGAAGAATGGAAAGGCTGTTGGGCCGGATGGAATACCAGTGGAGGTATGGAAGTTGTTAAAGGCGGATGGATGGATGTGGCTGACTTTATTCTTCAACAAGTTGGTACAAGAAAAGGCGATCCCGGATGAGTAGTGTAGCAGTTCACTGGTACCCATTTTTAAAAACAAGGGTGTTGTACAGCTCTGTAACAACTAATGAATATTAGCGGGAAGACTGAGAGAGGAGAGCGAGGTAGCCCGGAACCAATTCAGATTTATGCTTGGGCGGGGGACTACGGACGCCATTTTTGCTCTTCGCCAACTGTGCGAAAAATACAGACGTGCGAATAAAAATCTGCACATGGTGTTCGTGGACCTACAATAAGGTTCCGCGAGAGGTTCTGTGGTGGGCTCTGAAAGTGAAAGGAGTGCCTGGGAAATACCTGCAGCTTATTCGTGCTATGTACTGTCGTGCCAGTACACACATCCGGTCCACTGCTGGCGAAAGCGACAGTTTCGGGGTTTTGATGGGCCTACACCAAGGATCGGCATTAAGCCCGTATCTCTTCCTCCTGGTAATGGATGCACTGACATCAGAAATACAGGAGGAGGCACCCTGGTGTATGTTTTTTGCCGACGACATCATACTTGTCGGGGAAGACGAACACGAGGTGCAGAGCAGGTTGGAAAAATGGCAAAATAAATTAGAGAACGCTGGGCTCAAGATCAGCAGGACCAAAGCTAAACATTTGTTCTGTGACTTCGGCGGTCCCACCAGCTTTCTTCCAATCGCCTTAAATGGTGTATCCCTACCAATTTGCTCCGATTTCAAGTACCTAGGTTTACTCATACAATGCGACGGCGATATTGATCGAGATGTGAGAAGCCGAATAAATGCAGGTTGGATCAAATGGCGACAGGTCACTGCAACGACTTGTGATCCACGAATGCCCCTCAAACTTAAGGGACAGATCTACAAGTCGGTCGTTAGACCTATCGTATTGTATGGATTTGAGTGTTGGGCCACCAAGGGTTCAAATGAAAGGAGATTACATGTGGCCGAGTTGCGAATGTTAAGATAGATGTGTGGTTTGACGAGGATGGATAAAAATAAGAATGAGTATATTAGAGGAAGTTTGAAAGTTGCGCCAGTGACAGAGAACTTGAGGAGCAAGAGATTAGCGTGGTACAGGAATGTTATGCGGAGAGATGAAGGACATATAACAAAGAAAGTAATGAGAATGAATGTGGATGGTTATAAGGGTAGAGGAAGACCGAATAAGGGTGGATAGATTGTGTGAAAGATGACATGTGTAAGAAGAGTGTGAATTTAGATATGACGGCTGATAGAGAGATGTGGAAGAGAAGTACATACTGTGCCGACCCCACATAGAATGGGAAAAGTGCAGGAGGAAGAAGACAGTCAAATTATGTCTATGTATGGAAGATAAATATAAATATCAAATCACAATAGCAATCTTTAATCATCACCTCAATCGATGGATATCAACTACTGGATATAGGTCTCTTGAAAAACGCGAAAAGACGGTACGAGCATCGCTCACTCTGTTGCTCGCTTTGTGACTCTGAGCTTTCTTATGAGGCCACAGTACTATACTAATACTTATTTCATATATACTATTTATAAGTTAAATAAGAATATTACTAGCTAATTAACGGCTATTAATCGATAGTCGTATCTGATATCGATCGAAGAATTATCAAGTAATGTTACCTCATACAAGAACTTAAAATATACTGTTTTTAAAGTCGTGTATGTGGTAACATTAGCTGTCATTTATACTTGGTAGAGTTTTGAAAGCGTCAACTGGGATTATTCCAAATTAAAGGTATTTAAACTCTACTAAGTAATAGTGAAAAAGATTGAATTTAATTTAAAATATAATTCTTAACATCGTCAACTAGAAGAAAATGTGTTCAAGTTCAAAAATTGTAATATTTCTTAGGACGTGAAGTCGAGGTATGTTATGAGACATCTTAAATTATTTATTAATTTAAGATTTTATTGGATAATCTCCTTTATGGGCTGAATTATATAATAATAATTTCATTTTATACCGCTGGCGTTCTTTGGGAGATAATAAATATCTCACAGGTTTAAGTGCGAGTTTATTTCACTTCCTGCTCGTTATTTCCATTTGTAGTTTTGTTTTTAGCTACTACTATTATGATTGTTAGACAGTCAATGCTCAATGTGCTGCTATGCTTCTTTTTCTAATTTTTATAAAAGCCGGAATGTATGTGTTAAATATGAATTTTTCAATGTGAATAATGTACTCTTTAAGTATGTTCTTTTGTTTTGTTTTGTTTTTAAATTTTACATCTTTGTAATTAATTTAATAATAATCAAGTGTCTCATATTATTTCTGTGATAAAAGTTTGAAGTGTCCATAAATCTATTTTAACTTAATGATGATTCTTGCAATGAGCTGAAATAATACTGCTGAAATTACATTAATAATAAATAATACATATGTTTGATATCAAATCTATATTTATTTTTTATAATTGCAACTTA
This sequence comes from Ornithoptera alexandrae, assembly GCA_029030555.1. Taxonomy (NCBI): domain Eukaryota; kingdom Metazoa; phylum Arthropoda; class Insecta; order Lepidoptera; family Papilionidae; genus Ornithoptera; species Ornithoptera alexandrae. The sequence goes on along the minus strand of JARDVY010000160.1, from coordinate 3,724,604 downwards.
TTAGTAAAATTAGTGCAATATCATAAACAGTATTGATTATGTGCTGCTTTGCTTTATAAATTTTAATATGATTTGGCTATTGCAAAATTTTTTACACAACTTGTTTAAATAATGGCATTTTGTTTAGTCTTAACTACTGTAAAATTGTTGTACTTTGATCGAAATAGGGTAGTCAATACTATATTTATATTGCTATTTATTGACAGTTGAGTTTGCACAGTAACTAATACATAATTTTATAATGTTTGTATCATCATATTTTGGAATTACTCTTTTAACATTGAACATGGGTTTAAAAGTTACATAGTTAAGTTTTAAGACAAAGAAACTTTACTCTACTCAATTTGTTTTGTTCGTATAAAATATCTTTTGCTTAAAATTCTGGTCAACAAATAAGTTTTGCCATTATGAATAACAAATACTATTATGAGTGTGTGTAAAACAATGCACTTAAACCTCTCTGAACCTTATTGCTTAGTATGGAGATCCAACCCAGACCTCTTTGGGATGTAAAATATACCTTCATCATTAATTTGTTTAAAATATTTTATTTTATTGCAGTTCTGCAGCCCCAATTTAAGATTTTTAAATTCTTAAAAAGTAACAATGATAACATCAGAAGAATCAGACTCTCTCAGTACAGTCCCATCTGATGGTCATACAGAAGATGGTTCAGGTAATATAATACTAATTTATATATTTTTATTGGATATTGATAATATTTACATTTTACTTAATGTTTTTGTATAAATTTTGAATTTCAAAATATATTTTTATATGTGATATTAACTAAATAAACAAAACATATAAAACTGTGACCATACAAAATTAAATAATTAAATTAATCATTACTACAGGAACAGAAGAACCACCATCTTCTATGGTGTCTAGTGAATGTGAGTCTGAGGGCAGCATTATATCAGAACAGAGAGCACATGATGGTTTACCCTCACAGCCCTATAGAAATGACATCAGTGCAAATGATTCACAAACATTGCATGATCACATTGCTCCTACCCTTAATGCGACTGATTGGAGGAATTCTTTGGCATCAATTGTTTTAACTAGAGGTTAGTATTATATGATATGTAACAATATTCATATGGAAATACACAAAAGGTGGACATCTTTTAATTATGATACCATATTGAACAATTAACTTTGTTTGTTTTGACTAAAAAGAATTGTTTAATATTTACTACATTTTTCAGGATCAATGCTTCCTTGGGGTCCACATAAAGGTCCCATTATACTACCCACAGATTCAGACCTCCGGCCTGGGGAATTTGTTATGAGATTATTATTTACAGAATTTACTGTACAAGCAGAGAGAAAAATGGAAGCTGTTATGGCTGAACCACTTGTAAGTCATACCTGACACTCAAAGGTCACTAGAATTGTGCAAAATACTTGCCTTGTAAGACTGGTCACTTCTGAGATCACATTTTGTAAAGGATGGTTGGTGGTAGTAATTTCCAAATCTGGCTCCCTACTCCATCCATCAATGTCTCGATAACAGCATTGCTGTATAAAAAATTAAAAAAATTATATTCTATTATATAATTTTAGGAAAAACCATTAAACAAAACTCTACAACGAGGTGAAGATCCACAGTTAGATCAAATTCTGACTGCGTTTGGTACTGTTGCCGAACACTGTTTACCATCTTTATTACGCGCTCTATTTGGATGGCTTGAGCGTCAAATGGCCGATTCGCCACAATTAAATGAGCAGACAAAGAAACCACATCAAGATCTTCGCAACAAAAGGTAACCTTTGAAAATATTCCCTCGACTTCAAACACAAAAAACCTCACTATGAGGTCTTAGAATAAAGATAAATACAGTTAAATCTAAAAGGACAGTGAGACAGCAAAATGATCTAATACTATCCTTTTGTCTATATATTCTATTTACAATAGTATATATTCCATAGAATATTAGTCTGAACGAGAGTTTGGGCTACATTTAAACTACTTTGTAATACCTTTCATCCTGTAGCATTTAAGAGATGAAAGTATAGAAAAGTTATATTGTAGAAATGGATCAAAAGAATAAATATAAATAATTCAAATATTGTTACTGATAACGGCAACACATGTAGCAATGTTTATGTCTATTTTTATTTCTTAATATGAAACCATAACATTGGACCTATAACACAAGCCACGTGTTTTTCAACTTAAAAAGATCTTTCCTTATTTACTTCAACTCATTATATGTATTATTTATTTTACTTTGAATACTATACCATATTCAGCTACATCTGTGGTACATACGCTCGGCTACGTGCATAGTTCTGATTCCGGAGCTCCTGTCTACTTACCACTTTCATATTGTAAATTTGCTGCAATATCAACATTACTGTTTTAACTATGAACATGTGAAAGTTAAAATATTCTGTGCGAGTACACCTCACTATCCACATCTACATTATCACAAAACCATTTGAAATTGAAAATAAGTATTAGTTAATTGTAGATAAAATAAAAAATCTCTTTTCTTTCCAGCATTATATACATAGTATCAGGAAGCGGGGCAGGTACAGAAACAGTAGAACGCAGCAGTGAAGAGTTACAGGCGGAAAGGCGTGACCTTGCTGTGGAGTTTCTTTTCTGTCTAGCTTTAATTGAAGTGCTTCGTCAACTGCCATTTCATCCAGGGCATGAAGATTTAGTGCATTACATAGAAACATTAGCTTTCAAGAGATTCAATTACAAAGAAGGGTAAGTAAATATCATTAAATTAAAATATATTTTATATATAGCAAAGAAATAAGAATAAAAGAATTATTACCTGATAGAAAGATGTATGCTTGCCGCCCACAATGATGAAATGCTACTGAAGATACTTGCACAAATGTAGATTTGATGAACAATTTTTTTACGACGGTTAGAATCATGATCACCTTAGCGACCTCACTGTGGTACGGCAAATACTATACCTCGAGAAAGACAGCATACATAAAGAGGTGATGTCCTTCTCTGGCTCATTTATTGAGTAATGTTTTACCCCTTAGTCGCCTTCTGTGCCAAATAGAGCCTACCTGATGTAGTCATGTTAATTTAGGCTAGTAAATACATAAAAACATTTGTTCACAGTTTGCAATCCAACCCAAATACGGCCAATGTCCACATTATAGCTGACTTGTATGCTGAAGTGATCGGAGTCTTGGCGCAGTCACGATTTGCGTCCGTGCGGAAGCGTTTCACAGCTGAACTCAAGGTCAGTCTTATTGGAAAATTAGAGTATATTGCCTATATCTGGATTGTAAGTATGGCCTATAATCTGAAATACAATATTGGCAGGCATTGGTCAAAGCTAATGAGACATGAAAAACCATGTAAACAAATTCTGTATTTATTTATGATCTATGATTATCTATTTAACACCCAGTGTGTCAAAATGGATGACATGTAAAGTTCTTTTCCAATTTTAAAAAATAAAGTTCATTAACTAGCTTTCAAGCTATATTTTTACAACAGGATAGTGATTTGACTAATCTATAAAATATATATAGCCTTATAAATTTTATGAAACCTGCATAAACGAAAATGTATGAAATTATTCTATGACAATTTCTTATTAATTTCTGACAAAACTTCATTATTTAGTTTTTTCAAAATTGATCAGGTTTTCATCTATTTTTCTTTACATTCCATTTAGATCGGAATCACTTTAAGATATATCCAAACTACTTTACTTATTACATAATATCTGTTACTGTCGTGTTTGTGAATCTATGTACTATTATGTTTACAGGAGTTAAAGAGTCGTGAACCATCACCGCACACATCACAAAGTATAATATCTCTACTAATGGGTATGAAGTTCTTTAGAGTGAAAATGGTACCAATTGAAGAGTTTGAGGCCTCATTTCAATTTTTGCAAGAGTGCGCTCAATACTTTCTTGAAGTCAAAGACAAGGACATTAGACACGCCCTAGCCGGGCTCTTTGTTGAAATATTGGTGCCTGTTGCTGCTGTAAGTAAATTTTCTTTAATATATTCTGGTGTTCTTAATTCGTTTCTTACGAATAAGATTTATTACACATTTTCCTATCATTTTATAATAACTTTATTATTATTTACTTATTACAGACAGTAAAAAACGAAGTGAATGTACCATGCCTGAAGAATTTTGTAGAAATGCTTTACAGCCATACTCTAGACGCTAGCACCAAGTCTAAACATAGGTTGGCTCTTTTTCCTCTTGTCACTTGCCTGCTGTGCGTCTCGCAGAAACAATTCTTCTTAGCCAACTGGCACTGCTTTCTTGCCATGTGCTTGTCCCATCTTAAGAATCGCGACCCGAAGATGTGTAGAGTAGCTTTAGGTAAGTGCCGAGTTTAGTTTCACATATAATTTTTTAAAGTTACTAGTAGGAGAGAAGCTGACGGTTGTTTATTGACAAAGTGATATGCCTGCCCTAATATTGCTACGCTATTTAGGATGGTATACACTGCACCACATTGTGCTTATTATATTGTGATGTAAGGTGTTATGCCTTCTTACTTCAATAATTTCACTAGTTACATCTTTTAGACCAAACAGCAATATTTATACACCAGTGTTTGGCGGCAGAAATAGGCGCTGCGATGGTACATATCTGAGCCATGTCTGGCACCATAGCTACTTCTACCACCAGTAAGAAATAAAGCGTGTATTTATTAGTTGTTTGAATAAGAAAGTAATCTTAAAACAATATCATAATAATATCCAACCCTTGCTTCCCTATGAAATAAATACAACATAAGATAGTAACACATTTTCCTACTTATTTTTCCATCTACAGAAGCGCTTTATCGTCTTCTCTGGGTGTACATGATAAGAATAAAATGCGAGAGTAACTCGGCAACTCAATCAAGGCTCCAGAGCATCGTAAACTCTCTATTTCCAAAAGGATCTAAGGGCGTAGTTCCGCGTGATACTCCATTGAATATTTTCGTGAAGATAATCCAATTCATCGCCCAGGAACGGCTCGATTTCGCAATGAGAGAAATCGTTTTTGACTTGCTTATGGTCGGTAGAGCGATCAAAATAATTATGACTCCTGAGAGAATGTCGATTGGTCTTCGTGCATTCCTTGTTGTCGCTGACAGTCTTCAACAGAAAGAAGGAGAACCACCAATGCCACGAACTTCTGGCACGTTACCATCTGGAAATACTCTGCGAGTGAAAAAGACTTTTTTAAATAAAATGTTAACAGATGAGACAGCAAGGTCAATAGGCATGAGTGCTTATTTCCCATATGTTCGGAGGGTTTTAGTGGATATACTTAGGGCTTTAGATGCGCACTACGGAAGGCCGCTCATGTTGACCAACACACAAAACGTTACCAAAGAACAGGAAATTAATTCAGGGGAGAGGAAGCCGAGGATTGATTTGTTTAGAACTTGTGTTGCTGCTATACCTCGGTGAGTTATTTTACTATTAATTCTTTACCTGTAATTTAATAAGTTTAAATATAATTGTGTTAGGCGAAAACTTGGCCGTGGATCATAAGGCGTGCTCGCCTACATAACTACAAGCTATAAACGCTACATGTTATCAAGACCCATAGGTTTTTTAATAAAGATCGAACTCTAAATATTTTTTTAATACTTTAGTAAGATTAATTCAAATGTATTTGTTGTTTCGATATTCATTTCTTTTAATTAGTTTTTACAACTTTTATTCCTTGTAGACTGATACCAGAAGGCATGAGCGCAAATGAACTTGTGGATCTGTTATGCCGATTGACGGTTCATATGGACGAGGAGTTGCGCGGGCTCTCATTTCAAAGTCTACAGACTCTCATCGTGGATTTCCCTGAATGGAGGCAAGATGTCCTTGTCGGTTTCACACAGTTTCTTGCAAAAGAAGTGCAGGTAGGAATATTACTAATTCAGTATACATCCTCGTAATCTCCATTAGTTTAAATGCCTTAGCCATAATAACCAAATTACTTGCATGGCACAGATCTTTGATTAATATAGAAATAAAGGAAAACATCACATGTTTAAAAGTAATGTTTTTAGGATACATCACCCCAACTCGTCGAAAATGGTCTCAGAATGCTTCTCCAACTAATTACTAGTTGGAAGAATGGAGAACCGACTGCCGCTGCCAATGGTACTCCGGTAAAACAGGAGCCTCTGATATCCGTCATCAGAGGAGCAGAGGCTTTGGGATTGGTGATGTTGTGCCAATGCAAATCCTATCCAAGGAGACTGGCTGTACATATCCTAAGGTAAAAATATGACTGACTATTTGTTCATAATCACAAGAGTTTGTGATTAATGGTATCACGTCTACCACTTATTATCTGGTACACATCTCGACACTTCGTAGAATAAAAAAAATTAAAAAGTATTTGGACCCATACTTCTTTGACACCAAAACAATAATGAATGAATCCGCGATCGGAAGAAAAAAAAAGATTTATACATAACATCCGCTGTAAGACAATCCTTGCCTAGCCCAAGGATTTTCACATAGGGAGGTGATCACCAACCTATTGTACATACAAGTAGTATGTATAGATCAAATATTTAAAATATTTCGGTCCAAGGATCATATACTTCTGTCCTTATTTTTTTAATTCACCGATGATGGTTATCTGTTGCCTAAGACAATCTAAGTTGGTACCTTCGCAGGCTTATTTCAGCTGTCAAACAGTAGTATGCAAACATTACTGTATTCTGGTATGAAGCTAGTGAAATTACTGGAGTAAGGAGACAAAACCATAAAGTTTAAGGCGAGAAGCACAATGTAGTGCTACATGCACAATCCTAACTATCAACTAACCTCTTATTGTTAGACAGTAACTTGCCATCAGATGAAAGTCCCGCTCGTTTCGTAGCTTCGTTGAATAAAAAAATTTAATAGTGTCCTGTTAATTCACATATATATGTTATTACATTAATATTATTAAATATCTTTCCAGAGAAATAAAATATCTCCTAGATAAATTACAACTGTCGCACGACGAGCCTGCTCTGATCGATGCGGCGGACGCTCATGTACCACATTTCGCCGAAAAGTGTTTGTCTTTATTGCCGCCAGCGGAGAAACAAGCCATACTGGCCGCTGGTCAGCCTGATCTCGTGTGGATCGCGGAGCGGAGTCACGCGGTATGGACAGCAGGTACGACTCTGACCTTGGTTTTCCCATCAAAGGTCGCTCACTCATGCTGGGGTAACCACGCGATATCTTGTGACTTAAGACGTTGAGCACCAACTCTATATTATTATGTGCAGGCGAATCAAGATCAAGGCATCGGCCAGGACCGCATAAAGATGATTTTGTCATAAGTTTAAAGCTGATTTTTTTTACTATAATTCAAATAGGTGATGTAAACGTAAAGAGATATTTTGAAAATTTATTATTGTATTATGTTATTTAATAATCTACATTATCCAAAACAGTTCTAAGGATCTGCACTGAAACTTGTGGTTAATGGATTAAGCTGAGAGTTTGAAGTTTTATATGTAGATATGTGAACTTAATTAGATTAATTACTACTATATTACAGGTATCCAACACGACGAGACATCGACCAAGAACAGTTGGAGCGGTAGTGCAACCAATGGCGCTGATCCTTGGGAAGTGAGTTTAGATACATGCACCTATTCTATAACGTCATCGTACTCCATAAATTACTTATGGATATGACGTCCTTCAAGCCTAATGCTGATCGTACCCGCGTCTGTTTAGACATAACGCGAGGGTTCGCTTTACAAACAGTTATCATCGCTTCGATTTATTACTGATAAAAATTTAAATTTATCAACATGAGCCGATACACGTCCATTGCTACATTTTCCTTAAATTTTGTATCTTCAGTTTGATCTACTTCTATTCAAAACTGACATCTTTTACAGAAGTGTTTGTAACAGAAGTTTTTATTTATTTCTTGCGGTGTATGTAATCGAACTTGTTTCTTTCTAGGTAATACTTTATGGACTACTCGAGCGCAATCGGGTGCCCGCCCGCTGTCCTGCAACTATCCTACAGGCGTGGCCGATCCTTCACGCGCGCATACATGCTCTCTACACTATAATTGAACCTACGTAAGTATATTATATTTTACATACAGGATAGGAAATCCATACAGGAAGGAATCGATCGATCGAAAGGAATCGAAGAAAAGAACCTTCGATTCCGGAGCTACATTAGGTGGAGTAGGTATGGTAATAAGATTTAGTTTAATCTACCACATATCACTACTGTTCTAGCATAGACAGAGATAGATTCATTGCAAAAATGCTTCATTATGTTCGGCCTGTAGTTGCTGTTAACCTTTTGTGAAAAAAAAATTGCTTTGTGTTCACTAAAGTTGTTAGACACTCAATATATGTTACCAAAGAACGTGGCTCTGTAAATAGAAATTTTCTACTTCTTTAAGCGCTACGATATAACGAAGGTTGGCAACTACTATTGCAACTTAACCTTCTACATGGCAGTTCGAAAAATAGAACTTTTGTGAAACTATTAGCATAGATTTTTTAGCCAAAGTGATATATTTTTCCTGAACTTATTTTTCTCTGTATCCTCAGAATTATCGACGGCAATTTTTTTCAACGGAAATATTCTTGTTTAATAAATACATAACCAAATTAAAATTGTTATTTTTTTAATTATTATTTAATAAAAAAATTATTATCATTTTCAGCCCCGTTAACGATAATCGTGCTTCACTTCTTTCTCGTGGTCCCGCTTTGCCTAGAAAGCCAGAGAAAGAACGAGAGAGAGATGGATATATGCAAGTAAGCACTGTTCTGCTGTCTCACAATAATCATTATCATTGTAACCGTTTGACACTATTAATCGTAAGTCCAACTGATAGGCAGTAGTTTTACGACCTAAAGCACCCTACCATAAAAAAATTTATTCTCTATTGAAAAATAATATGATATTAAACTTAATTTATCTATATTATTTTCAGGTTTGGAAATACTACATGACGATGGCATATTTAGTGGTGCCTGCGGTTCCTAGCCCTATCATACGGTGCGCCAGTCCAGACCTGAGTCTTAGGTAAATATATACGCAAACAAACAAACTGTTTTATAAACATACAAGTTGAGTAGTACGGAATAATTGAATAGATTGCATTATATTAATTCCGTATACATACAATTCAGTATAACAAACATTCACTTAATCATAATATTTTAATTGGCTTCTTAATATTTTCAAAAACTTTTTTTGATTGGCAATAAATAATTTTTTCGATAATTTAATGTTAATTTGTTGTGCCGAGAAAAGTAGCGATCTTATGTTGCTGTTGTTGTGTAATGTATGAGAAATTAACTTATTAGTATTATTAACTGTTTATATTAGATGAATAGTTAGCAAAATGTAAGACGAATTTACTGTTAATACAATACACGTGCTATAAGTTGGGGAATGATTATATTTATCCTCTGAGATAGAACTATGTGGTGCGGCGGTCGAGGATGCACGGCCGTGGACCCACGTGCTGCACCGTAAACAGACGACGAAGAAACCTATTAAAGGGGATTCATTTAATGCTAGACCGACAAAATTAGCTATTGCCCCTGCGAGGGCAGGTATGCTTATTTCCCTCTAAGTAAATCAAAAATTATATTAAGGTGTTAAAAATGTTGAACATATACTCACTGTGCATTTTTTTATTTAAGTAAAGATGTAAATAAATAAGTATAGGTGACGACTGGTAATCTCTTCTCATATTTCGGAATCGGTTAATGTGACATTGCGTGGGCAATGTGCCGCAATGTAAACCTCTGTCCAGCAACACGGAGCCGGAGGGATGGCTCGGAGTGACCGTCCTCAGTTCGTCGAGCGAGAGCCTCAACACGGGCAGCGGCTTCTTCACCCTGCCGTTGAGCTATGCGCGCGCGCACAGGCATCACAAGCGGACGAGGTTGCAAATTGTCGCTCGCTATGTGCACGTCGCATTTGATATGCTCATCATTGTCTCCGCCGTGTTTCGGTTCCATCTCATCTATCTTCATATTACGCGTGTTTGGTGTGAACAATTGTCATTCTCATGTTCTCTGACAGGTTGTTAAACATCCTCGGATGGAATCGATAGCACACATCATTGTCAATTGTTCAGTGGCTTCAGTGTGATAGTCATTAATTTCTATGTCATTCATCATATCACGCGTAGGTAAACCTGCACAGCTAGTGACAGTACCATGTAATGATGATTGCTAAATTTGTGATCATTAAATCTATACGTAATGGTGTGTTACGCATCGCATCATCGCATATAGAAGGCTGTGTTCTTGTTTCGTCTAATATGAAATGGAGTACATCTTCATATTCTCGGGCCATTATCTAACGTGAACGCTCATATAGTAGATGTCTATTTCACGTTTCTCTGTTTGTTTGTAAATGACAAAATGGGTGATAAACATCGTTAATTAAATGTTATTATTTTGTCACTAAACGGGTATATTTTCGCACTACTTTATGAGCAATTATGTTACGCAGGTGATCTTTCTATATCGTACTGCATTTGTGTTAAACCTGAAAAATATGATTCCGTGTCTTTCATTGGAATGTGTAGTTAGTGGTATGCACTGAAGAAAATGCATGGGAAGTATTTCGTGTAAATGGATAATTATTATTTATTTATAATATATTCTATTATTACATTTCTGCTAAAATTCTAAAATTAATCCAAATCAATCCCGTGTTAAATTATAGTAGAAGGGTTTGATTTAAAAAAAATGCAGATGTATTTTTGGTTAACATAGTGCCTCATTCGAAACCATAATTTTTTTTTTTTTATATAAAATAATTACTGTTAAAAAGAATTTAAACTTATTTAAAATTTCATTGGATATATGATATGTTCGATAGATTGAAGACGTGCGTACGTTATATGTAAAGGGAACATAGTATACATATATAGATATAATATATATATAAAAAAAACTAGTTTCGTTATCTAAATAAAAGCTTCGCCAGTAGTAATCTGGACTGTTCTGAATATTCTTGTATTAAATATGCTTTTTGTATATTTGGTTTAAATATTTGCTTCTTTTTTTGATGAGATAATAAGCAAATGTTAACGAAGAGATAGATTTTGTTTTGTTTTTTTACCTTTTTTTAGCTTTTATATTCGTTATGTACTCAACGAACTCGCATCCTTGGCCAGAAAATGTAATACTACTTAAAATTATCTTGTCTATCTGCTTACCCATTATTATTGGAACTGTACGGTTCATTTATATTCTAGTAAAAATTAAGCAATTTCTTATCAAAATAATATCTACACTTCATGATATACTCAAATGAGGGTGTAAAGAAGGCTTTACAAATTTTTGTTATGAAGACTTTGTTTTCCCTACAAATACGTTGCTTTTAAAAGTCGTATTGCAGATACTTTTAACTTGACAATAGTACCTTATATACTTTTTAACATTTGCATCGTATGAGGATGTATGTGAATAAGGATCATTAGATTATTTCAAAAGACTTATGTTAATTTTACTTGTGCTAAAAACCCTTGTGTTTCTTCTATTTTGTTAATCAAATAATGATATTCTTTGTATTAATCTCTCTCTTACTGAGCTTTACATGTTATTTGTAGCAGCAGCTTTGATGATAAAGTAAGTTTTATCATAAAGTAATAATTTTCAACTAAAGGAAATATACACATTACATGAATTATAGTAGTCACTGCTGAATATTATATTAGTAAATATTTAATAATTTGTTAGGACTAAATAACAACCATTTCGTTGGCTGCCCATATTTTATCCATTAAATGACCGAGAAACGGAAAATAAATTCACTATTTATAAATAATGATACATTCATCAAATTGGTGAATCTGTTAAGTGATGACACTAGTCGACTCCTAACGGTATCATGTTCAAATAGCGCGCAGAAATACATGTTCGCGTGATCGTTATAAAAATTTATGAATGTTGTAGTTCGTCACCTGATTCGCTGAGCGAGCGTAGTGGTGGCGAAGCGCGCAGCACGCAGGCATCGCCAGGCTCCTTGCATAAGCTGGCCGTGCCTTTGGTGCGCTGCGAGGTACCAGAAGTACGGGACGCGGCCGTATCAGCTTGCGGACACATCAATTCGGATTCACTTAAGTGAGCCTTTAATAATTACAAGAGACCAATAAAAATTAAAACAATTTAAATCGTGCACGAGATGTGATTAGCCGGGTTAAGTCGCGTTCTTTGAGAGAGACCTATACCCAGAAGTGGAATTGCCACGAGGCGATGATGACGCAAACATGCAAAGCTATGGACTGGGGAGCTCCACCTCTGTGGCGTCGTAACTTCTGGAGAAACTAGCTTCTGAAAAACTGGCTGGAGAAATTCTCTTTTTATTCTCGTGTTTCAAAGTAACTCAATTTAAATTGTTTTTAGGTATAATTAAACTGCTAAGTTTAAAATGCAAAAGCTATCTCTTAGAAGACATCTCGTGATTAGTTGAAATAAATCGTGTATTCACAGAGACTTGTTCGAGGAATTATTGCCAATACTGCGAGAGGCGGTTGACCGTAAACAGGAGAATATGCGTCGCCGCCGTCGTAGGGATGCGCTTCGTCTTCATCTCAACAAGATGCTACTTGTTATTGCACAACGGAACACATTCTCTAGCAGGTGAGAGTGTGATGAATACAATGTGACACTTCGTTCTCAGCAATCAATCATAATGTGGATTTATACTTTAAATAATGTTGAGGTTATCTATCAACATTTAGAAGGCTTTTGTGATAAGGTTATGACAAAAGACGTCGGTATCACTCCTTAAGTCAAGAGTGATACCAATGAAGAAGAAGAATGACAAAAGAAAACCGCTTTGTTTTTTCATAGATTATTTATGTAATATGAATAATTAATATAAAATACATATGTTAGTTTAATTGTTACTTTTATTATATGTCGCAGTCCATTCGCTATGGAAAATGGTGCATTGCATTCGTCGATAACAGAATACATGGACGGCATACGGCAATGTCTCGAAGTGGAAGCGGAAAAAGACGCACCAGCTGCACGGGAACAACGTATAACCTTCGCCGACTTCGTCACTGCACTGGTCAAAAGCTTTCCGAGTAAGATATGTGATAAATTCTTTGCGTGATTTATATCATTTTGTGAATTTCATTAAAATCATGTTATTGTTTTTAGTGGAAAGATATGGTTCTCTATTGAAGAAGGACCTTTGTAAAGGTCTATTCTCATTGTTCGCGGGTTGGTGCGGACCTCTGGCTAAGCATCTTGGCACTATGCTGGCACAACCACAACAAATTCTACTTGAAGTAGACGAACGCCTGAATCTCTCTGCTCTCAAGGTATTCGACATTTTTCTTATTGGACCATCTATATTTTAAATATTTTAGCAACAAAATTATATATTTAGTGGTTGTTGCTCTTTGTTGCCATAAGCTGTTTGGGTAGACACCACTGTCTGTTTCTGATGGCAAATAGTAGTGTAGATACCATAGTGTTGCTAACTAATAAAATTACTCCTATGTTAGTAAACTAAAACTTTTAGTGGTAGCATACAAAAAAAAATAACCAAGCTAGTTATTTTTTTTTAATATTAACATTATCTAAAATGTTTTTCCAAAATGATTTAATTTTTTGTACAATTCTAAATTTATATAAATAAACTCGCTTTATAAACCATCAACGAGCCGAACCGTTGATATATGATATTGCTAACAATTTCTGCTTGTTTTATTTCTGGCTATACGCCTAATGTAGTACTGGAATCTAAATTCACTTAACAAAAAATCGGGACTTTTTTTTTTCAATAACGTCTTCAATGTGTAATTTTTTAATGCGTCGTTTAATCCACAGGCAATGAGCGCTCTCGTATGTTGCGGCCCGTGTTTTTCACCGACTGCGCTCGCCGAAGACGGCTCTCTATATCCATGGCTAAGCGAAATGCTCTCTTCCAGTAATGATAAGGTAATCTTTATTATAGTCTTTCAAATACTTTTAATCAAAGCCTAATATTAGCTACAAATTCCTCTCAGATTAAAAATGACTTTTACGGCTGGATATATTTTCTATAAGTAATAGTTAATTTTTTTACTCAGATTTACGAACTGGCTCGCGAGACAATAGTTCTTCTGTTGGATTGCAACCCCGATATTGGTCCATTGTTAGATTGGACTGTTGACAAATGCTTTACGGGTTCACCGCGTGTCGCAGACGGTTGTTTTATGGCGCTCGCAACAATATTCAGCGCAAGGTAAGAGCACAGATAAAAATTACATCAATAACTTTTTTTTATATTGAAAAAACAACTTGTAACTTACCACAACTGAAATAAAGTATGTTAATAAGATACAAGTTGTTAAGTCTCATTACTGCAGTACTTTATCTACTCTATACGTACATTGAAAAGGTTATAAAAGGGTTGATCAAATAGCACCGCATCTACAATTCAGCGATAATGAATAATTCAATCATCATCATAATCTGCTGATAGACTACTGCTGGACGTAACTTTATACCCGATCAGATATAAGCCTGTGTGACCTATGTATACCGTATTGACATATGCACGTCTGCGGAACATAAATTCATGTACAGAAGTGGGCCCCCAAATATCTACACCAATTGACTACAAATTTAAATACTAATTATGTTACATATGTTCAACATTCCTAATAAAGAAATAGCAAAAATGTAGTGTTAATTTCTTATGTAACCTTACGTTTTTTATTAAATAATAAATATAGCAAAATCACTTTGATGACGTAGCCGCGTGCAGGTCGCAGAAGTGTAGGGCGCCCTCCCTCCAGGTGGACCGACAACATCGAGGATCGTATTTGGTGGAAGACATTGAGAAAGGCCTATATCCAGTAGTGGATAAACAAAGACTGATAATGATGATGATGACATTTTAATTTCAAAGTTTCCTATTCCATTCCTGATCACTCATATGTCATTCGTATAATAATATAACGTCTCGCTGGGTCCCTCTGGGCTACTGAATGCGAACTCACGATTTAATACTTTATGGGAGATATTCCTTTAGTCCTAACGCATAGATAGATGGCGCTATAAATTTTTTTTAGTTGCATGACAAAATTGCTAAACGCTTGTCTTATCACACCGTGAACCCTGATTTGATCATTTCTATTCCGCCTATGTTGCTGCCACGCTTTTTTTGAAAGTCTGCTGCCATAACCGTATTGCTTTCTTTCGGATGTCAACAAATTACAGTTAAGGTACTCTGTACGAGAAAGATTCACGATCCCCAACCTTAATGCTACTTACGTAAAAAAAGAGTTTTTTTTTCCTGAGAATGAGCCGCACTTCGCGGGTTGATCTACCGAAGAACTTTATCGATCTTCTTAAAACTCTTGGCAGTAGCATCCTACAAGCTGTAAAGCTTGACTTTTTATGAAATAATGATTTCAATTAAATTAATAAATCTTAATAATACGATATTTTAAGATGACATCACTCATAACCTTTAAATGACGAGTTGATTGTTTAAAAGACTGCATGTAATGACCTGGTTCTGGGGAATGTGTTTTTACCTTAGAGACAAAGCGTGAGCTGTCTAAACTAAAACAATAAAGCGCCGATTTTGAATTCCACCTTAATAAACTTCGTCGTTGCTTTCCCAAAGGTTAACGCTACGTTACAACTATGTATTATGTATACTAAGTGGAACCGTAATGTGGCGTAACGTACATATTTACTGCAAAGTACGCGATGAAACTGCACTTTACAAAGTGAAACGAGCAAGGTCACAACTACTTTGTATTTAAATGTAAACTTCACCTTTGACTTAATGAGCTTCTTCTGTAATTACCTACTAATCTTTACTACGTTAAAAATTGATCTATATCTTTTTCCCCACAATGCTTAGTGATGATTCTATAAATGTTTTATTTACTGCTTAACGAAATTTATAGTTAGACTATTTTGAGGTTGAGGCTTTAAGTCTACGTAAAATAGTCCCCAATACGGGTTAGAGAGATTGCAGGTGTGTTCCTACCTGAGATCTCGTGAATTCTCGAAACGCTAAGGACGACCACCGAGAAGGTTTTAGTGGATAAAAATCTCTACATAACCCTGACTTCTTTTAGACGACAGAGAAGATTTTCTTCCTCAAATCCAAAAATATGAATCTTAGGATCTCCTGACAAAGATATGGAAGCAATATTGTTACACATTCCAAAAACGTATACTCTTTCGTATTGAATTCTATAATTGTGCAATATATATATTTCATGTATAATGTATGTATAATTTTTTTGTTATATTATCCATACCTATAATGAAACATTTAAATAAAATAAAAATCTGTTACCGCTCTCGGCTTACAGGTATAGGGGTAACGTGCTGGAATGAAACGCTGACGTAATTCTATTGCCATCTAAAATTTTACATAATATCGTTTATTGTTTGTGAAGTAATTTCTCATTAACTTTTAAAATCACTTCCTAGTTTTGCAAGTGTTTTTTTTTACAACCAATTCAAACTAATCTGTCTGAAATTGATCTAGATTTTTTAACTTTGTAGGTCGATATCTCATAAAACTAGTTCGTAGCAGTTTTATTCCTCGTAGAGTAATCGTAGATAGCTGACCGCGAATAAACTATGTATAGTGCCGGTGATGGGGGTGCGGAAAAAAAAACAACACTCAGTCTCAACGTCATCTTGACTAGGACTTCTACTAATTCTCTCCTCTCTTGGCGTAGCTTCGGAAAATTAAAGCTCATTCATTAGGATAACAAAAAAACGATTTTATACTGAAATGTCCAACTTTTTTTTGTTCAATTACCCGACGAGACGAGCGGGACATGCACCTAATGGTAAATGATACGACTATAACAACACGGCGCTAGTTAGGTTGATATACACTGCACCATATTACGCTTGACGCGTGAGACATCACATATTGAGTGTTATTAATCTAGCTACAGCGCCCTTTAAACCGGAACACAGTAATGATTGCTCACTATTGTTCGGCAGTAGAAATTGTTGCGGTGGTACCTAGACCGTCTCCCGCCATAGAGACCGGTAGGTGGTAGTAACCGTAGGACCGGTAGGTACTGGTGGTAACCAGTGGTTTGCCATGTATGATCACATCGAAATTAGTTTTCATACTATATAGTGAAATAGATTGTCAATGTTTGTAGTTTCTCAATTCCTTCATCCGCTGGCGGCAGCCGCATCCGCTGCAATGGAAGTGACATTTTCCGGTTCCGATTATTGAATGATCGGCGCACTTTTCACTAAATTTAACTCCAGTCTTATCTCGCCCGCGCTTCGCTTAACTCATTCATGAAAACTCAATAACTCCCAGCACTGCATCCGAGGGTCTTATTTCACTTCTTTTTAGGATTTTATTTTTTTCAATCGATTGCCACTGGTGCTAGTAAACGATTTTACAGCAGTCGCTAAGCAACTTTTCGAACGAGCTCTTCATCACATATTTATATTTTTTTCTTCGTTTGCTGTTCATTGTTATGGTGTTATATGCTCAACGATTTTTTTAAATCTTCCTTCAATTTTAACGAATGTTTTTGGCCCATAAACAAATACATGTACATTTGTTATAATTATACGGACAGTTCGAAGATAGTTTAAATTTTTGACAGATGTGTCGAATAAACCGTAATGGTGTCGAAATAATGGATGATATAGTCGAACTTATATATCAATTGGATGACTGAGAGTAGAAAGACAAAGAAGACATATCGTAGTATTTGTAAAAAACTGTTACAAAATGTAGTTTTAAAATTTTTCGGACTTTGTATATATGACATCAATATGAGCCTGTCTATTTAGATCTGGATCAGAACAAGTTGTCATACCCCTCTGTTTTTCCTCCATCCCTCCTGTTTCCAGACAAATCTCTATTGAAATGATAGTTTAAAACTAACAATGTTCAGCTTGTCCAGGCCATTCTATAATTTGCCATTAGTCCGGCTGGAATTTGTCATTTAGCATCTTTTGTTTATTGTATGCCCGTCTTAAGAACAAGTCACCCTTGTCTTTTATTGGTGACCCAATCGCTTGAGCTTTGAAGGCGTGTTCATATTGATATTTCGCGAGGAGCGCCCTACCAATCTGCTAAGTGACAACAGTTTCCTATATCCCATAACTGAATATTACTGAGTTTTTGGGTCCCGGCGAATCGATTGCTTGCATATGTAACAACACTTTACAAATATGTTAAGTTACTATTAAAAGGAGCTTTTTTTTGCTGTCGTATCGTTATAAAGTTTTTTAAAATTTAAAATTTGTAGTATTATTTAGAAGTAATTTTGTTAAGAGAGAGAATTTTTCCGTTTAGATAAATGTCCTCCTAACATGCACCTCGTTTTTAGGGTTGAACATTCTGATCCATCAAAATTGCAAAATAGAATAATTTCAAATATGCTCATCATCGGTACAATAAAATTAATCCATTTTTTAATATTAACAAACTACGTCGTCCATTTGCAATAAAAATAAAGTTATTATGTCTTTTCATACTACGGTCTAATTTAACCAATACTCTATTTATAAGATGTTCAAAACTTTAAATGGGTCGATAATGAAGCGTCAATTTGCAGGGACCATCACTAGAGGAATATTGATTTATGGCCTCCCCTGTCACGAGCATTTGACATCACTATAGCTCTTTAGTTTATTGCTGGATATCAAATGTGTCCTCGTGTATTTCCTCGTGTTCTACTTATTCAGACATAATTTATTCAGGTTCTTAAAAAAACCACTTTGTTATTTAAAATTTAACGTACTCATTGTTTGTGATCTTTCACACAAGGACTTTATATAGAAAGAATATGTTGACTGTGGCGCATTATGTAAGGGGAAAAAGTTACTATTAAAATGGGGTAAATAGAAACTATTAAAATGACTCTAGAGCTGAGTGGAAAAAAATCATATTACTCTAATCCCACGCAGCGGGTTAAGGGTAAGAGTAAATAAATACATCTAGCTTTAATAGATAACTATGTAAATTGAAGATATAATTGAAAAAAAAATATTTTTAAATTGTTTTCTATTCGTATATAAAACTACCAGTCTTTCGAAGTGCTTAATATGAATAAAATTTAGTAGCTTCTTTTCAATGTTAGAATTTAGTACTAGGTTGCATATGACGTGTCGTTCTCATTACTATAACTTGACATCCACTGGCCTTCTCACACCTAACATTGTGACCTATTTAATGCTCAGTAGCGTTTATGGGAATTGGCACATACATGTTATTATAGAGAACCGGAGAAATTTTAAACATACTACTCAACCCACTTAAACTTTTGTTAGGAAAGAAAAGTATTAAAAATCAGCTATAGCCATTACAAATAAATATGTATTAAAAAATCATTACCTAGTTATTTCATACATATGACCTCTTTGACAAGGGGGTAGAGGCGAACGAATACCTAGTTTCTGCGAATGGTTAACTTAGTGAAGTTTGGCTCTGTACCCTGTAGTCGACTTCAGTGTATTACTAAGAAACTGGGAACTGCTATATGAGGCATCGGTGCATATTTGCTCACCGCTTGGCTTAAGCACGATGTATGAAAGTCATATCCTTATTTTTGCTACGACAAACTTGATAATACGCGTAGTTTTTAAATCTACATGGAACTGTTTATTGACCTATAATGCTCTCACCGCCAAAACCGACGGATCCGTCTTATTCTCTAGTCGTATTTTTTAATATCATTCACATTAACTTTTTTTTGGCTCTTGTTTTTGGGTCTAAGAGGATACATCCGCCTGGACGAAATCATAATGGTTATGTGAGATTTTCAAGAGCTAAAGTTTCGGTACATCTCTTTACCTTAGTTTAGACGACCGAAACAAAATCATGGCTTTCTAGATGCTGGAGTAGAATGCTGCGCATAACGTGAACGGCAAAAAAAAAAAACAACTTGTTACCAACCACTTCTAAATTACTTTGGACATATTGCCTGGAGATAACCAGAAAATCTGGACAGACTGGTTGTACTTGGATAGAACAAGTGCAAAAAATCACATGCCTTCTGAATATGGGGTAGGTGTTCTCACCTACCCGATATTCACACCAGGTACAAGCCATATTAGATCATTCTTTCGAATACCTTAAGTCATGTCAAGGACAGAACGGTAGGGAGATAGCTGGTCGTCGCTGCAACAACGACCTCTATTAATGAAATGCACAGAAAAGATATATAGGTGTAATAGTATTAATATATAATTTTAATTGATCTAAAATCAGACGCTAGAATATTATATATATATAGTATACATGTAACCCGAGAGCCTTTAGTGTAATGAGCGTTTTGGTTGCAAAGTTATTAGTTTCTCATTTAAGACGGGTCGAGTTCGTTGCATGAAGCTTCGAGACGATTAATTACTTCCGAAACCAAGTGATGCAATCGACTTGTCTGTTTCGAATTATCTACTATAGGTATGTTTTACCATGTGTACTAATCACAGATGTGATTAGTACACATGGTAAAACATTAAATCATTAATTTATTGCATTATATACGTCAAATAAATTTCCCATAAATCTATCATCTACGTTGCTTAGTAGCTAGTAGAAGATTTATTCATAATTCGTATTAGCAATAATTTACTAACAGCAATTAATTTTTGGTAGTACCGCAGCAATATTAATGTTTTACGTTAAGAAAGTGGTTTACTAAACGGTCACATATCTATTTTGTTATTTTTATTTAAAAGTTTTTTATACAACTTTACTATATTTTAAAGAACACAAGATTGAAAAACTATGTTTTGCGTAAATCTATAAACAACATAAGTATAGCATTTATTATTGATATTTTTTTTATTTTACTAAGCGACGAGACGAGTGGGATATTCACCTGATGGTAAGTGATACGCTCGCGCATAAGAACGTGGCGCTAATTACAATGTTATACACAGCACCACATTGCGCTCGACGCCTTAAAGCATAAGATATTAGGTCTCGTTACCCCAGTAATTTCATTAGCTAAAGCACCTTGCAAACCAGAACACTACTGTTGGACGACAGAAATAGAAGCTGCGGTAATGCCCACCTAGAGATGGTCTCTAGCAACACAGACCCTTTTTTTGGATCTGTGGGAAGTCAGGATTATGTGAGATTCTTACTAAAACCTCATCGGTGGTCTGCATCAGTGCATTCGGAGAGACTCCGTGATCTCTTATAAAACGCACCAGTGCTCGTCTACACTTTGTGTTAACACATCTCTGAGGAGCCTAACCCTACTAGGCACCATCGCTGAGCCGTACGCTGTCTCACCCAGGTTCGCTTGTTGAGCGATTAGAGCCCCTACCCTTAAGGCCGGCGAAACTACTAGACTCTTTTAGTCGCCTTCTACAACAGGTAGTGCTTACCTTAGTCCTATTCTTATTAGCCAGAGACTACAGCGCTTGGATGGTCTCTAGCAATAGAGACCTACCACCAGTAAAGTATTATATAATATTTATGATAAATATATAAAGTTCGGTGCGTCTATAAATGTTGTTGTTTTAACGTGTTTAGAAAATTTCTGAGCAATTTATTTTTCCTCTCAATCTTTAATAAATTTCCAAATAATTGTTATAAAAACTTATAGGGTGCAAGGAGTCCCGCACAACAACTCATGGGATCCAAGTCAACCTCACCTACTCATAGTGCACCCTGTTAATCAACGAACGAGACCAACTCGTATTGGGCCAGCGTGGTGGGAAATTACTCAAATCCCCCCATATGGAATCCCTACCCTTTGAGGGGATTTTTGAGAAAGCCTTTGGCCAGCAGTGGACGTTATCGGCAGATAATGATCATAAGATCTTATCATATTTCATACGATAATAATATCGAATGTATTTTTTCACTCCATTGTCGTGAAAAAATTGTTTTGTATAAATACTGGTCTCTGTTATCAGAGTCTGTATAGATAGGGTTAGATATTAGTGTGAAATTACTAGGGGTAACGGGAGTTGCCACCCAATATGTCCAAGTGACGAGCAAAGTGTGCTGCTATGTATATTATCCTAACAGCACTACGTTATGGGTGGCCGTATCACATAACCATCAATTAAACCTCTGGTCGCTTTTTTGAATAAAAAAAATATCTCATAGATAAAGATCTTCTGTAAACTATATTTATCAGTGATCTTTTATAAAGGAACAGTCAGGTCACCTTTTTACCGCGGTTACGAAACCCCAGACCGCAGACAGAAACTTTTACTACGCTTTTAACTTTATCTTTGTATTTTTTTAATGATATTTATAATTTTTTTTTCATTAATTTTCTTTATTTAGGTCACTAGATCTATTTTTAAAATGTTTCAAGTTAATATTTTTTTTCTTAATCCCAGTAAAAATATTCTCTGATGTTTGTTGTTTTTTTATTCCATTAAGCGACCAGAAGAGCAGGATGTTCACCTGATGATAAGTGATACGCCTGCTCATAACAACGTGGCGCTATTTAGAATTGTATGCGATGCACCAGATTTCGCTCGTCGCTTTGGGACATAAGACATTGAGTCTCGATACCGCCAGTAAATTCACTAGCTACAGTGCCTATCAAACCGGAACACAGTAATGTTTGCACACTACTGTTCGGTGACAGAGATCTACCACCAGTAAAGTAAAGTTGTGTGCTGTAAGTGACTACAAGGGGGGCGTCAAAGATTCTATTAGATATTCCGAGGTGTTTACTTTAACTTATTAAAAGTTAGCCTTATTTCACAAGACGTCAAATAAAAAAGGGGAACGGATGGGATGAAGAGTACTCGCTTAAAATATAAGGATATTTATTATTTGTTGTCACTCAAAACACAGCAATGCGGTTTTAATAGTAGATTGATAATATAGGGGTGACAAACATGTTTTGAATAACCCCTTTTTTAGTATTTTAAATGTTTCGCATATGTACCCTCGCGTTTGCAAAAACCTTAAAACTCCAAGGGAAGAACACCCCTGTTCACTTCTATAAGGGCAGGCCGGAACAAAGCGCGCGCGTCTTTTGGTCTCTTGTATTCACCTAGGCAACGGATCTTCCTTTATCGGCCATAAAAGAAAAAAGACAATGCTTTCTCAGCCCCTACGGCAGGTCTAGTCTAGGGTTCCGTCGACAACTATTATTCAACCACGGAGGATAAGCATAACGGCAAATCGTTATAGCAAAACCATTCTTGCGCCGAAATTCCACCACGGCTGAGAAGAGCGATGTAACCATGCCCCTGCAGCCCGCTGGCGCCTATTCTAGGTGAACTCAAGTAGCTCACCTGGACCGGCTACACTAGACCCACCGGGTACCTCTTAACTTCACTATGGCTTACCATACCTCACCGTCATGACAAAGCAGGAACCAGTTGCAGCGATGTTTTAATAACCTTTTTTATTTAATGAAGCAACGAGACGAGCGGGTCGTTCACCTTATGGTAAGTGATACGTCCGCCTATAACAAAGTGCGCTAGCTAGAATAGTATTCACAGCACCATATTACGCTCATCGCCTTAATACATAAGATGTTAATCCTCGTTGCCCCAGCAATTACACCAACTGCAGCGCCTATCAAACCGGAACATAGTAATGTTTGCTCATTACTTCTTGGCACCAGAAATAGGCGCTGCGGTTTAACTTATTTAGACGGTTTCCGGCAACGGAGCCACAATCCAAACCTCAGCATATATAGTCGGAATCGACCTAGTGACTTTCGTGTCACAAGGCAAGTACTTTATCGCTGCGCCACTGTAGCATTTTCATTTGAGAATTGAAATATTATTTTACTGTCTATTAGTTTAATTCGTGATATTGCTGAATTCGCATATCTGCCCTTGTGAGAGCAATGACAGATAATGTCGGATTAGCACAGATTAAAAGTCCTATGATGTTCCACCTTCGTCGCTATATGGCGGGGCCACAGGAGCGCTTTCGCTTTCGCACACTCCGCCAGCGCCGACTGCACCGCGCAGCCCTATCTCGGGGGAACAACCCCTTCACTTCCACCCCTATAAGGACCCGTCGGAAATTACAGCGCGCTTTCCTCACGGCTAATTATAGACCTAAGCAATGGATCTCCCAGAATCCGCCAAGGCCATGAATCTAGACCTAACATCAGTATTTGTCATTCTAACTCTAAATTCTAACTAATATCCACATAGTTATGGGCGGATCGTATCATCATCAGATGAATTACAGGGCACTCCGTCGTCATAATAAAGTTATCTGTATTTATATGTATTGTTCTTTCACAGGGAGTACCCTTGCGACCACTACACGGCAATCATCAATGTTACTTTAATGTGTACCGGATGCCCCCGGGCACCGGTCCATGAGAGTGCTCTACAGTTGCTACAACTACTTGACAAACGATTCTTTGGAACCGTGGGCCCATTGGCTGCTGACGACGAGGCCGGTGAGTTATTCTGCATCAAACGCTTCTCACACTCACCTAAACATCGATTGTTACATTAACTGGAGTGTTTTAAACGAAACTATTTTTTTTTATTGTTTAACCGACGCTAAGAAATGACGTTGTTTATCACTTTTTGGGGACACCTTTTAACTGATCCATTTTCTCATGTCTGACCACCGTTTTACAAAGTGGTCGCATTTGGATTATTCTTTTTCACTAAAGAGTTAGTTATATAAGATTTATAGAGAAAAAAATCTACCTTTAAAGTTAAATAAGTAAGACTGTTTTTAAACTAGTTAATTTCTATGGAAACTAGATTATGTTCATATTTTCTCGAATAAAACCATTCCCCGACTTTGATCTCATAAATATTAAAAACGATTCAACGACGCTAGGGTTGTAAAAATATGAGATATAGTTTTTGCAGTTGTAAATAATGTCAAACAATGCTGTTTTTAATTTTATTTATCAGTATACTTTTTATAAATATTGTTAATATATGTCACGTTATGTTGTTCATATATTATCTTGTATCGAATAAACATGTTTTTCATTCTTAAATCTTTCTTTCCTTTCCAACAATCGAAATATGTCATAAGCTAGATTAAAGTAGATAATGTTAGAGAAGATTTATATCATTTTATATCAGCTTTACTATACGCCTTCATTGCGCTTCTTGTGTATGTTTATAAGCAATTTTATTATAATATCTTATTAAACTTGCATGAATCTTGATATGCTTAGTTACATTTAAGTAGTTGTAATAAAAGAGCTGAAAAAAAAAATTTTCCTGATGTATAGTTTTCGATTTCTTTATCATATATACAATATATCAATCATAATAAATTCGATTAGTTGATATTGTTAACGTTTGTAATAAATCGTACATCCATCCTTGCGATATGATGGTGACATGAAATGGTACACTTCGGCATCTTAATCTTTAACAAAATAGTATAAGTAACTGAAATGTTACATAGTGTTCATACATGAACATTACTTAAGGAATGTGGTAATCCAAATAAAAAAAAAACGCATTATATTAGAATGTAATGTATTTAAATAAAAATTTGAATATCAAATACAAATACAATTTTCACATCATTTTAGTTACAGAAAATATAGTGAATAATCTAACTTAAAAAATTTTTTTTTTATAAAATATAATAAAGTATTAAGTAATAAAGGTTGCAACATCAGACACAATCTTTATGTAACTTGATTAACAAATACTATTAGTTTAAAAATGTTTACCATACATATTTTAAAACATATAATGTATCTTAATGATTAATTATATTTTGAGAGAAAGATATATAGACACCCAAATTGATACGTTCATATAGATAAACCTTTTCAGGATTTTTACCAACTATATAGCTTATATATTATCTCCAAATAAATATGAAACTATGCAAAGAATTGAGACGGGATTTATATTTCGAAGTTATTTTTAAGATCTATTATCATATTTATTATTAGGCTCCGTGTCGCAGTTAGTAGTCCGCTTGACTAATAATAAAAGGTAGTAGGTTCCTAGTTTGATTCTAAGACCGCATGTTATGCAGTTAGGGAGTGTGTTTTCTCAAACCCGTACGCTTAGCTACCACCCTTATTGCAAAACTGACATCAGAACAGACTTCACCATCCACGGCCTCGTTGTTGCTTTACACTATATGAATGTGATGCAGATAAATAATGCAGTTAATTTATATTTTCACAACCGAAACACCGGTCTGAATTAATTTTTATATAAAACTACCTCGACTATTTCTACATATATATACTTGGATATACATAAAGAATAAAATATTATAATAAAATTATACTGAATACAAAAAGATACTATTATCATACACGTTGGAAACACTTATGTAAGAGTGTCTTAATTTACATAGATACATACTCTAATATATTGAGCTGAAGTCGTAATTACGACCGTAATATCTGAGCGAGTCACTGTTAACATAACATTTTTACATATTAAATTAATAAAGGCACCAAGTAATAAAAGTTGAAATCATATCGCTAATGTAACATCAGTTAATCATGCAATTAAAACTCAATAAACAGTAATTAACGATTCAATGTTGGTAACCGATACAACAGTTCAAAGCCCTGTGTATTATCAGACATGTGGCGTAGGCTTTTTAATAGAAGAGACTAATTTTAATTTAAATAACATAAATATATATAAAAGTCACTTAACTATGGAGTGTGAAACATCGCTACTATCAAGTTTTTAGCTTATTTTAGTAATATTTATATATATTATAACTTAACGTAAATTAACATTGCACTATGTCCCTTCGATATATAGATGTGTTGAAAATATTAGAAAAACGGCTTGGTATTTATCTTGTCTTAAGTAAGTAGGTAAGTTAAATTAAATAGTGAAATACAAATTTTATAAATATTTTATATATCATCCAGAATTCAAATACTCGAGTAATTTTGTAAAGTAATACCACTTATTGATGTAGTGATTTTTCTATACATAGTGAACATTCATTGAAACGGTATAACTTCGTAATTAATAATTTCTGTGAAATTAATGCGGTTATTTCGCAAATTTTCATATTTATCATTATTTCAGTCGTATTGTCCGCTGTTGTACGTCTTACCGAAAATTATTTTCAATATTAATTTCTAATGAAGTAATTAAGACTGTTATGGAAATACTGATAGAGTTATTTAGTTTGTTTGTTTATTCGCAAAATTTCATAGGTAAGGAACGACAATAGATAATATGATTATTGAAGTTATTATTAAGGGGACAATAATTTAGATTTTTTTTATTTTAAAATATTTGCAATTTTTTTTTGCATCGTTATATAGGTTTAACCGTTCAGAGCCTTTATATTGTATCGTTTAGATTATTATTTTTTTTTATCAACTATAATGCATTATTAAATGTGTAGTGAATATTATATTTTATAAATGAAACAAACATAAAAGTGTATAGTTTGCAGTGAAACCTTATTAATGGAGAAGATAGAATCCGTATATATGTATCGAAGTAAGAATAAACTTACGCATGATTATTAAGAAAACGATATTACATTTTTTTTTGTAGTATCAAAGAATTATTTTAATATCCTGCTGAATGAATGATTATCCTGGACTACGAAACCTCGTTGATAGTTAACACCGTAGTAAAAGTTCTTTGACTATAGTATTTTCAATTAAAAAAAAAACCATAATGAGTACCTAAACCGAAATCTTGAGCTTTGGATATATACAGTGTTAATAGATTTATGAAATTCAAAACAAAAAAGGATTTTTTGTCATAAATAGAAAACAACCAAGTTAATGAAATATGCATTACACTTCCTTCCTACATTTAATAGTTTTAAATATTGAGCAAAATGTTTAAACACTACTATATATATAATACAACTATATTAATTACATCAATATAGTTAAGTATAATATTTTTCATAATTCTAAGATATTATATACAATGCGAAATCTTTTATACAATATATATATTACAATACATTTTACATATAATTTGTTACATTTTATATTAATCGCAACATTCTACTGCCGAATAATATAATAGAAACAATAAAAATATAATAAACAACAAAAATTTAAAATGATTATAATTTTGTCTAAGACATAAGCTTTAAGTCTAAAGGAGAGCATCGGTAGAATAAGTTAGAACAAAAACTGATAAATCATCGTTCAGAATTTACTGAGAGAATAATAGCCTAAATTAGAGCCCCTCTAAAAAAATACTCCCTCAAACACACCCGTGAAAATGTTAGCCGACCATTTTGTTACTATATGTAATACTGTACTTAATGCAATAGGTACTATCGCGGGAAACATTAAAAAAAATTAGATATAGTTCTTTCAAGAAATACTGACTTCTTAGGCTGGAGTTCTCAGAAAGTCTACTTAGTTTGTACTGATCTCAGTCCGTGTTTTAGACATATCTTATTGTTGTTCACTTTTCATTGATTAACTTAAAAACAACTTTTCTTTTCTTTCTGATGTATTAATTTAACATAATTGTATTCTTTAATAATGTTAATAATAACCGCTTTCTTTTGTTTAATATAAAATTTTTCCTGTATATAAGAAATCATGCGTAATTTTACTTTAAATAGAAACCAATATTGAAACAATAATAGTAGACTATCGCTATATATACATATATATGTTTTTCCACTATAAGATAATATGGTTCAGCCTAGGACTTACGAAGGTATGAAAGCTATTCACATTAGCTGCTTTGCTTAAAATCTCTTAAATACGATAAAATTTATCTTAAATGTATTTTTTTGTACTGTTTAGGTGCTTCGAAAAATTGGAAAAAAAAAACATAATATACTGAAAGGTCCATTATTATATCTAACTACATCGTATATTATGTTAATCAAATTTATCTTTACCTGCTTAGATATTATATATATATATATATATATGTACATGGAAGCGACGAGACGAGCAGGACGTTCATCTGATGGTAAGTGAATACGCCTGCGTAGAACAAGGTAGCGCTGATTAGGATGTTATACAAAGCACCGTATTGTCCACGTCGCTTTGAGACATTACTGTACAATTACATTACGAGACAAGTTGAATCTCCTTATCCTAGTAATTACTACAGCGTCCTTTGATCCGGAATACAGCAAGGTTTGCACACTGCTGTTTTACGACAGATATAGGCACTGCGATCCTACCTACCTAGACGGTTACATTCAGCAGAGGCCTACCATTAGTAATATATAGTTAAACCTGTTTCCTAGTGATCTGGTTATAGTGTAAATATAAATGTTGTGGATGAATAAAAAAAAATTGCCTTGTTCAAATTTTTCCAAATATACAATGAAAAATTAAATATTTTTTTACGTTGTGATATTCTAACTGAATGCTTGAATTAATTTTCTTAATTTAGTTTCATGTTCAATTATTTCATTTGTGTAAAAGAATTTTCTAACCAACTTTCTAAATATTTTCTAAAAGCGACTGTTCTATGAGGTCCCTATTCGCAGCATAAAAAAAAATTGTACATCTTACAGGGTTGTTTATTACAAACACATTAAAATTCCGTACATACATCTGTATGATTTTATTATTGCGGGCCTTTTACGACGCACAACAACAGGTGTTACTATAATGAGAATTATAGCTAACTATATTCAGTGAAACTATCAAAAAGTATCTCCTAGTTATATTACTACATTCTACTTACGTTTAAATTAGATTAATTATTAACTATTATTTACACATTCATCACGCATACAAATTACCCACAATAAGGCACTGGGAACGCCGCGCAGAATCGATGAAAAAAATGTCAAAAAACTAACAAAACACTTAATGTATATGTAATAATCCTAATAATATATAATTATGCAACAATATATATTACTAATAATAAGTGCATACATACGTTTATTACTAGTAGTACATATTTACGAGCAAATAATTACTACGTACCTATTTTATTACAAGGCTGGGCTTAATGGTGTTATTAGTGGAAAATTTGGAAATTTCTATAGATTTGTGAGCGTTTTGTTGGTAATTTATTAAGACCGGAAATATTTTGCATCCCGTCCATTGTTGCTCTAAGGAGATTGTTCAATGCGTTAAAGACAATCCAACTGCAATATGATCTTTATAACGAATCAATGCTAGTATACGATTGGAAGGGGAGTCTAACCTTTTGTTGTTTTTACCGCGCTGTAGTAATATTTATTCATTTTAAACGTTCAAGCCAATTCAATAATTTACTACAACAAGCATCCAAAGATCATCAATGTTTTACTGTGAAGAATGATGTTAATTTTAACAATCGGAGCATACTTTTTTTTATTCGCAAGTATATAATGTTAACCTCTAACAGTCTTTGGTGTCGAATTTTATATATATGTAAAGTGTGTACTATTTAGTTCAAGCGTTTTCTTTATTCCCCTATTAAATTATCAATTTACTATAGTAAATTTTATTATCATTTATGTACCAACTATAAGTGAAAGAATTAAAGTATCAAAGTGACGAGCACAATGAGGTGCAGTGTAAACATACTAAATGGTACCACTATTTTATATGTTACCAAGTTAAATGCTTTGCACGTCTTATGAATTCTTGAAAGAAATACTTATGTGCTTTACAATGTGTAACACGGTTATAATAATATCCATTTATAACAAAAGGGAAAAGCTTTTTCCAGTGTTCAAAGTAAACGAGTTAGCTTATGATTCGAGCGAAGATCTAAAGATTTTATAAAGTACTTTTAGAAAGCGAGAGATCTAGGATTTGACGGGTATTCATTTACTGTTAAGTTCGTTATATCTATAAACGTATATTAAACGTACGGTTTATGATGAACATGGAAATCAGCGATTATTTTTATTATATTATTACTGTTTTATTATATTTTAGTCTTTGTTCATATTTTAAAACGACTCAAATTCGATTCAATTCTAATAGAAATCTTGGACTACAATGGTTTTGTATGATTATATTTTATTGTTTAAGCTGAATGTAGCGCAACAATAGAAATGATATCTCTTTATAAAATCTTTTCTAGAGAAACTGAAAATCTATTACTATACTAGAGCTTATAATGGATAATTAATTCTTTTAACTTAAAAGATTAAAACCTTGACTTAGTTACTGGAAAGTTAGGGCAACTCCTTTCCCATGATTAACACTTTAATTATTCCTTTTCGATGAAATAAGAATTAACCCAATTGTCAATACATTGCTTTCCGAAAATATATCAAGTATATAATTATTTAAATGATGGTGAGTGATACGGTTGCCCATAACAATGTGGCGCTACTTAAGATGATATACACTGACACCGCATTGCGCTCGTAGCCTTGACATAAGATATTGAGACTCGTTACCGCCAGTAAATTCACTAGCTATAGCGCCCTTCGAACCGGAATACAGTAGCATTTGGACACTACTGTTTGTCGGCAGAAATAGGCGCTACGGTTGTACCTACCTAGACGGTCTCCGGCAACTAAGACCTACCACCAGTACCATGTTCAAGGTTTTTTTTAACCCAAGACGAGCGAGATTTTTAAGTGTTAATGAATGTGTGATACCTCTGCCCATAAGAAAGTGGCACTAGTTAGGATATCATACATAACACCACATTGTATCTGAGACATAAGATATTGTCTCGTTACCGTTAGTAATTCCGCTAACCACGACGCCCTTTGAACCGGAACACAGTAATGTTTGGACACTAGTGTTTATCGCCTGCGATAGGCGCTGCGATGGTACCTATCTAGACGGTCTCCGGCAACTGAGACCTGCCACGAGTTACGTTGAATAAATTTATATTAAACAATATCTTATATACCGCTCTTTCTTTATATGTCATAAATAGAGTAGACGTGCAGAACATTTACTTGATATTACACGATATAAAACGATGCAATTTACTATCATAAAACTTTAATTCTTTCCAATCAATACTCTTCCCGTCAGATGGAAATACAGACAAAGAAATCTAGAAAATCCAATATTAGAGTCTTTTAGAAATAGAACCCAGATCCAAATCATGGTTGTTAATAGTATTGAGTAGTAATTATTGCCGAGATGGTATTGCTTGCATGGGAAACCTATTATCTAGTAAATTAACCTATTAAGTATATTTACATTTTGCTAAACTATTTATCCTAGCTAATATTAATATTATATAGTTAAGGTTAAAATGTTAAAAATTGTTGTTATCGCTAATAACTTACAGCTATATAAAGAATTTTTAAGAAAAAAAAATTACTAAACCCAAATCGTGTATTTTCTGACAAAATATAACTTTAATTATAAAAGTGTAAGTATTTTAAGTACATATTAATGTACCGTGATAGAAATGAAGAAAATACAGTAATCTCGTCTGATAAGGTACTCTTATAACGCATTTTCATGTCCCTCGTGCAACACGTGTTTGCCCCCGGATAACGTCAGTATTTCAGTTTTTGAATTTCAACTGTTATTTAGTTATATATAGTTTTTTTTTATTTAAAATGTTCGTAGATAGATTTCATTAAAAAGCTAATATTTCTTTCATGAAGCAGATTTTCCTTAATATTGAATTGAATCTCATTTTAACGAGAAAAGTTAAATGTGAAACATTTGTACATATCGCGTTATAAGAGGTCATATGTTATGTACTGTGATAATGATTTATATATTGTTGTCGTTTATTATTTTTTGTTATCTTTTAACAAAAACTCTTTGCACTCGTAATTACGCTTTAGAAAGTTAGGAAATAACTAGGAATTTTTTTTCATGTTCGGTGAAGATGAATTTGTGTGTATGAATTATCAAATGTGTTCCAATGTAAGTAGAAGATTCACCATCCTTAAATCAGAAATTTCAACATATACCCCCTGAATACACCCCATACCTAGGACAAGAATGTCGCCATATAATATTTTATTTTTCAACGTATCAAACAAATATATTGAAACTACTAAAACTAAAAAAATCTAACAAAATTAATTATATAAACAATATTTAGGGGCGGAACGTAACACTGGCATTTCACCTCCACCATAGTAAATCAACTTAGAAATACTTCGAATAGAAATATTTTGATTTAACAATCACAGTTTAGCCGAAGAATATTTGTTTTCTGTAACTAGTAAGAAGTAACAAAAGTAACTAAAACACAATAAAAACAACAAAAAACTACACACAAGAAACATAATAAACGAAACTCATAAACATAACATAAGGAAACAATTACATTTTAAAATTTTATATAGTATGATAACGGTCGAAACAGTCCCCGATATGCAGTCTTGGATTTTGAGTACATGTACTGCACATATGCACACCAGAAAGTTTGCCGTCTTCTACATGCCACTTTTCTCTCAGAACACACCAAACAGTCCTCTTTCCTCCCCTGACAACGTGCAATTTGCCGTTTAGTCGCTCTTCTTTATCACATCATGATGGTCAACTAGGAAGTTTGGAGGATTGTCTATAATTTCCTATAAGCTCATCAACCAATTGCATAACAAATTTTAGGTGTGTTACGGGGTGGTTATATAGGCGACGGTCGTCGGATTTGTATAACAAATATGCATTTACGCTGCAAGACTCAAGTCCCTAAAAAA
Organism: Ornithoptera alexandrae; assembly: GCA_029030555.1. Taxonomy (NCBI): domain Eukaryota; kingdom Metazoa; phylum Arthropoda; class Insecta; order Lepidoptera; family Papilionidae; genus Ornithoptera; species Ornithoptera alexandrae. The sequence continues at coordinate 3,691,174 of JARDVY010000160.1, read as the reverse complement.
CTAATTTCCGCCACCACATTTGAACTTCAAAAAGCAGTATGATGCAGAGTACGCAGCTCTATCAACGCCCCCCACATATTTGTTGTAGTTAATAACGACCGTGGGTTTGTTCAATTCCTGCAAATTTCCTCCACGTACTCTTCTATTTATTGGCTGAGTACCCGAAACTTTGTTGAATTTATTTATTTTATATAAACTCAAGCGTCTCTAATATTTTGTTTTTATAAACCAAACTAAACAGACCCCGCCGCTAATTTATCCACTTGATGACAGATATATATATTAGATAAAATTTGATACGAGCGTAACGGCTGAGATACAATGTCCCTTGTACGGGTACATACGAGTGCAAAGAGTGTTTGATGTATTTGAAATTTTAAATGTTGTAAGTATCGAGTATTTATACGTAATTTGTTCAATTAGTGTTAATAGCAAAATTTCATTATTACTGATACAATAAATATAAAATCTGACAAGTGAAAGAATTAACGAAGTACTCGTAATACTATGTAATTGTAAACTAAAAAAGATGTTATAACTGCACGATATAAGTTAAACAATAACCTTATTACTTTAAACTAATATTGGAGAATCGATCGAATATATACAGTAGTAATAAAACTTATTCATAAATTTTAAAAAAATATATTTTTTCAAAAAAAAAAACTATCCTAAAAGATTATTTACACTGCTCTTCTCCATTACCTCTAAAAAATATGTACACCTTACGTTAAATACGTGTCTTCTTTACTTTACCCTTTTATCGAACTTCCGGGCTAAAACTTTATTAACATGATCAAATTGGATTGTATGATCAAACGAGATGATCAAATCCTCGCATCTAGGTATAAAATCAACCGTATTTTAAGTTGTTCCGATATAAGTTAAAGAAAGCAGTCTTCAAACTAACTTTGTCAAACGCTGTTATAATAAAGTTAAAGTAAAAGAAAAAGGAAAGAAAATCAAGTAATATTTCCTGTAACAGGGCCCAAATTAAAAATTCTTAACAGACGGATTATTAATATTTACTAATCAATTAATTATTATAAGCTGGTTGTATAATATTGTTGAAGAGTTCTTTTCTTTACAGTGATAGTAGGAAGGAATAACGAAATTTTAAAGAGCTTCTGTTGCAAAACGGGTTTTACAGTTACGATGAATTGTTTCATGAACTTGCGATCTATGCGAATTAGGAGAAATAAATTTCATAATATATTAAACAATAAAAAAATATAAAACAAAAATCCAGCAACATTTTCAACCGATAAAAAGAAAGTGGTACCATAAAAAGATGTTAAATATTCCCCACCCCATTCCCCCACTTCTTTATGATTATACAATTATCGGTGTTGCTTTAAACTTGTCTAAGCTGTATTATTTTCTTTAAAATAATACTATAGACTAAGTAATGAAAGTATTTGTTATTGCCCCATTTTGGCGTTGCCATGGACTTAAACTTAAGATTAAGCACTGAGAGGCACTAACAAAATAATTCTTTATGTTCATCATATGGCTTTAAACACAAAATTTTATAAAAAAAAGATTAATCCAGCAACGTTTTCAACCGATAAAAAGAAAGTGGTACCATAAAAAGATGTTAAATATTCCCCACCCCATTCCCCCACTTCTTTATGATTATACAATTATCGGTGTTGCTTTAAACTTGTCTAAGCTGTATTATTTTCTTTAAAATAATACTATAGACTAAGTAATGAAAGTATTTGTTATTGCCCCATTTTGGCGTTGCCATGGACTTAAACTTAAGATTAAGCACTGAGAGGCACTAACAAAATAATTCTTTATGTTCATCATATGGCTTTAAACACAAAATTTTATAAAAAAAAGATTAATCCAGCAACGTTTTCAACCGATAAAAAGAAAGTGGTACCATAAAAAGATGTTAAATATTCCCCACCCCATTCCCCCACTTCTTTATGATTATACAATTATCGGTGTTGCTTTAAACTTGTCTAAGCTGTATTATTTTCTTTAAAATAATACTATAGACTAAGTAATGAAAGTATTTGTTATTGCCCCATTTTGGCGTTGCCATGGACTTAAACTTAAGATTAAGCACTAAGAGGCACTAACAAAATAATTCTTTATGTTCATCATATGGCTTTAAACACAAAATTTTATAAAAAAAGATTAATCCAGCAACGTTTTCAACCGATAAAAAGAAAGTGGTACCATAAAAAGATGTTAAATATTCCCCACCCCATTCCCCCACTTCTTTATGATTATACAATTATCGGTGTTGCTTTAAACTTGTCTAAGCTGAATTATTTTCTTTAAAATAATACTATAGACTAAGTAATGAAAGTATTTGTTATTGCCCCATTTTGGCGTTGCCATGGACTTAAACTTAAGATTAAGCACTAAGAGGCACTAACAAAATAATTCTTTATGTTCATCATATGGCTTTAAACTCAAAATTTTATAAAAAAAAATTAATCCAGCAACGTTTTCAACCGATAAAAAGAAAGTGATACCATAAAAAGATGTTAAATATTCCCCACCCCATTCCCCCACTTCTTTATGATTATACTATAATCATAATATAAAATCTTTTATACAATATATATATTACAATACATTTTACATATAATTTGTTACATTTTATATTAATCGCAACATTCTACTGCCGAATAATATAATAGAAACAATAAAAATATAATAAACAACAAAAATTTAAAATTATTATAATTTTGTCTAAGACATAAGCTTTAAGTCTAAAGGAGAGCATCGGTAGAATAAGTTAGAACAAAAACTGATAAATCATCGTTCAGAATTTACTGAGAGAATAATAGCCTAAATTAGAGCCCCTCTAAAAAAATACTCCCTCAAACACACCCGTGAAAATGTTAGCCGACCATTTTGTTACTATATGTAATACTGTACTTAATGCAATAGGTACTATCGCGGGAAACATTAAAAAAAATTAGATATAGTTCTTTCAAGAAATACTGACTTCTTAGGCTGGAGTTCTCAGAAAGTCTACTTAGTTTGTACTGATCTCAGTCCGTGTTTTAGACATATCTTATTGTTGTTCACTTTTCATTGATTAACTTAAAAACAACTTTTCTTTTCTTTCTGATGTATTAATTTAACATAATTGTATTCTTTAATAATGTTAATAATAACCGCTTTCTTTTGTTTAATATAAAATTTTTCCTGTATATAAGAAATCATGCGTAATTTTACTTTAAATAGAAACCAATATTGAAACAATAATAGTAGACTATCGCTATATATACATATATATGTTTTTCCACTATAAGATAATATGGTTCAGCCTAGGACTTACGAAGGTATGAAAGCTATTCACATTAGCTGCTTTGCTTAAAATCTCTTAAATACGATAAAATTTATCTTAAATGTATTTTTTTGTACTGTTTAGGTGCTTCGAAAAATTGGAAAAAAAAAACATAATATACTGAAAGGTCCATTATTATATCTAACTACATCGTATATTATGTTAATCAAATTTATCTTTACCTGCTTAGATATTATATATATATATATATATATATATATGTACAGGGAAGCGACGAGACGAGCAGGACGTTCATCTGATGGTAAGTGAATACGCCTGCGTAGAACAAGGTAGCGCTGATTAGGATGTTATACAAAGCACCGTATTGTCCACGTCGCTTTGAGACATTACTGTACAATTACATTACGAGACAAGTTGAATCTCCTTATCCTAGTAATTACTACAGCGTCCTTTGATCCGGAATACAGCAAGGTTTGCACACTGCTGTTTTACGACAGATATAGGCACTGCGATCCTACCTACCTAGACGGTTACATTCAGCAGAGGCCTACCATTAGTAATATATAGTTAAACCTGTTTCCTAGTGATCTGGTTATAGTGTAAATATAAATGTTGTGGATGAATAAAAAAAAATTGCCTTGTTCAAATTTTTCCAAATATACAATGAAAAATTAAATATTTTTTTACGTTGTGATATTCTAACTGAATGCTTGAATTAATTTTCTTAATTTAGTTTCATGTTCAATTATTTCATTTGTGTAAAAGAATTTTCTAACCAACTTTCTAAATATTTTCTAAAAGCGACTGTTCTATGAGGTCCCTATTCGCAGCATAAAAAAAAATTGTACATCTTACAGGGTTGTTTATTACAAACACATTAAAATTCCGTACATACATCTGTATGATTTTATTATTGCGGGCCTTTTACGACGCACAACAACAGGTGTTACTATAATGAGAATTATAGCTAACTATATTCAGTGAAACTATCAAAAAGTATCTCCTAGTTATATTACTAGATTCTACTTACGTTTAAATTAGATTAATTATTAACTATTATTTACACATTCATCACGCATACAAATTACCCACAATAAGGCACTGGGAACGCCGCGCAGAATCGATGAAAAAAATGTCAAAAAACTAACAAAACACTTAATGTATATGTAATAATCCTAATAATATATAATTATGCAACAATATTTATTACTAATAATAAGTGCATACATACGTTTATTACTAGTAGTACATATTTACGAGCAAATAATTACTACGTACCTATTTTATTACAAGGCTGGGCTTAATGGTGTTATTAGTGGAAAATTTGGAAATTTCTATAGATTTGTGAGCGTTTTGTTGGTAATTTATTAAGACCGGAAATATTTTGCATCCCGTCCATTGTTGCTCTAAGGAGATTGTTCAATGCGTTAAAGACAATCCAACTGCAATATGATCTTTATAACGAATCAATGCTAGTATACGATTGGAAGGGGAGTCTAACCTTTTGTTGTTTTTACCGCGCTGTAGTAATATTTATTCATTTTAAACGTTCAAGCCAATTCAATAATTTACTACAACAAGCATCCAAAGATCATCAATGTTTTACTGTGAAGAATGATGTTAATTTTAACAATCGGAGCATACTTTTTTTTTTATTCGCAAGTATATAATGTTAACCTCTAACAGTCTTTGGTGTCGAATTTTATATATATGTAAAGTGTGTACTATTTAGTTCAAGCGTTTTCTTTATTCCCCTATTAAATTATCAATTTACTATAGTAAATTTTATTATCATTTATGTACCAACTATAAGTGAAAGAATTAAAGTATCAAAGTGACGAGCACAATGAGGTGCAGTGTAAACATACTAAATGGTACCACTATTTTATATGTTACCAAGTTAAATGCTTTGCACGTCTTATGAATTCTTGAAAGAAATACTTATGTGCTTTACAATGTGTAACACGGTTATAATAATATCCATTTATAACAAAAGGGAAAAGCTTTTTCCAGTGTTCAAAGTAAACGAGTTAGCTTATGATTCGAGCGAAGATCTAAAGATTTTATAAAGTACTTTTAGAAAGCGAGAGATCTAGGATTTGACGGGTATTCATTTACTGTTAAGTTCGTTATATCTATAAACGTATATTAAACGTACGGTTTATGATGAACATGGAAATCAGCGATTATTTTTATTATATTATTACTGTTTTATTATATTTTAGTCTTTGTTCATATTTTAAAACGACTCAAATTCGATTCAATTCTAATAGAAATCTTGGACTACAATGGTTTTGTATGATTATATTTTATTGTTTAAGCTGAATGTAGCGCAACAATAGAAATGATATCTCTTTATAAAATCTTTTCTAGAGAAACTGAAAATCTATTACTATACTAGAGCTTATAATGGATAATTAATTCTTTTAACTTAAAAGATTAAAACCTTGACTTAGTTACTGGAAAGTTAGGGCAACTCCTTTCCCATGATTAACACTTTAATTATTCCTTTTCGATGAAATAAGAATCAACCCAATTGTCAATACATTGCTTTCCGAAAATATATCAAGTATATAATTATTTAAATGATGGTGAGTGATACGGTTGCCCATAACAATGTGGCGCTACTTAAGATGATATACACTGACACCGCATTGCGCTCGTAGCCTTGACATAAGATATTGAGACTCGTTACCGCCAGTAAATTCACTAGCTATAGCGCCCTTCGAACCGGAATACAGTAGCATTTGGACACTACTGTTTGTCGGCAGAAATAGGCGCTACGGTTGTACCTACCTAGACGGTCTCCGGCAACTAAGACCTACCACCAGTACCATGTTCAAGGTTTTTTTTAACCCAAGACGAGCGAGATTTTTAAGTGTTAATGAATGTGTGATACCTCTGCCCATAAGAAAGTGGCACTAGTTAGGATATCATACATAACACCACATTGTATCTGAGACATAAGATATTGTCTCGTTACCGTTAGTAATTCCGCTAACCACGACGCCCTTTGAACCGGAACACAGTAATGTTTGGACACTAGTGTTTATCGCCTGCGATAGGCGCTGCGATGGTACCTATCTAGACGGTCTCCGGCAACTGAGACCTGCCACGAGTTACGTTGAATAAATTTATATTAAACAATATCTTATATACCGCTCTTTCTTTATATGTCATAAATAGAGTAGACGTGCAGAACATTTACTTGATATTACACGATATAAAACGATGCAATTTACTATCATAAAACTTTAATTCTTTCCAATCAATACTCTTCCCGTCAGATGGAAATACAGACAAAGAAATCTAGAAAATCCAATATTAGAGTCTTTTAGAAATAGAACCCAGATCCAAATCATGGTTGTTAATAGTATTGAGTAGTAATTATTGCCGAGATGGTATTGCTTGCATGGGAAACCTATTATCTAGTAAATTAACCTATTAAGTATATTTACATTTTGCTAAACTATTTATCCTAGCTAATATTAATATTATATAGTTAAGGTTAAAATGTTAAAAATTGTTGTTATCGCTAATAACTTACAGCTATATAAAGAATTTTTAAGAAAAAAATTACTAAACCCAAATCGTGTATTTTCTGACAAAATATAACTTTAATTATAAAAGTGTAAGTATTTTAAGTACATATTAATGTACCGTGATAGAAATGAAGAAAATACAGTAATCTCGTCTGATAAGGTACTCTTATAACGCATTTTCATGTCCCTCGTGCAACACGTGTTTGCCCCCGGATAACGTCAGTATTTCAGTTTTTGAATTTCAACTGTTATTTAGTTATATATAGTTTTTTTTTATTTAAAATGTTCGTAGATAGATTTCATTAAAAAGCTAATATTTCTTTCATGAAGCAGATTTTCCTTAATATTGAATTGAATCTCATTTTAACGAGAAAAGTTAAATGTGAAACATTTGTACATATCGCGTTATAAGAGGTCATATGTTATGTACTGTGATAATGATTTATATATTGTTGTCGTTTATTATTTTTTGTTATCTTTTAACAAAAACTCTTTGCACTCGTAATTACGCTTTAGAAAGTTAGGAAATAACTAGGAATTTTTTTTCATGTTCGGTGAAGATGAATTTGTGTGTATGAATTATCAAATGTGTTCCAATGTAAGTAGAAGATTCACCATCCTTAAATCAGAAATTTCAACATATACCCCCTGAATACACCCCATACCTAGGACAAGAATGTCGCCATATAATATTTTATTTTTCAACGTATCAAACAAATATATTGAAACTACTAAAACTAAAAAAATCTAACAAAATTAATTATATAAACAATATTTAGGGGCGGAACGTAACACTGGCATTTCACCTCCACCATAGTAAATCAACTTAGAAATACTTCGAATAGAAATATTTTGATTTAACAATCACAGTTTAGCCGAAGAATATTTGTTTTCTGTAACTAGTAAGAAGTAACAAAAGTAACTAAAACACAATAAAAACAACAAAAAACTACACACAAGAAACATAATAAACGAAACTCATAAACATAACATAAGGAAACAATTACATTTTAAAATTTTATATAGTATGATAACGGTCGAAACAGTCCCCGATATGCAGTCTTGGATTTTGAGTACATGTACTGCACATATGCACACCAGAAAGTTTGCCGTCTTCTACATGCCACTTTTCTCTCAGAACACACCAAACAGTCCTCTTTCCTCCCCTGACAACGTGCAATTTGCCGTTTAGTCGCTCTTCTTTATCACATCATGATGGTCAACTAGGAAGTTTGGAGGATTGTCTATAATTTCCTATAAGCTCATCAACCAATTGCATAACAAATTTTAGGTGTGTTACGGGGTGGTTATATAGGCGACGGTCGTCGGATTTGTATAACAAATATGCATTTACGCTGCAAGACTCAAGTCCCTAAAAAACTAATTTCCGCCACCACATTTGAACTTCAAAAAGCAGTATGATGCAGAGTACGCAGCTCTATCAACGCCCCCCACATATTTGTTGTAGTTAATAACGACCGTGGGTTTGTTCAATTCCTGCAAATTTCCTCCACGTACTCTTCTATTTATTGGCTGAGTACCCGAAACTTTGTTGAATTTATTTATTTTATATAAACTCAAGCGTCTCTAATATTTTGTTTTTATAAACCAAACTAAACAGACCCCGCCGCTAATTTATCCACTTGATGACAGATATATATATTAGATAAAATTTGATACGAGCGTAACGGCTGAGATACAATGTCCCTTGTACGGGTACATACGAGTGCAAAGAGTGTTTGATGTATTTGAAATTTTAAATGTTGTAAGTATCGAGTATTTATACGTAATTTGTTCAATTAGTGTTAATAGCAAAATTTCATTATTACTGATACAATAAATATAAAATCTGACAAGTGAAAGAATTAACGAAGTACTCGTAATACTATGTAATTGTAAACTAAAAAAGATGTTATAACTGCACGATATAAGTTAAACAATAACCTTATTACTTTAAACTAATATTGGAGAATCGATCGAATATATACAGTAGTAATAAAACTTATTCATAAATTTTAAAAAAATATATTTTTTCAAAAAAAAAAACTATCCTAAAAGATTATTTACACTGCTCTTCTCCATTACCTCTAAAAAATATGTACACCTTACGTTAAATACGTGTCTTCTTTACTTTACCCTTTTATCGAACTTCCGGGCTAAAACTTTATTAACATGATCAAATTGGATTGTATGATCAAACGAGATGATCAAATCCTCGCATCTAGGTATAAAATCAACCGTATTTTAAGTTGTTCCGATATAAGTTAAAGAAAGCAGTCTTCAAACTAACTTTGTCAAACGCTGTTATAATAAAGTTAAAGTAAAAGAAAAAGGAAAGAAAATCAAGTAATATTTCCTGTAACAGGGCCCAAATTAAAAATTCTTAACAGACGGATTATTAATATTTACTAATCAATTAATTATTATAAGCTGGTTGTATAATATTGTTGAAGAGTTCTTTTCTTTACAGTGATAGTAGGAAGGAATAACGAAATTTTAAAGAGCTTCTGTTGCAAAACGGGTTTTACAGTTACGATGAATTGTTTCATGAACTTGCGATCTATGCGAATTAGGAGAAATAAATTTCATAATATATTAAACAATAAAAAAATATAAAACAAAAATCCAGCAACATTTTCAACCGATAAAAAGAAAGTGGTACCATAAAAAGATGTTAAATATTCCCCACCCCATTCCCCCACTTCTTTATGATTATACAATTATCGGTGTTGCTTTAAACTTGTCTAAGCTGTATTATTTTCTTTAAAATAATACTATAGACTAAGTAATGAAAGTATTTGTTATTGCCCCATTAAGCACTAAGAGACACTAACAAAATAATTCTTTATGTTCATCATATGGCTTTAAACTCAAACAGATCATTTTTTTTATTCAATATTTTTCATTTAGTTGTATGAAATATACGATCAATGGCAAGAACCTCAAAATTTTATAAAAAAAAAAATATTTCTTAAAAAAATGGCTTTGTTATGTGAATAGTAAACAAATATAAACAAAAATCAAAATTGGATTACATTTATTTCCGATAAAAAGAAAGTGGTTCCTGTAAATGACTTAGCCCGCCCCATTCCCCCACCTCTTTATATTTATCAGATTATAGATGTACTAAATATTACCCAATTTCTTTATTGAACGGTACAGTGCAGTTCAAGAAAAAATGTATTAAAATAATGAATGAGAATAGTAACAAAACATTAAATTTTTTTTTTCTATATAACGTGATACTAATGATCTCTTACACGTGACTGATCTAAATAACTATGATTCTATTTTGTTACAATTATTAATTATTTTTTATATTTGTATTTTAAATGTGAATGCATAACTTTTAACCGATCAGATAAACCCTTTAAGACGTACTTAGATTAATAAAAAATGTCGTGTTGCGTAAAACTGTTTTGTGTGAGAAGAAAAGCCAATACAATAAGGGATGGAAGTTCCGAAAAACTTATTTTTTATTTCTATACAAAGTACTATTTATTTTAATTATTGTTGTATGTACATCATAAAGTATATTATTTTAATATAGTTCCGCTCTATGATATTGGTTTGTCGTCACCGCTTAGTGTAGAAAATCGAGAACGTTTTTTTTTTTATCAAACTGGTGTTCTATCACCTTTACTTTTAAATTTCAATTTTTATTTTCTCGGTATGAATCTAAACAAATTAAATAATTATTTCTAGTAAAGATTTTCATATAAATTTATATACCTTATCATTTGTTTAAAGTTAAATTTTTCTCCCGAATCTTCATAAGTGCTAGTGTCCTTAGATTCGGTTGGATAACGACTTAATGTAGAAGTTTTATAAAGATGTTTGCAATTTTTTCATCGAGTTAATGAGAAACCATATTATAGGAGAGTTACCTAAACATTTCTAAAGTGGCCTGATCATTGGCCTCTCCAGTATAAAATAACGTCTGTTTCCTGATACTTCACATGAGAAAAATTTTGTAATGAAATAATATTTGAAGCTCAGTACGATAAAAGTCTTTAGAGTGAATATATATTATATGAAAATCTTTGAGGGAGATCTGTGTCCAGCTGTGGGTCTATCGGCTGATGATGGTGATGATATATGTAATATTGATACCAATAACGGCAAAATTGAATATACTTATAAAAGTGAATGTAACTTGAATTTTTCGTGAGCACAATTGTTCTGACACGCGAAACTTCAAACCAAGCATAAACAAAAGTATTAAGAAAGTATTAATTGTCTGTAGTTGCAATTATATATAACAATAGTTCTTAAAATAAACTATACCTCTATGGCATGTTTAATTACACAATAAATTCTAATTAAAGTTAGACTCTTTCCAAAAAAAAATGTAACTACGGAAACCAATCTTTCATATTTTCCCATCGTTAGGGTTTGAGTTTTCTTTAAGGGTAGAATAACTAATGTCGAGATGTATTCTTTCAAACAGATGAGTTATCCTTGAAATCGCGCGGTTTCAACTTAACGGTTTCAAAATATTTTTTTTTTTTTTTTTACTTTTATCTCTTAAATGTTAATTTTTTTTTGTATTATTTCGGGTCAAGTAAGTAGCGTATTCATTCTAATGAAATAGAAGTTTCAACTTCAGATCGCAGTGTATAAATTATCAATAAAAAAATTATATGCATCGGATTGGGAAGACTGTGGTTTTTTTTTATATACTACGAAGCGACGAGACGAGCGGAACGTTCACCTGGTGATAAGTGATACGCCCACCAATAGCAATGTGCCACTAGTTATAATGATATATACTGCACCACATTGCACTCGTCGCTTGAGACGTAAGATATTGTCTTGTTACCCCAGTAATTATACTACCTATAGCGCCCTTCGAACCGGTACACAGTAATGTTTGCACAGTACTGTTTGTCGGCAGATATAGGCGCTGCGATGGTACCTACCGCGACGATCTTCGGTAACAGAGATCTACAGCCAGTAATGTATGTGGGTTATGATATAGAACGCGATGAGCTTTTTTTTGTGATTGTGATATAAGTTACGCAACACAAGACTAGAATAAAACCTTGAAATATAAACAATAATACAACGTGGCCTTTATATAATAACATTCCTATAGTTTTTAAAAGAAATGTTGTGCTAAGATTTTTTCTTTTATTTAACAAAGCGACGAGACAAACAGGACATTCACCTGGTGGTAAGTGATTCGCCTGCAGTAACAACGTGACGCTAGTTAGAATGGTATACACTGCTTCATAATACGCTCGTCGCCTTGTGACATGTTAAGTCTCGTTATCCCGGAAGATTCACTAACTCCATTTAATCTGGAACACAGTAACGTTCGCACACTACTGTTTGGCGGCAGAAATAGGAACTCTGCGGTTGGCACCTATTTGTTCCGTCTCAGCAGAAACCCATACCAGTAAAATGGATAAAACACAGCACCGTGTTGTGTTTGTCACTTCGAAACATGAAATAGCTAGCGCGTTCTCACTGAAATACAGTAATGTTTGCATACTACTATTGGGCAGTAGAAGTGAGCGCTGCAATGGTAGCTACTTAGGCGGTAACCAGCGACAGCGACCTGTAGTCGTTATCAGATCAGATGCAAGATCGTTACTTGTAAAGTCAGATTTTTTTTATAAAAAAAAAATTAAATAGGAGCCTAGTAATATAGTAAATATTTTTTTGATTCAAATATCTATTTTAAGAGATCGTTGTTGACTAGATTTTTAAGTACGTAAAAAACGAGTACGTCATAAAAATAAGTATATATACAAAAATTAAAACTACATAACAAAAATATTCGAAGTGTTTCAATAGAACCCTATACAAATCTAGAATACCTCTGCGTGCTAATTATTTCTTTGATGTAATTCCTTCCAAGGGGAGGTTCTAAACGAATCGACTTTTTGCGTTACACTACAACAAACGTTTAATACTAAATAATATTTAATATTTAGGAGAGAAATCTAGATATTATAATGATATGTAATGTGAGTTAACAGCATTCACAATTGTATTTATTGGTAAGTAAAGAAATTTGGAAATTTAAAAAAAAAAAATTATTATGAATAAATTTATACTGATAGACAGTACTTGTTTACACATAATAAAATGTTTTTTTCATGTATTTGTATATATCTGATATTTCATTTGTATTTTAATTTTAATAATATTTGTCCATTGCATATTCGCAATGACAATTGGTATTAGAGTTATCTATTATATATGTTAGTCAATCACGTGAAAACTAGTGAACGATATCGTCATGGGATCATAGCCATTCGACGCAGAATGATCTGTCGATGGTTATAGACTTCCGTCGTTTTATTTCTAATTAATTTTTATTAAAATTTATATTATTTCCTCATAAAGTAACGGTTGCTGTAGAAAGTAATTTGCGGTTGCGATTGCTCTCAAGGAATATTTCAGACAAATTTCAAGTCTAATTTTCTATTAACTACGGCCAGCAAAGCGGCCGGGGAATAGTTAATTATAATATGTATTCATAGATCCGTATACTTTAAATTTCTATTAGAGAAAAATTATAAATACGCAAATGAATAAAATATAATATTTCTTACAAAATCGTGCAAACCTGTGTGTATCATACAAATTATACACTATTCTTTATACATATCCTCCTCTAAAATATTTTTGTATCGGTTACCATACAATCTACATGTACACATATATATTAATAAACATGTATTATTATTGTCTTTTCATTTCATTACATTACTAGCTACTGCACTAAACGCATTTATAGCAGATAATTTTAACAAGTATGACCTTAAATTGTCTTTAAGTAATCCTCCTATTCCTAACGTCTCTATTTTGATATTTTTCCTATAACTTCAATATTTTTAAATCCAGGGTTTTTTCAGAACCTTGTATTAGTACATATTTTCTTACAACTAAAATAATAAGTCGGCTGGTGTAAAAAATGGTAAAAATTTTAAAACGAACCCGATATTAAAATGTCTGATAAAAAATGTAACTAAAACGGCTTGTTAATTTTTTTTTATTTTATAACTAAAATCTCTTTACCGTTAAGAATCTGCTTTACCACACAGAAATAAAAGATTAAATAATATTCTAGAGTTGAAAATATGAGGGGAAAACTTGTTATAAGGAAATAGCTAGCTTATTAAAATTCTTTTTAATTATGTTGTCGAACCATCACCAAACAGCAGCAGTACAGCCTTTGATAAAACTTTCCGTTTGCTCTTTTCAATTGCGAGAATCAATTGAACGCCACTTTGAAAGGTAACACAAACTTTTAAAAAGTTTATTGGTTACATCTTGTAAGAAGCCATATATATCATTAAAAGGAAACAGTAAATTACTTACAAAAATTTTTCATACCTCAGAAATTGTTAAAGGAAAAGTTTTTGAAAAATTTTCCTTTGAAACATTTTTCAATACGTTATATAAAATAACTACATTTAACTGTTATATTTATGAATGTCGTATGGAGCGGGGAGGCGCTTCAAAAGAACGTAAACGTTGACTCTCATACGGAGGATGTTCATAACGAAGCCGGCCATGTCCTAATGGTGGATCTATGGATCGAAATCTACTATGATTTGGTTGTAGGTTTAGAGAGCGGTACCGATTGTAATCACGCGATTGATCTATAGAACCAAAACGGTTACGGTAATGTGATGGATCTATAGGCCGTGACCCATTATGGTCATTTGGTGGATCTATAGAATGAAACCGGTTTCGATCGGGTGGTGCATCGTAAGCGCGAAACCTGTGACGGCCGTATAGTGGATCATTGGAGTAATACTGATAAACACGTGGTGATGGTTCCATTTGACGATATCTGGTATCGCCTATAGAGTTAAAACGGTGATTGCATCCTGGATGCATGCAACGTAACCGTTGATCGACCGGTGGCGGATCCCTATTATTAAACCTGTGACGAACTGTCGACGCGTCGATGTCACGGAGTTCAATCATTTCTTGATCGCCTCCGCCATACACCTGCATGCGACGCTGACGGCTGTTGTCGAAAGTCCATCGCGAGATGAAATGCTCTTGACGACGATGGCGATGATTGTGATTCGCTCGTGGTGCGTCGCAGTTATTCACTTCGTTACAGTTACTCATGAAGGAAGCTGCGGACAAAACTATTGTTTTACTCCATGTTTACTCACCCTGTAACGCTTCCTGTTGTATGTTACACAAAGAGTTAAAATTTATTAAGAATAATAAACATAACACAATGATATTTACAATAAACTATAAAAATATCATACATTATTTTATAAGAATAGCTATTACAGGTGGTTAGTCTCTTCAAAGCCTTTTCTCAAATTAAACTAATTGATTTCATGAATATGATAACAAATCTCGACCGCCGGCTGCAATCCGATCCTCCTGATAGTGATATCAAGGACCTCTCAAAAGACAATTAACAAACTTATCTGTTACTTAATAGGGGATCTAAGGACCTGACGGCTTCAAATAGTGGAAGTATTAAAAACTTGATTACAGTTTAACGGGTGTCGCTAAACAATTTAACCTTCAATTGTAACCAGAGTTCATTACGAAATCAATCATAAAATCTACTAGAGATGTTAACAATCTTTCTTAAGATTTTTATATGTTTCGATAGTATTTTATTTGAATAGTAGTTTAATGCCCAATTAATTGAAATAATATCAATATTATGTTCATGTTGCTATTTTGTAGAGGAAAATTTGTCGCCTTATTAGCAAAGATGTCTGGTATAAAGTAATGTGTATAATTAGCTTTAATGCTTAAATATTTCTTTTACTTTCGTCAACAAAAACAATGTGCGTTATGAGGGAGAAATGACTTTTTTTAAAAAAAAAATCGTAAAAACTGTCTCCGAGACGCTACTAGCTAACCGCTTATTTAGCAAAGACAGGGATCCCTGATACGATTTCGGGGGTATATGGTATAGTTTGGTTGGTGGCAGGTTTTATCGAACCCGAACTTCCAAGTGTCAGTCACATTGCAAATCTACTGAATATCTGTATGTACATACTTTACTTCAGTAGTATTTTGCAGTTGATTTAATCCTTTCGATTATCTCAATCCAAAACTATATTCGCTTTTGTTACTTTAATACAAAAATACAACTGACTATTATTTAGCTACTAAACTAGGAAGTACTTTAGATATAATAATAAAATGTTTCCGTAGACTCGTTCTAATTATATGGTTAACTACTCATTTAATACTTACGAGCAGTTTGTAGACAAAGGTCGGCTGCGACTTTTATCTCACAAGAATTTTGTACTACCCAAAAAGCTTGTGAAACTACTTAGGAAACAGTAGCTGATATTGGTAGCGGTTAGTGATTAATACGAGGAGGTATAAAAGGTCCTGCACTACATCTCACGGGTCCCAAGACAGCCTCACCTGGTCGTGGTGCACTGTACTAATCAACAAACGAAGCTCTGACCCGATCGTGTGGGAATCTTTGGGTGAGGCCTATGTCCAGCAGTGGAAGTCTATCGGCTGATAATGACGATTAATACGAATAAGTAATATCTAAAGAGCTATTCTATAAGATATTAAAGTGATGAATTTTTTTTATAGAAAAAGGATTACAGACAACTATAAGGCGCGTGTCTATGTTCTTCTTTAGTTAGGAATGACTCAGGCGTCAGTTTCCTTTAAACACAAATATGTTATAGTTAACTACTGTTGTTTAAGTTTTCTTTTTGCTCAACTGCACACAAAAATGTAGATGTATCAATGGACTATTTAATAAAAAAATATACTATTACATAAAAATTATTATATATATTTCAATTGAGCAAATAACGCATTTGTTAAAACTGCCATTAGCATTCATTAGGTGCTCATGTGCTACAGTGCTCATGTGCTGAGGTGCTAAGGTGCCACAAGTTAATATACAAATATGTGAAATACACGATAAATTTAACTTTGATAGTTTTCGCTGAATATACAAATTTAGTAGTTTGAATAAGTCAAGATGATATCGGTAACAATTATATATTTATACATTAAAAAACCGAAACATAAACATAACAAAGTATCATTCGTAAAGAATAAATCATATGCTTTTTAAATAGTAACTACATAATCATAACTTATTCAAACGCATCTGTAAGAAATCCAGATAATATCCTGAAATAGCGCACAGTGGATTTCACGGAAATTGGATAAGGAACTAGTGAATAGGAAATAATACAACGAAATGATTGATTTTCGCTCGCACAACGCAAAGCAAACGGTATTAAAGCTACGGTTACTACTTTGAAAATTCAGGAAATGTTCTCCATACGATTATATATCCTTTGACCATCATCATCATCATAAAGTGTTTTCTAATCAACGTTTAGTAGTAACAAATCTACAGTAGATTAACCATTAAAAGATTTCATTCATTCAAATTAAACTTGAAGTTTCAGATTGAACGCATCAGAAAATTAGTTTTTTATACCTTGTGAGTTTGTTCTTATGAAACGTTTTATTTATTAAATTTTTATACAAGGAAGCCACGTTCACCTGGTGGTAAGTGATACGCATGCCTGTAACAATAGAGCGGTAGTTAGAATGATATATACTATACTATATTGTGCTTATCGCCTTCAAACATAAAGTATTGAGTCTCGTTACTCCCAATAATTGCACTAGTTACAACGTCTTTCAAAACAGTACGCAGTAATTTTTGCACAGTATATTTGGGCGGTAGATATAGGCGGCGCGGAGATACCTAATTAGACGGTCTCCAACAATAGAGACGTACACTACGCTTGATTGCATCCCTATAAAGTAGGTATTCACTTAGATTGTTACATAGTATGAAACCAAGCACTCCTATATGTTTTCATTCCAAATATTATATATCATTATCATCATCAACCGATAGACGCTCACTGTTGGCCATAGGCCTATTTCTCAAAAATAACATGTTTGTAACACCTCATCATGTAAGCTTCATCATCATTAGTTTAGTATTTGTAAAATATATAGACTCTTCAAATTCAACTTCTCTAACAAGTTATAAACTGGGTCTTTAGTGTTATTAATAATTAGCTTTCGGTGTACTTCATCATCATCATCATCAGCCGATAGACGTCTACAGGTGGACATAGGCTTCCTCCAAAGATCTCTACGTCGATCGGTTCCGCATTGCCCGTACTTACACTACGGTTACAATATCAGCGTAGTCACTTCATTACCGTATGTTAGAGCTTTTACCAGCTTCTCTCTCTCTTTTCTCTTTTATAGACCGTGTCAAAAACGTTATCTTCTATTTTTTTTCTATTACTAATATTTGTTAAATGAATAAATATATAATATTATGGCTTCATTGCCAAAAGGAAATCGATTAAATAGTAAAAGAACATTTCAAAGGGCTTTATAAAAATATTTATTATATAAAGAAACAATAAGTAATATCATAATACAAAAACAATAAGTAATAATATAAAAACATCAAAACTCTAAATGCAAGTCTTCGGAATATTTAATGTTTTTTTTTTTTTAAATAAAAATAAAAAACGATACAATAAATATAAAATTATAGTCTTATATGTACACATCTCTTTCATAGTAGAAATATCTTATTTACATAATTCATTAGGACTCTTTTCTGATTGCGATCCTTCCTTATTTACAAGCTATTGGGGGTAAAGAGTAAAGAGGCTGGTGCATCCTACTCTCATGTGTTTGCTTAGAACGGCTTTTATGGCGGTCAAATTTTAATATGACATAATAGAAAGGCAGGTTCGAATTAACCCCGGCGTCATGCTAAATCTACCATTTATGTCACTCTGGAATCTAACCGAGATATTCCGTTGCTGCTAGCGTTCAACCGCTACTGTACCACGAAGTTACTGTTTATAAATAACTAACATTGTTATTAATTTCCTATATTTATTTGAGCAAATAAGTTTTCCAAATCAGACATTATCTCTCTCCGTTTTGTTAAACACTTTACATAGAACTTAAAACAATACAAATATTAAACAAAAATCACTTAGTCCATTTTAAAAATAAAGTACGTTGAGTCTCCTTGTTATGTTCAGAATTGTTAAAGTTTTCTGTAAGCTTATTGGTTGTGATAGTTACAGCGTTAGTATTGCGAAGTTGTTTGCCATGCAATCTCACTCTCGACAGTATCATAAACGCGACGGATGCATATCCTGCCGCTGCGACGACGAGCAGTAAAATATTCTTTAAATTGCTGTGGAAGGAACACGAGGGACAGAATTGCTTATTAAGATTGCATTAAATCTCCATATAAAACTTATAAAAGAGAAAAACTAAGTTAAGATGTCTCAACGTAAAATTCTAGCTTAATTCGAAAATATTTTCAAATTTTGGAGTTAAAGAAAAAATATAAAATATACATATTATATTTGAATTAGTATATTGGTCATATATATCTGGGGTGGAATTAAAAAAAATATATATACTCGTATTATACATACAATAAACAGGTTATATATATTATTAGTGCATGTAATTAGCCAAGCATAATATAATTTGTGGAACCCTAATAAATTCTTGATTATTTAAAAAAAAAAAATTGTTTGAGTCTATTGATAATATATGTATATAACAATAATTACGAATATGTAATTTTGTTTAGATAAAGCAGTTGCATCAGTTTAATTGTTACGGTAGTAACAGATTTTTATCTAACTCGTATGAATGTGTGTATGAGTTTTGTGCAAAAAGCCAATTCGAAATTCATATATTTTCCAAAATGGCTTTACCAAAGTTGTGAAGAAATAATGTGCGAACAGATTTTAATATGGTTGTATTTAAAGGAATGAATAGTTCAACTTGTCTCATAAATAGCTTCAGTGAGAGATCTGTCGTGTAATTCAGTCCATTCAATAACAAGATTGTTGATACACAAGAGAAGTGAAGCTCTATGACGGCATTAAATTTAACTTGCCTAGCCTGAACATGCCCAGACAGCCGTCGGAGCATTTCCATTCATTAAATAACATTAGTCTGGAGCAAAATCATTCAAAATTAGAATTTTATCCGAATTTAGTCGACGCCTTTGTACAATAAGTAGCTGCATTCATTTCCTTCCCAGTAATGAAACAGACAGGTCCTTAATTTGGACAATCACTAATGTTTATTAATTAATAATGGACAGTTAAGTGTGGTCGGACAAGGTTATTGCCATATCGGACTTTAATTTGAATTTGAATATATTTTTTGTTGTACATAGTATATTATACTTATAAGATATATAGCCTATATATAGCACCGAATATGTGAATAGTAAAGTTTAAATACAATTATCGGCTCGATTAATTTTATTTGATAAAATTATTAATTGTTTATGAAAAATTGATTTTCACTACTCTATCGTTTTAAATTTTGTAAAAATTATAGCGCAGTGATATAATTATAAAATTTTAAAGCATCAGAAATTTATTATTATAGATAGGTTATAGATACATAGATTAATTTAAAAATACGATAAGAGTACGAGTCAAAAACTATAATAAAATAACCTCATCGTTTATTTGAAGTTGCTAAGTAACTTACCATGATAACTCCCGCTGATGAATAAAGCCGTGTGTATAGAATGGCAATATTGAAGCACTACGTGATAACTTGAAGTTTAATTCATTGACCAAAGAAATTATCCTTTATAACGTTGTCTCGCACAAAACATTTATAAACGGTCTAGAAATAAAAAATAAAATCAAAACAAAATAAATTAAATGTCATAACGTAGCAAAATGTAATAAATAGTAATAAATATGTACGTATAATTCAAAACAAAACCAATACAATCAATGATAATGAGGAAAAATTTATGATTGAGTAAGAATAAATAGGGGTGACGAAAGCAAATGTAAGCAATCGCGTTGCACACCTGAATCCGAGTGTCATAAGCACTGTGTTATCAGTAAACGTCGATGAAAATGATGAAGTTCATGTTAAATCGTTACCTGTAGCGTTAGATTTTTTAAATAGAAAATGTTCAAAACTTCTGCTATTCGCATACATCGTTATTTAGAAGCAGCGAACTATTAATATCGCATTTTTTTTTCTCATACAGTGATGCTCGTTTTTCATTGCATTTCAGCGACGTAACTAACAGGACATTCACCTGATGGTATGTGATACGCCCGCCCATAACAACATGACGCTAGTTCGAATAGTATACACTGCACCAAATTATGCTCGTCGCTTTGAGAGATAAGACGTTAAGTCGCGTCACTCCAATAATTACACTAGCTACAGAGCCCTTCAAACAGGGACACAGTAATATTTGCACACTACTATTTGGTAGAAATAGGTGCTGCGATGGTACCTATCTAGGCGGTCTCCGGCAAGAGACCTAACACTAGTGAATCTAGTCAACAACATGATATATTGGTTTTAGATAGACTAAACCTTTATCGTTCAAATTATATCGACTGCAACGCTTATTGTTATATAATATAAAAATAATGAATTATTAAATTTTATAAAAAAAAATCACAACGCGATCCTTTTAGTAAGCAATGACAGTAAATAATAATTCTACTTCAAGTAGTACAAGTTATAAACATTAATAGAATTAGTTTCCAATAAAAGAAGCTTAAACTTCGCACACGTGCCTTGCTCGCATTTTAAGGTGACACTTAATGAGGATCAAAGTAACATGTCAAAGGAACATATTTTCCAGCTAAAGCAAACTCATAAAATAATTTGCAAGTAATTATTTAAATAAATACTCTAGAAAATAAATAATGATACTTTTTTACATAAAACATTCAAAGGATATATATTTATAGGTGATGGATAAGTGCGATAAATGATTAAAAGTGAGGACCTAATTACTAGTAATTAGAAAGTTAAAGGCATCCGTATGTTTTTTAGCACCGGCTCGTAGTGGTATATCTTGATAAAAATGTAAACTAACAACAATCAAACTCTGTACTTGTAAAGTAAACTTAGTAAGTAGTAGTAGTAAACTTTGTAAGTTATCCATGGATTCTTATCGCGAAATAGATTAGTACGGAGAGCAGATAAAGAAGAAATTCCATAACATAAGAAAATAACAGAAAATGTTATCCTTTTTTACTAGAAGTAGGTCCTTCGTTGCTTATCGTCTCTGTTTACAAACAGTAGTGTGCAAACATTATTATGTTCCGGATTGAAAGTAACTGGTGTAATTACGTGGGTATAGAGACTCAACATCTGATGTCTAAAGGCGATGAGGACAATCTGGTGTTGTGTATACTGTCCTAACTACCGCCACAATGTTATAGGTGGGGTATCACATAACGTCCGTCACACGCCGCGCTCGTCTATGTCGTCTATGCGCCTAATAAAAAAAAATCCTTAATACTTGTCATAGAGACAAAAGGGCCGCGCTTGATTAATCTTAGTAAAAAGAATTTCCAGCAATAAAGTGGATGCGGTGTTATTTGAAATAAATTCCATACCGTTATTATGCTAAGGATTTATAATGAATTTTCCATTTTAAATAATGGCAAATTCTTAAAGCAGATAATGCCGTTTCAAGTTTACAATGTAATCCTTTATAAGGTTCAATTTCGCTGAGTAGACTTAGCGGGAGCCAACGCGCTGTATGTTTTTTCGCATTCACCTCGCGGGCAGTGAGAAAAAGGCGACTCAGCCCTCGTCAAAGGTCTCGCGCCAAGCAATTGTGTTAGTAGTGTATATATAAAAATTTAAGGCATGCTTAAAGTTATAAGAAAATTTATATAATCATTGCTTCACCGTAGCAAAAAGCTACTAACAAACCCACCTCTCCAAAAGTCATGATCCCGTGCCACTTCTCATCCGTTTACTTTCCACATAATTATACTTCGCAAACTTCAGCTTTATCACCAAAGAAGTTCACTTGCCAAAATAGGAAATTTTATAAGACATTTCTAAAGTTACCCCGTATTATAGATGCATATAAAATCGTATGCTATTAATGCATTGCTTACAAGTTATTTTCATATATATATATATATATATAAAGCACGTTGTGTTAGTTAAGATTAAAAAGATATTTCATGTTAAACACGCAAGCTATATTAAAACGCTTTTAAAACTTTATCTTCACCAAAAGCTTTAAAACAAGCTGTAATAACGACACCACAAATAGAAAATAGCGCAGGAACTTTAACTATAGTATTCTATTGAAACCAACCCCCTTATCGATCGACCTGATATCGATCAATAAAATTAGTATTCATCGCTTATAAATATATGAATTGACTTACTTATCGTACTGCTTCTTCCGGCTGCATTCCGACGGCCCGCGAATGCGCGTCGTATACGTTTACCAATTCTGGGCATGGTGTCCTTGAGAGCGCGACGGAAGTTCTGACCGCTCAAACAATACAGGATGAAGTTGATGCCGAAGTTTGTGTTGAAGAATACGAGCGCTACTTGTTGTATAGCTGCCCAACGTGTGCTGTTTTCACCCTCCCCCTGTTAAAGAGACGTCCATTAAGTATTGACCAAGGCCATCGTTCATCCATGATATTATGTTGTTGTTACACAATACAATAGATTCGGTTTTGAGGCTAATGTTTATAATACGTAATACAATTTTATTACACTCACACTCAATGCAATCATGATATCCTTTTAATAAAATATGTTCCCGGTTTTAAAAAGTAAATCTATCGTCTACGTCAAAACTAGTGAACATATCGATATAATAACATGACCATACGACACGGAATGATATGTAGATGGTTTCAGGCTATTTGTTTTTTTGATTTCATAGATCCTTCATCATTTCATTTCCAACTAACTTTTATAAATATTTTCATTTCCTATCATTTATGCGGTTGCTATTGTAACGGTTGTTAAAGAAAGTCATTTTTGATTGTCAAATTCTATATTATGGCAAGCAGAGCGAGCGGGGGAACATCTAGCCCTTCATAGAATATTAGAGAATAATAAATCGTAAAGCATTGAGCCGCAGTGCATGTGACACATACATCCCATCAATGACCGGGTAAAGCAATCGTTATATCTTCTGTACATAAACTTCCTATTCACTATTTAAATAGACTCTATTATAAAGACATGTTAATAATATAACGATGTTACAATGTAGTAAAGTTATGTTATTTCACTTTAATAAAATTGTGTAGTAACTTAACGTTTTGCTATATTTTATATCATACTATGATCTAAACCGAAAAAGATTAACCTATTCAATACAATAAAAACAATTCAAATGCCCGTTTCAAGTTATTATCAAGTATTACTATTTAGCTATTAAATCATCATCAGCAGTTAGACGCCCGCTGCTGAACCACAGACAACAGCACAAAAATCCTTTTACTATCCTCTTTATTTATATTCCATTTGATAATAATTAATAGTAGAAATTATTTTCTCTGCTATAGTAAACAGTAAATAAGTATACTTCGTAAGAACATACCCTATGTCATTCAATAATGTGCTACAAGTCTCATCCCGACTTTTTATGCATTTCGTTCGCTTTGACATAAATTTCTTATGAAAGATAAAAGTTTTAATACCACGTTATTTCTTAATTAAAAAAACAAAACTGGTAAAAGGAGCTTTTGCCGTAAATATGACTACATACAGACTCGTCTGCGAGGATTCAGTTAAAAGAAATCTAAAATTTTATTTTGTCTTTTAACCCTTTTTCAATGTTTGAGAAAAAACTGTAAAATATCATGTCGTGGAAAATTTTTCATCTCCCTTGGTTCAGATCGTCGCTCTGCATATTTTTATTCAGAAATGCGCGATTTGTTTATCTTGCGCAGGCGGGTCTGGAAGCTCGCACTTAATTTCCTCTTTAGATATAATTTTGTTTCCTTTCAGTTACCCTTAAAATTTTTCTTCATGATGTTTCTCAACTTGCTTGCATTCAATATCCATCCCTCTTTCTACGTGATAAGAATTTAAGAAAAAACTTGTATGCCACTTGCATAGTCAAGTATTGATTAATGGTAATAATTTATATTATTACTCCAACTGATAGGTAACACGAAATTTTATTATTCAAAATGCATATTTTTTATTTATACAATTAAGCGACGAGACGAGCGGGACGTTCTCTTGATGGTAAGTGATACGCCCGCCCAAAACAAAGTAGCACTAGTTAGGATGTTATACACCGCACCACACTGCGCTCATCGCTTGAGAGATAACATGTCGAATCTTGTTACACCAGTAATTACACTAGTTACAGCGCCCTACAAACCGGAACACAGCAATGTTTGCACACTACTGTTTGGTGGCAGAAACAGGCGCTGCTGTGGTACCCAGCTAGAGTGCCTCCGGTAACAGAGACCGTACCACCAGTAAATATAAATAATTAAGAATTATCTTGGTTAAAAATAATACTATTTGTGTAAACGTTTTAGTATCTTCAATATTTTACGGAAAATCATACCGACATAAATATTACATAGAAGCCGCACAAAAGGAACAAATTTTCTACAGAAAGTAATAGCTGGTTATAAGATCTAGAGTTTCTATATTCCTATTACTGAGATTCACTTATTACAAAGAGGATAAGAAACCCTAAGCTTTAAGCTTTAGCTGTTCTCTTTTTGTATAGTATTTTTTGCAAAGAAAAAATATAAAATAGAGGCGGTGTATTAAAAGCTTATCTATTAAAAAAGGGTTACTACACCTCATTAAAAGAGAGGTCCTTTAGATTTGTAAAACAAAGAACTACTTTAAGATTTCTTTTTGAAGTAATCTACTTTTTTGTAGATGTATGCATGTGTATGAACACATATTACGAATTCGCGGAAGTCACTCTAACATTGTGATATATTGCAAGATTTATTAAAATTGCTGCGACGTGCACGGTTAAAATTGTTTTACCTGTAACATGTCTCGCCCTCGTACGGGAAGGTGAGATTAAAATCCATGAACTCCTAAACACTATTGACTATCCAATCTCTAAGGTTGGACAGAGGGGTTGGGGGCGTCTAGAGCGTCAACTAGTAAGTATAACACGGGCAACAGGTGTCCCACCTCCCCATTTGCGAACGAGAAAATGCTCGGATTCAAAAGACCCTGAACTCCATGGTTATACTTTAATAGGCGTTTAAAACTTCCCGTTAAGCAACGTTAAAATCATGTTTATTTTGGCGAAACTTAAACTTTCTTATAATATTCTGTGTATAGTTAATATAGCTTTTCGTTTTGTTAATTAAAAAGTATACAACATGGAGTAGTAACTAAGTTCAATGCGTGGATCAAAAATCTTCATTATGATTATATTTGAATAAATTTTAATACCCTCTTGTTATTCAGATATCCCACAATTGTTAAGTATATAAATAACATTTTCTGTCATATAACTTAACAAAATTTAATGTTTTATGAAACGTTTTGGCAAATCACACAGAATTCTATTATTATTTTACATTGTGAAAGTACTCTTGAGACTTGGGGCCTTCTCCCGCAAGGAGGGAGTCAAAGCCTTGCTAGTCAAGTACGGGGTGGTGAATGTAACATCCTCGAAATATGTTATTGGATCCTACCAATGTTTTACTTCTCGAGATACTTGAGCACAATGTGGATCAAACCCGCGCCTGTACGAAACATAGCGGGTACGTCTGATCGCAATACAAACAGAGCTATCATAGCTTCATCTTTTTATATCATACTTATTGCAATAAAAAAGTAAATAAACGTTTAATAGAATCAACATACTAATTTGGCTTACTTGGTTACTGCAAGAGTCTCTAGAGAAATATGAAATTATTTTGACCTTAAACGGCTTTAGCAACCTTGGTGATCAAGTAAAATCTATACGGAGTTAGCTACTGAGTGGATCTCAATAAATTTACTACGGACAGACAGCCTAGCTACGATTTCATTATTTTAATATCGTTCAATACGGTTTATGCTAATAATTTCTAAAATCAATGTTTATCTTTTGGATAATGATGTTTACGCGGGATATTATTGTATCCTTTCTACCGTACACTTTTACTTATTGTCATAAAACGACGTACTATAACTAGGCGCCTCTCCTAATAATCGTAGCTCCCGTAATATTTATGTTTGCTCGGAGAAAAACTTTTTGCTGGTATTTGTTTTTCTCATTAATATAAAAATATTATATTTGCCATTATTTAACATCAGATAGTTTTATAATGTAATACTTTGTTTTATCTCTAACAGAACGTTATTTTGCCTTGATTACATTTTATGTACCCCTATAGTATGCTTATGATACGAGTAACTCACTTTTAAGTTCCCACTGTTGGGACTCGGGGGTTTAAAAAAGGCAATAATTAAACATGATAGATTTTTAAAAGTTTGCGTCTCATTGAAAGCTATTTCTAAACTAATTGGGCACGGAGCCTGGCCTCTTCGATTCGCGAATTTCTACCGCACTTGCAACTGAGCTATCATCGCTTCTAAAAACAAGTTTTATTTTATTTATATTTTAAACCACATTAAATAACTTTTGTTCTCTTCTCTCTTGAGTTCTCTTCTGAAATTGAAAAAAACTATTGCCAATTAAAAAATTTAAAAAGTGATATATTTGAACTTAAATATCTTATAATTATTAACTTAATTATATATATTACGATTTATACCTATTACACTATAGCGCATATACTGACTATAGGAGTGTTGATATACGATGCATATTTAGAAATTATGATCATTTGTTTCTTATTTGGAAGTTGGTTAGTTAATCTGAATCGAGAAACCCTGCATCCTTTGCAGGGTTTCTCGATTCAGATTCCGACGGGATATCACTTCCAACTATAAATTAATGTATATATCCTTTCTCTATATTTGCTGTTACAGGACGACGGCGGCCGTCGCACAACATATCATACTCTTTTGATCCTTAATAGTAACTATCACTTTGTTATTTCTTCGTATATTTACGGAAACCAAGATACTATGTTCGTCTATATGTAATATTTAATTACAGTAAATTTAATTGTAATAAACGGTTTTTCTTTTTACTGGACATTTATGATCTTATAATAACATATAGTAGTTGTTCCCCGCCGGCTTTTGCTGTCCGTAATAAAAAATTAAACCGATAATGACTTTCTGTAGCAACCGCTTAAAAAAAAACAAAATTAAAATGTATATAAAAGTTAATTAGAAATAAAATGATGTAGGATTTATGAAATAAAAAAAACAGCCTGTAACCATCTACAAATCATTCCGCGTTGAATAGTCAAGTTCCCGTGTCGATACATTCACTAGTTTTCACGTTATTGGCGAACAAAGAAAACCCATTTTCATTATTTATTTATATATATATATATATATATATATATATATATATATACGTATAAAGTATAGAGAAATTCCCTTTTTTCATCATCTTAATCCATCGATTTAAATAATTTATTGTCTAATCGTTACAATGACCATTAATTATTTTAGTTATAACAACAATTGAATTAGACACAAATTGCATCTTGTGAAATCACTTTTTTATTTCTTTGTCTTCCTTTTTTTTGTCATATCTATTTCTTTTTATTGATTCAAGATGTCTTGCTATAATTTGACACCAGGTAGCGCTATAACTTTTCAATCGAACGTCTTGAGAATTACACATTATGCTACAAATATCGAGTTATATATAAATAAAATAAATATATACCCTAAAGACAATGCTCTTTTACTTAGTAATACTATATTTCAACTGAAAGAGCATTGTCTGAGTTTTTGTTATTGCGCGTCACCAATATAACGCGTCTACAACTTTTTCACTTGATAATATCGTTATCTTTGAATGAAAATATTTTTAGTACTAATTGTTTATGATTTAATAGAAATTGGTTTGAACTATTTTATTTCTAATTACAAATGCTCTTTAATATCAAAATTGGATAATTGATTACAAAACGTAAATTTAACAAGTTTCATTAAAGAACGTTTTGTTACGAACCCTTTAATTTTTCCAAAAATGAATAATTGAAAATTTGCGAGGCAGTCGAATGAAATGCTATTTATTGTATTTTTTTATCATTTTTTTTTTTAAAAAAAGTTGACAAAATTTACTGTTCAAATAATTGTATTATACGACCGAAGAGTATGATATAATATATATACGGAATTTATTTATTTGACCAAACGCTAAAGAAAATATATAAATAATAAATTATTAACTAATAAGTAGTAAATACTCACCGTATTGTACGCGTACGCGATGATTCGCAAGGTGTAAGCTGGCAGGTTCAGAATAACGTAGACGGATGACACAATAAGCAGCATTCTGGTGACGCGTTGTTGGAACCGGGGGCAACCCACTTGATGGACGGGCTGTGCGCGATTCTCTAACACAACCATTTGTTCAGCGTTCATTAGCTCTTGCCGGGCCCGCTCCAAGCGACATACTCCCACCATAATCCACGTATTCAGAACAATAATGGCTGCAAGAGGGACTGTGAATGATACCGCAGTGTCAACTAAGTTGAAGCGTGCGGCATGCACAAGATATTCATAGTCGATGTTGCAGTCATTAGGCGTCGGAATAGCGAATCGAAGCACGGGTAAGTTTAAGAGAAGAGAACCGAGAGCAATACCGGCAATTGCATATCGGGCACGCCTGACGGTGCAAACGGCGTTACGCCGGAGTGGATACAGAACCGCCACAAATCGTTCGATGGTAAACCCAACAACAATCCAAGCGCTGAAAGTGCACGTCACATATGATATATACACGAAAAATTGACAGAAGCCTTCTTGATGAAATAAACCGGCAAAATGTACTGCGTTGAGCCAGGGCGGTAGTAGTTGTAATAAGAAAATCGTGTCGGATAGAGCTAGTGCCGATAAATATTGACTTGTAGATTGGAACCGAAGTTTGCTTCTGTAAAATACGAACACGGAGAGCAGGTTACCGATAGCACCGAGCGCGATTAGTAGGGGTGTATAATACATGTTGAGAGCACTCGCAAGTTGTTCCGTGGCCGAATCAAAAAAATTTAGTTCCGATTTCAGAGTTGAATTTGAATTCAACGAACTTTCCTCAGTTCGGAAGTTCATAGAATTTTTGAGCGGGTAGATTGTCATGTTGAAGCCCGCCCGCTGGCTCGCTTTCCCGCCGAGAACTGCCGCCGCCGTGACGCCGGGGCCAGTTTTATAAAGGGCGGCGGGACCCGACAGCGTCGCTCGAGCCTCCACACTCCTGCATTTTGCACAAATGCAACGCTCACTAGGAAAATCGGCCGCGTATATATTCAAATTCCTTCCATATCCTTGTGGAATAAGGTTTTAATTCCTTTCAGTAAATGATTATTCTAAAGGTCTACTGTGTTTATTCCATTGCTTCGGAGTGGTGAGCTGACGCCGCCTATTTTCACGGATTGGGTCGTAGTAAACTGTAGCTGATGCTACGGCGTAGTTCCTATTTGCTTCCACTTAGAGACCATATTTTCCTTGATGAAAAGAGACAAATTTAATTTCGTATCAAGATGAATTTCCGCTGGTTTTTTTTTAAGTAACCATACGTACAAACCTTCTACTAAAATACTATTCATTATCCTTCTGGAAAGAACAGAGAGACATTATAAATAGAACATTATGAATGTTCATGGATGGAATGTTTTTCACCAATTTTTTTTCTAATCTGTTATTTTGTTAAAAGTTTTCTTTTAAAAACTTATGCAATAAAATTATTTCTGTATGTTAACTAGCTTAAATTAATTTTAATTTTATTAATGTAATAGTTTTAAGATTATTTCGATTTATTTACAGAGGTAATAATATAATTACTTATTACTATTACTCTCTCGCTCTATAAACAAGCTATCATAATTCTCGTCCTTTTACCTCTTTTCAGGTGTCATACCATTATAACATACAATATTTAAAGGCGGCTTTCTATAGTATTGGTAAAAAATATAATTATTATATAAATATACGAGATTTCCAACTATGTAGAGACTGACAGATATCACTGGAACCATAAGACCTAGAGACTTGAAATTTGGTAGGAATATTCCTTTTGCCGAGCATAGGTCAACTAAGAAAGGATTTTACAAAATTCCTTGTCCAAAGAGAGGCGCGAATGTGTTAAGGCCAGCAAGGTGTGCTAGGAACAGGTATTCAGTCTATAATAATTGAACTAAGATGAAAGCTGTTATAAATTCATAGCAATTATTTTTTACTATATAATCTCCTTGCATTGTCACTTAACCTTGTAAGGATATAACAAGGAACTTTTTTTTTATTCACAATATAATTGTGTCTTCATTTACTGATGGAAATAAAATTGTATCTATGTTTTTTTTATTTGATTAAGCGACGAGACAAGCGAAACGTTACCTGATGGTAAGTGATACACCTGCCTATAAAAATATGGCGCTAGTAATGTCGATATACACTAAACGACATAAAATGTTAATCTCAAGCTACGAACCTTACCCTGTTAATTATACCAGCTACAGTGTCCTTCAAAACGGAACACAATACTATTTGTCGGCTGCAATAGGCGCTGTGGTGGTAACTACCTAGACGGTCTGCGCCAACAGAGACCACCAGTAGGTTAACTATTACTAAACATCATATTTTATTTGATTATAAAGACATAAGAGCAATAGATAAAGAGGAAATATAACTGTGTTACGAGGCACTCGTTGCCTTTTCTCAGTTTAACAAAAATTATATCATGTTATGTACGTCATGTTTTATTTCTGTTTATATTGCGTTTAATTTCTCCTTATATATTAACTGAAACTGAAACTTATAACTGTATGAACACGACCTGGAGTTTGACATAAAACTTGCACATTTCACTTGTAACCTCGAAACTTGAGGACATTTTGCATGCATTTGAACTTTTTTTTCTAGATATGCCATACTTTATTCCAAACACTGAAAATTGGCTTACTACCATCTAGTAATCTATCATGGGAAAAAGCCAAATGATGAAATATAAACTAAAATGCGGTGCAAATATATTTTTAAAATTACTCTTAGTTATTATATATTTATATTAAAATTGTATTTAGGATTACAAATAAGTATCAAGAATAACGTATTTGCATTCCTTGTTTGTTTTTTATACATGCTTCAAATTCTCACCATCCGAAGATTTGACTGAAAAACTATAATTATTTATATTAAATATTTATTCTTTGTATCATTGAATATAGTATATAATTAAATAAAGAAATAATTATGTGTAGTAGATGGATATGTTACAATAGTGTGATATATATAAAAGGTGTGCGAAACATAATCTCTTTAAGCTTAAAACGTTAAGATGCCGTTAGCCATTAGAAAATTTTTAGTTATGTTCAATAAAGTTGTACTAACAAGATCCTTATGACTTGGTTTTGAATAACAAAACTAGGTTTTGAATTCTTATTTCCTCAGTTGCGATTGTGCCTGCCTGCATTTGTCCGACGGCGCTTCAACTTACAGGACACTTGTAATACACAAAACTTGTATGTTAGTCGGCAGTCAAATTAGCTATATATATATATATATTCTAGTTATTGTTAAATGAAAAAATATCTGTATTAAGTTGCCTTGATATTGTTATATGAAAAGATTTCTTTTGAGTGTAACATACACACAAAAGTGAATCGAATCCAAACCATTCCGAATCGTAGAAGGTTTGATTCGACCGTAGGTGCAAAGTAAATTATCACCGGTACATTTCTCTTTCTTTGGATACTTGTTGGTGCATTGATTACTGAGGAAAGAGGCTTTTATTTTATTATCAAACATAATACATTCACAAAAATTGTAAATTTATAGAGAAAATCTTAAGTTGTATCATGTATTATGATTTAGTGTTTATTGGCTTATGAAATGATTATAGCATATTGTAATGATTACGATACAACGAATTATGATTAATAACATATATACGATCTAGATCATTTATATTGATTGAAAATACTGTCTCAATTCAGTTTTTCTGTTTCTCAACAGGTTCGGACAAAGACAAAGGAACTCTAGACGTACTGCTCTGCACTACCTACTGCCGTTCACAGCTTTACCTCTCCCGGCAGCTGTCCCAGTTGCATCCGGAACTGACCATGCCAATGTTCTCAGGTCAGCGAATGTTAATACATTAATGGATATAATAATTTATAGATACAAACCATCCATCAACAAAGCTGATTTAAAAGAACCAAAAGTTTAATACTAGATTCCTTATCAAATTTAGGTATGGATTATATAAAGAATATATACACTATCGTTTCTACACAATTTTACAATTTTTTTCTTATATGAGAAGAACGTTCTCATAAAATAGTACTATATAGTGAGATGTACACCACAGTCAATTGTGCCTTGAGATATGTTAAGTCTCGTTACAATTGTATTTTCATTTGCAACTAATTTAAATAATGTTTTTAGAGCGATTTAAACAATTTCTCATATATCTGTGTTTTTTTTATTGAAGTTTTTAAGACAGTAAATGTATACAAAGTGATAGACATTTTAACTTTGAAACATAATTAGTTATTTATTTATCCTTTTCTATGTCTAATTACTGAGCAAGAGCTTAAATAACCAAGAGTAACCGTATATAGTTTCAACTGTTACTGCATTCTGTTTGGTATATATAAACGTTTAACATTTACTTAAGCAGTTCATAACGTGAACAGCTTACACTGAGCTCTGGTAGTTGCTTTTCAAGATTTAAGTTCTAACTTTGACGAGAAAATTAATTTAGAATTTTTGGAGTTCACGTTCATGGTGATAAGAATTAACACAACGGTTTAACTATTACTTGTTGTATATAGAAGCTATGTATTCTTTTTCTATCACTAATTTTTAAATTCTAATAGACCCAAGAAAGGTGAACGAACGGATATTTCACAAATTTCTTCGCTTTGTAACAAAACAAACGATGATAATGTTTTTATATATGATATATATATACAACGTCACAGATAATTAATAAAACCTTTCAAAAAATGTATTAAGGCTTCTACTTTTCTTTATTCGTTGATCCACGCTTTCCGACGGCATTTTCAATGATGAAGCGACGGCTAAACTTGCTCCTAGATAATAATTAAAGTACAATTTGCTTACGTTACAACTTCAGCAATTATTCATATCTGTGAATGAGTTCTGTTCTATTAAATCCTATACATGTATATAATATGTATTATTTGGAAGTCAAATGAAAATAAACTTACAGTTGCATGTCCGTTTGCATCAATAAATAATTTAACACATTGAAATGTCAGTATCAAGGATGACCAAGAAAGGTCAACAAAGCGAATAAATAGAATGGATGTAAACAAAATGCAATTTGTAATACTCCATGAATATTTTTAAGAAACTCTTGAACATATTGTAAGTTACACAGTATTAAAAGGATATGAAAAAACATCAGTCAAATAAAAATCGACCATTAACAATTTTGTATTTTAATGTTTCTACTTCTATAACTACTATGATGGACAAAGTGAGGAACAATGTGATAAGGGAGCGGTGCGGCGTGGTTGAAGATGTAGTGACAAAGATAGAGAAAAGGATGCTTAGATGGTTCGGCCATATAAAACGAATGGATGAAAAAAGATTAACGAACGAGGTATACAAGGTAAGAATGATTGGACAAATCGGTGCAGATCGACCTAGGCGGACAATTTTCGATCAAATCGAACATGTCCTAAAAAAGTCCAGGTTAAGAATACTTGCAATCGACGAGCATGCATGACAACGCTCATGAAAGTGGAGTAAGCGAGAGAGGTGTGCCAGGATAATAGCAAGTGGAGAGAGGTTGTCTCTACCTACCCCATTGAACGAGGCCTGATATATATGTACGTACTTCTATAACTAAGTAGACGGTTACTATACATGGGAATAGCTTGCCTTTAAGTTGATACCTAGCTAATAATATATTATCATTTTCTCTTTTTCTATAAAAATAAATGGATAATTCAGTAGTTTAACCAAGTCTTGTAGCTAAGGTAATATAGATAAATAGATAACGCCTTTTAACTATTTATCTAAGTTTATGGCTCTCTACGAGCAATCGAATATCACTTAACACTAAATCAGTAACAAAATTTGCTAAATTTGAATAGCAAAGGTTACTTTTATACAGTATAATGTTATTTTTTTAATTGTCGGCTCGATTGAAGATTAAAAACATCTGTTTCTGAAATAAATGTCTAACTAAATATCTAAAGAAATATGATAAAAAGCTTGAAAAGAAAAAAAATATGACCTTTTAAATTAACTCTTTCTAAATAGTATATAACTTATGTTGAAGGAGCTAGACGATATCAGATCGGAGTATATCTTTTAATATTTTTTTCTTTTAGGCGACGGCAAGGGGTGTAAGTTCTTTGGTGGAGGCATTTCAGGGTGTAGATGTTCACTACTGAATACAGGTCTCTCCAATTTTGGTGTAATTGTTACATTAGCCCCCTCCTGGACTATTGTTTGGCGAGCATATGCATCTTTGAAAATGCAGAGCCAATTAGGATATAAACAAACTGGAATATTTTTTATTTAAAAAAAATAAATCTAAATAAGTTGTAATAAAGTTGTTATTACTTATTACAAATTGCAGACAAAACGCAGAACACTATTAATTTATGTTTATAAATATATAGGCCTATGTCCAGCAGTGGGCGTCTGTCGACTGATGATGAAATATATACATATGTTAATAGTATCATTTATTTTACGAAGTGACAAGATAAAGAAAGTGATCCTTGTGATATACCTACTCGTTACAAAAACGCAGCCTTTTTTATCCGGGAAATAGGCAAAATTATGTGGGATTTGTACTCATTAAAACCTCTGCGGAGTGTTGCTAGGGAGATCTGCTAAGCAACATACCACTCAATAGGCAATTAGATTCCCTACCTTCAAATCCCGTGAACGCGAAGATGATTTTTAGTCACTTCTACAACAGACTTAGCTTACCTGAGTCCTATTGTTGTAGTTCGAGACAATAAGATAGCCTGGTTAATACATTTCTATGGCACCACATTGCGCTCTTTGTCTTGATTATTAGATGAAGCCATTTTGTGACTACTGTGATTTCCCTAACTACAATATTTGGTAATTTTTGGAACTTACCGCTATGTGCTACGCTAAACAGTTTATAATACGGTATAATACATAGTAAGACAACACCGGCATTTATTATATTTTTAGCGATTATCTATTAATATATATTATATATATTACACATATTGATAAATTATTAACAAATAAATGCTTAAGAGTAAATATTTTTCTGTTTTTTTTTTACCATATTAAAAAAGAGAAAATTACATTATACTCTGTAAAATAATACGGGCCTTATTAAAACAACACCAAGGAAATTAAAACCCATAAACGTACATCGAAGTTGGTTCCGCCCATTGCGTTAATTATAGTTCGTAAATTGCATGTGCAGAGTACCTATCCCTAATCCCCCTCTCACATGACACACACAAAGCGCAACTTAATTAAACAGTTCTCCAATAAACTGAAATTACGCTTTGAACGCTGAACGCATCAAAACATCGATCTGTAATAAAATATTCCCTACATGCAAGCATTTCTTTTTAAATATCGTGTTATTAAGTTAAATACAATAGCTGCAAATTAACCACAATACTATCTTTTTTTGCGAATAGGTAAACTTCTAAAGTTATTGTGCTTCTTGGCAGATGGCAAGATTTTGTAGGAATTGTATTAAAACCACCTTAGTGGTTACCTTCAGTGTGTTGCGGATGGCTCCAGTTTCTCCTACATAATACACCAGCGCTCTCCTGCATTATAGCCTAATCATTTCCCAGAGAAGGTAAGGTACCTGACTTTCCCCAGCACCTTGGCTATGCTACAATAAAATCACCTCGAATTTGTGGTTCATCGCTCAGTGGACAAGGTAGGCTACCACCTTCCAAGCCTTCAAACCGTAAACCTTTTAGGTCGCCTTCTATAACATGTAGGGGTTATCTTAGTTCTTGTTTAATATCCCTAAACTACCGAGCAAATAATTTTGTAGCATCGAAACACAACAATTATTATTTTGTAAATGATCATTAATTTAACTTCCTCTTCATTCATATCTATTGATCCCGAAAAAAGTTGGGCCTCTTGTGGCAAGGTGGAAAAGTTCTTCAGAGAATGTACCAATACCGTGTTAATTACCAGAATACTGAACCTAATTCCACTGTACAATTTGGTTTACGGGTCCATGTGGAAGCTCTCTGAATATAAATATTTTCGCTATTACTAAGCACGTTATAGCTAATGACACTATCATTCACTCATTAACATCCTATAGCTCCAAGATGGGACAAAGGGCGTCTACAGTGAGTGTCCATCGGGTTCGTTCTTGGGTTTCTCCCTTAATCTCATTCCACGTCTTCCCGATCTTTTTCACCTCGTCTACTACTGTGCTTCACCACGTCTGTCTGGGGCGACCGCATTTGTGTTTTCCTTGCAGATTCCAATCAAGCGCCTGTTTAGGAGTATATTCCCAAGCATGCGCAATGACATTAGGAAATTGTTTATTTCTTTACACGAATAAAGTTACAACGACACTACATTATCAATATTTTATACACTACTAAAACAATAAGTTCATTTATTTAAATCTAAAAAGCGTATCATATAATTTTCTATTGCATGTGATGGAGAGAACTTAAACCCTAAGTCTCTCATATAACAGATGCATGGTTTCAATTAATTGACGTTTCAATGGAACCTATAATTGGAATGATGGAAATGTCTATTAAAATCAAATTACATTTACATATTGGTTTGTGTTTCTAATTGTATATCCTACTGATGAACGAAGGCGATTTGTGTTGCCAGTTCAGATATATTCGATGTGTTTATCTTAAGGGAGACTTAATACCGCAGAAAACGTCTAACGATTGATGAATTCGAAAAATTCATTTAATTAGGTTTAGGTACAAACTAAACGCGATTCGCCATTTAAATTATCCTAACAGGTTCATAGAAAACATTATACATAAATAAGCTCAATCGTAAAACCATTTGCTATCAGCATTAAGGGTTAGGCTTTGTTTTGAAGTGACTGAAATTAATTGAAGTTTATTACATCATAGCTCCGATTAATCAGCTAATTTAGTCTGCTAATAACTATATTGGCAGACGAAATTAGCTGAGTTGGGAAGGGATTGTGTAAAATCGGTTGTTAGCGGACCTCTAAATAGCCGAAGCAATATATACCCTATTATTTATATCATAACGTTTACATCTAATATTTCCGAATATATATATGATGTTATTTATACGTATTCGCAAAGAATAATGAATATTTACATAATATATACAATTTTTATCTTTACTAATAATTCTAATAATAATTTTCTATTGATCTCAAACGACTTTTACAAAACCTTCAAATTGATATAGGTGCTCGTATCGATTTCGTATTCTCAAGTATCTATTTACACAATATTTACATTGTCTTCGTCATCTTAATAAAGTTTTTTTACCTTATTTTATTTCATAGCTCATTTACAATCAGTAATAATTTTTATTACTGTTTGATGATCGACTTAGGCGCTTCAAGTGATGAGTAAACGGTACCCATGAAAGTAGGCGTAAATGTCTAACAATTTTTTGACTATATTTTTTGTTCACAGAAATTACTGCACGCTTTCAAACTGCAAGAACAGAAGTCCGCCAGCTTCTCTTACAGTATCTGCTACCGTGGCTTGTCAATATAGAACTTATGGATCCGAACGTGCCACCTGCTAATCCCCTGTCATATATACAGGTAAATCTTTATCACTATCACTGATATTTACTGGTAGGTAATCTATGTAGGTTTCTCTTGCCGTCGGACCGTCTAGGTACCACGGCAGCTTCTATTACTGCCGCCAAACAATACTACGCAAATATTACTGTCTTTCAGTTTAAAGGGCATTGTAGCTAATTAAATTAGAAGAGTCTTAACAACTCAAGTCTCAAGGCGCCTCGCTTATCTTGCAGAATAAAAAAAAATTGCACACTTTATTTTATTTTTTACCAATTATATGGAAAGGCTATTATATTCGTTAGGTATGTTTTATTTTTAGACTTTAATAAGTTATTTGTCCTGATTTTTTTGATTGAAAGTCTCTTCATTTCTATTGAATGTTTTACACAAACATCATGGTATGTTCAGTAAAAAAAAATAATGATGGGAAAAATAAGAGGTAAAATTTGTTGATGTTACAAAACATTTTTTATAGCTTTCATTTAAAAGCAGTTAAATATAAAAAAAAAACATAGCTTTTCTCATTCAAGACTTTATATAATGTATTTTTGTAGCGTTAATTATTGTTTTTATACTATCACGCCTTTTTTCCCGGTTAGAATAGGCAAAGGCGAATAAACACCCACTTCTCGCCAAATGTGGTTAGGTTAGGTCCCATGTAACAGGGGTCGAGCCTGTTGTCACTTTATTGGGGCCACCACACACACACAAATATAATTTCAGTGTGCGGGTTTCCTCACGATGTTTTCCTTCACCGTTTGTATTTCGCTGCCGTTACTTAATTTCACAAATATACATAACTTAAATATTAAGTCATCGGTATATGCCGAGATTCGAACCCGCGACCTTCGGAATGAAAGCCACCGAGCTACTATTGTAGCGTTATAACAAACATTATTTTAAGATAAACTTATTATAAGACTTCTATTGAAGTATTTTTTGTACTATTAAAAAAAACGGTAAACTTTATTATAACCGGCAAGGGCTTTCTAAGCATCGGTGGGATAATTAAAAAAAGTGATGATACTATGATATTAGGTCCTTACATATGAAATTGGCGTTTTGTACGAGAGGAATATAAAGTAAATTTTTTTTGTAAAATATATTTCATTTAAGTATGCACCGTTGTTATCGATGCACTTTTGCCATCTCATAGGTAGTTCATTAAACCCTTTATTAAAAAAAAACCATGGGGGCGAGAATCAATAAACTCTTTGAAGGCGATTTAGACTGTCGCATTGGATTTGAATTTTTTTTCTTGTAAGAAGTTGTCCAAATTCCGGAAAAAATGGCTTTTTGTTAGGGCAAAGTCCAGAGAGTACGGTGCTTTCTTTTGCGAAACCAGCGCCGTACACATCATTAATCCTTCGAGCTGTTTCTGCAGCACTGGTGCCACGGTAGAACTCGTACTCGTAAATATACCGATATTTCATGTTTTCCATTGTGCGGTAATAAGCCACGCCAAAGAAAAAAATAATGAGGAAAAAACAAACGAATGACTGTTTTAAAAACTCAAATGTACCAGCTAAATGAATTTATAAATTTGAATTTGGTATTCTTAACCAAAGAGGAGATATTTCAGATCAGTCAGTACGATAAAACGCTAATTTCATATATGTAAGGACCTAATATAATGGGTATCGTTTCATACAAATACTTCAATTGATTTTTATCATTTAAGACCACTGTTAAAGAAGGATTAAATCAATAATAAATCAATGATAATAGTAAAATATTTTTAAAGTAAAATTATAAAAGAATTAAATACAAAGGTTTCTCAGTGTCTCAAATGAAATTGTAATATACACATTGCGTAGAAAAATTATTCCATTTCAGAGGTTATTACAGAAACATTCAATGATTTGTCTCGAAGTCTCCTGGTGGTATACTTGCTGTTTGCTATAATATTATTAATAATGAAATCCTTAGCATGTTGTTATATATAAACATTTTCTACAATATATTAAAAGTAGGAAGTTTTATTCAATTTCAGCAACCTCGCGAATCATCTTTACCACTACTGTTCCAATTTCTTTATGAGAATATTAAATAGGTCTTCGATGTGTTCTTCTTAAACTCACAACGCCGTAAAGCCCACCAATTGTTACTGAAATATAATGTCACATCAATTAAGGTAAACAATTGTGTAACAACATGAGGCCGCCGCGTTTTCTTGAAAGGACTTTGTTATTCCATTACTTTATCTATTTATTCTTAATCTATTCCAAACAAAGCGGTGAATTTTATTTCGTGCAAATGAACAGGCATCAAATTGACGATATGTATACATGTTTTTTTTTCTGTTATCTAAGAGACTAGTTATTTAAGGTTTTCAATAAAAAAAAAAAATCACTGTGTAATAAATGGAAACATTCAAAACAAAGCTTTTAAAATTTTTTTTTGTTTAATAATTTTTTACGATAAACATTTTCGTGGCGCAGCGGCCAACCACACCTAGCTAAGCCACAAGTGATTGGAAGTGTATAAACGAGAAGTTTATCCGTATTAATATATGAAAATTTTTCTCTCCAAGCATCCTTTACTATATTACTTAACATTATATGTTTTCAATCAATTGCCGTCAGCATATTATCGATAAAATTGTTATAAGAATCGTTAACATACATGATTATAATTCGTTATAAAGTATTGATGGTCTCTACAATGAGAACTTAATTGATTTAATATACCGCAAGATACTTTTCGTTTCGATACAAATTTATAAACAACATTATTTAATAACAATTTCAAATAGCACAGTTAACATTTTATACAGCGGAAATATCGTACATTTTTGCATATTTCAATGAGATTTAAAAAGGATAACATTACCAATTATAGCCAGCATCGTAGAGCTTATCCTATTGTTATAGTAAGAGTCTACGACGTATAATAAGGCTTCAGAAACTTGAATAACATTTGTAACATTATGTATTTCTTGAAATTTATTTTAATGATATTTTAAACCTATTTTATTATGCTTCGAAATGAGAGTCAAAAGCTATAATTAAGTAATAGTTTAGTCTATTATAATTTGTAACTATACAAGACAATTAAACAGTTCTGTTTTTATCTCGTTTAAAATTAATATAATATAGGCTAATATAGTATTAAAAGTAAATAAATAACGCTATATATTATTTATCTTCCAGTTTTTTAAACAGACAACCCACGATTCCTTTATGCAGTCTTTTTTTCTTGTATACGAGTCTCTAGAAATAAGTATTGCTTTACCACATTGAACCCTTCATGTCTCATGAATTAAAAGGAAACACTGAAAGCAAATTGACAGACATTACTAGCTAACTTCGCTTACAAATGGCTTGCTACTTTTCAATTAGCTTTTACAATATCATTCTATTTTCTCTACTTAGTATGTTATGAAAAATTATTCTGTCATGTTTAATAATTATCGTCTGCGTCATATAATAAATAAGGAAATTCCGAATTCCGATATGACATGACGGTTGATAGAGTGATATAGAAGAGAAGTATATACTGTGCCGATCGCACGTAGCTGGAGAAAGGGCAGGAGGAAGAAGAAGTGTCCATATGCCGACACAAATCTTGCTCCGTTCTAACACTTGTTCGTAGTAAATAAACATTCTCAGACTTCGATTGTAAACCGCTGCGTTATTTTATGCTTAACCACTGTGCTATATATCTCAGGCACTTAATTGGATTACTATTCAAATATCATGTACATGGATCGATCCATCTTAGTCATAACATATTTTTTAAATAAAAACGTTATATTTAATATTAAAGTAGCGCATATTTTAAAAATAGTACTAATGGCCATCTATCGTAGGAAAGGACTCTAGCTAAAGGAAACCATCATCGGCCGATAGACGTCTACTGCTGGACATAGGTCTCCCCCAAAGATCTCCACACCGATCGGTCGGCTAAATGTAAGCATACTGATAAATATTAGGCAAAACCTTCGCTTAACATAAAAATTGACGTAGATGTAAGTTTATGTTAGTTTGTTACCTACCCCGTTTGGGAGAGGCCTACGTTCAATCGCCTAATTCCATGCAGAGCAAATTATGTTTGAGCTGGTTCTAAATATGTGTAACTAAGCCAAATTGAGGGTTCGCATTCGCAATAACATCGATGTATGAAAACGTAATTACTGCAAACTGAACAGTAACTGTATACATAATATCTGTATATGTGTATGCAATGTATATTTTAAAGCGAAGATTTCTATGTTTAAACGTTTAAGTTTACTGTAGTTGCACTGCCTAGCTTTATTATTGATTATTGAAAGGCCGTCTAGTATCCCCGCCGGCGGCCATTATCTCTATTAATTATGTAATGTACTTCCCAATGCACGTTTCCGTTAAGTCGCTTAGAGAACTCCAAATCATGTAGATAATATATTACCAAAATATCAATTCGAAATGCTTTTTGTTCTAGCTAATTTAAAAAAAATAATTAAATTCAAACCTTTTCACTTATGTATACTATCTTTATTTTTTTTTTATTCAACAAACCGACGGAGCGAGTAAGACTTTCACCTGATGGTAAGTGATACGCTTGCTCATAACGACGTGGCGCTGTTTAGGTGATATACACAGACCCACATTGCGCTCGTCGCTTTGAGACACAAGATGTTAAGTCAGGTTACTCCAGTA
This sequence comes from Ornithoptera alexandrae, assembly GCA_029030555.1. NCBI lineage: Eukaryota > Metazoa > Arthropoda > Insecta > Lepidoptera > Papilionidae > Ornithoptera > Ornithoptera alexandrae. Next base: position 3,648,097 of record JARDVY010000160.1, on the reverse strand, counting down.
ATTTCAGTAGCTACAACGTCTTTCGAACCAGTAAAACAGTTATGTTTCACATTACTCTGACGGCAGAAATGGAAGCTGCGGCGGTACCCACCCAGACGGTCTCCAACAACAAGCACACATTGTAGGCTATCAAAGAAATTTAAAGTAACTATGTTCTCAAATAACCACACAAGATAATATTTAGTTAATGTAAATAAAGTTTATTATATATATATTGGCAATAACAGAAATAAATAATATTTCTTTTAATATATCAGTAGCTTGCTGGAGTAATGGTTAGAGCGTGTGGCTTTCATTCCGAAGGTCGCGGGTACGAATCTCGGCATGTAACAATGACTTTAATATTTAAGTTATGTACATTTGTGAGCTTTAGTTGCAACAGCGAAATACAAACGGTGAAAGAAAACATCGTGACGAAACTTGCACATGATTTAGAATCTATTCTAAGATGTGTGTGAAGTCACCATCCGCATTGGGCCCGCGTGGTGACTATAGCCCCATCGCCCTCATTTTGAGGGTAGGCGTGTGCCTCAGCAGTGAGAACGTAAATTGGCTGTTATAGTTTAATATATCTATTTCTTTTGCTGATAATAATGTTATCGAAGTACATTAAGTATATTCATAATTTTAAAATATGAAACACAACTTGTTGATTTTTATTATATGTTAGTCTCATCATCATCATCTCTATTGACGATTTATCCACAATTTTTGCCAATTAATTCTTGTAATATTTTGAACACTCTAGTTAGATAAAAATATTAACTGGCTCTTGTATCTAACATTATCCTCTTATAATTTCCTTTATATAAATCAGATAACTCAGTTTTGTTTTTATGAGGTGATGTGCTCTGGAAAGTCCTTGACTGGAATTAAAAAACTAATTTCACAATCCATTCCACTCGTAGTAAATCTTATCACCTATCGACTTCATATTTAATTTTCAAAACAAAAAAAAACTTACAATCGAATAATATCGTTGTCAAATAAATTAAGAACCGTTATATATTTTATCTTCTCTGCTTTTCCGTTTCTATGCTAGTTGCCTTCCATTCAAACAGTTTTAATTGGTTTACCTAACAGCACCGTTCTAGCGCTGTGAAATGTCCATGTGTGCGTGTAAAAGGAACCTTTCATTACAACTGCAATATTTTTTTATATTTTTTCGGGATACAAACGAGAAAAAGCAGTTTTAGAAGGAATTATTCACAAGCGTCCAAAACTAGTTGTAGATATCTGTTGCCGGAGATCGTGCCACCTAAGCTCCTATTTCTCACCTCAAACTGTACTATCCAAACATTACAGTGTTCCGGTTTGAAGACCGGTATGCCCAATTAATTTACCGAGGTAACGACACTCCGCATCTTATGTAAGGCGACAATCACAATGTGATGCTGTCCACAAATCAAACTAGCGCCACGTTGTTATGAGCAGACACCAACAGGTGAACGTCTGGCTCGTCTCTTCGAATGAAAGAAAAAAATTCGCGCTACATTATTAGTTTTTATTTATTTTACCTGCACTAATAGATTTAGCTAAATATTTTAATTACTTGAATTTTTAAGAAAAAAAACCACGATATATATTTATATATCGTAGTTTTTTAGGACTCAAAGAAGTAAATTATGTCATTTAATTTTTGTTAGCATTGGGTTTAAAAGTATACTTTGAAATTTCTAAATAATATTTATTCTCTTTCTAATAAATAAATTACAAAGATAGTTAAAATGTTCCCTATAAGTTATGTGGCATAAGTATTATATGAAGCTTAATATAAAAAGAAGGAAAAAGCTGAGTTATATATATAAACAATCTTCTATTTATGTAAGTGGACATTCTAGTCTTAAAGACATCCCCTTTTATTAATGTTCTAAATGCTAATTATGTTCATTTATTTGACAGTATTACGCCGCTGAAGGTGGTCGCAGCGTGAGGAGAGAAGGTCTCGGATCCGTGGAAGCCACCGAGATGGTACTCAATAACTTATTCTACATTACCGCCAAGGTACGTAATTTTTTTTTTAACTCAAGTTATTCAAGCAATTATTAGAAATTAAGAAAAATAATACCTACCTATTTTTTATATACTTTAGTATAGTGATCTATACTATATATATTAAGAATGCTTTAGAGTATGAATTTGTTAATTTTATACTTTCCATAAGCCCTCCTCATATTCTCACCATCTGAAAGGTTGTCTTAAAGATATTACTTATTAGCATTAAGTTCACCTTTTGTATTACTTATTAGGACACATTTACGTATAGTAATAAATATTTTTTTTATATTCAACGAAGCGACGAGACAAGCAGGATGTTCATCTGATGTTAAGTAATACGCATGCCCATAACATGAATCTACTTAAGTATTTATATACTACACGACGTTGCGCTCGTCGCCTTTAGATATACGATTTTGAGTCTTGTTACCCCAGTAGTTACACTGGCTACAACGCCCTTCAAATCGGAACGTAACGCAGTAATGTTTGCACACTACTGTTTAGCGGCTATAATAGGTGCTGCGGTGGTACTTATCTAAACGGTCTCAGGTAACTGGTGTGTAAAATATTTTCATTATTAATAATGAAGAAACCTTTGTAACCTAATAAATTAATTTCTTAACAGTTGCATAAGTATTTTTTTTAATTATGGAAAGTTTTATTTCATGTTGTAGCCTTAAAAGCGTAACAGTTAAGTGTAAAGTGTATCAAAGCTTTAAGTTGCAAGTTGGTTCATCCATCTGCTAGCTCAAGTCTTAACTTAGTTCGATCGCTATCACGAACTTTCCCAAACATTTATGAACTACTTATTATGCTACAAAACTTTTTACTTATACTTTTATTTGTCATTCGCCTGCAGGGAAAGGGCCAGAATGTATGCAGTAGGTATTAAAATCAAAATGATGCCTAAAAATCTGGCGGGGGTTCGGTTACACCCTTTACACTAATACAAAATGCTAGCGCGGTATGAATTCACCCACTGGATTTGTAAACACACCTTAATTTTTAAATTGGAGGCGCTCTCTTGTAATTTTTTGTTTTAATTGATAGTTCATAATCTTATTAAAGACCTATACAAATAGATATAGATAGATAAACAAAAGAATATATTTTATCTCCTCTTCTTTTTGCAATTTTTATTAATTCTATCTCTCACCAGATGTTAATACATCTTCCTACCACCTTTACGCAGATGATCTTCAAATATATACCCAAGCATATCCTAATCAATTATCTCATGCTCTTACCACCATAAATTATAATCTAGCACGAATTTCCGACTGGAGTCATGCATATGGTGTTAAAATCAATTCATTAAAGACGCAAGTTATAGTTCTGGGTAGTACAAAAATGATTGCAAAAATAAATTTTTCTGAAGCTCCTCAGGTTTGTTTTGAAGGAAATGTTCTTCCTTTTATCAACAAGGTTAAAACTTAGGTGTACACTTTGACAACAACCTTTCGTGGCGATCACAATTGGAAGAATTGAGCCGCAAAATATTTGTATCTTTTAGATCTTTGAAAAGAATGCGTAACTTTCTTCCTACTGCCACCAAGATTACACTTGCTAATACCCTTCTTCTTTCTATAATAGATTACGCCGATGCTAGCTATATCAATCTTTCCGAGTAACAACTTAACAAAATTGAGCGTCTTCAAAACATCTGTATCCGATTTATATTTCGATTGCGCAAATATGACGTTTCCCATTTCCGTGTTAAGCTCAAGTGGTTGCCAATTCGACTTCGCCGGAATACTCATATACTTTCTCTTCTTTACAACATCCTATTTCATCCTTTGTACCCGCCTTATCTTAAAGAACGCTTTAAATTTCTCGGTACCTCACACTCAATGTTTAAGATCAGCCGAAAATCTTACCCTAAAAGTTCCAAAACATTCCACAAAATTCATGGAGCAATCGTTTTCTGTTCAGGCTGTACGTCTATGGAATGCTTTACCTCTTACAATAAGACAGACGCAGTCACTGCAAGCTTTTAGGAAACTTGTCAGGAATCATTATCTTTCGCTTTAATAAATTATATATAATATTATAAAGTCACTTTAAGTATCTATGTAATGTGTATGTATGTATTATTGGTTTTAACAATATTATATTATACATGTATATATATAAATTAAGTACCCACACCAAATTTTTGGTTATTTTCAATATTTTCCATCCAATGGTTGTCTGGAAGAGATCGCTTTTAGCGATAAGACCGCCCATTGCGCATTTATTGTTATATATATATTCTTTCTATGATGTAACATTATTTGGTGTGCAATAAAGAATTTTCTATTCTATTCTATGTTCTTAATTTGCAATAAGCTGATGCTTAAACTTAATTTTGGCATCATGTTAAGTGGCAGTGGAGCCGAAGATGGTATAGAAAACTTGAACAGACTTCATTGGCTTTATTTTATTGTCAAAACAAAATAATGTAATAAACACTGCGCCTCGACACATGAAAATTAAACTTATGTCACCCCAGTAACTTCACTAGCGATAACATCCTTCAAGCCGAGACATAATATTGTTCACTAAATCTGTTCAAGCACTGTTTGCAGGTAAATTAATCTTTGGTTGCGTATGTGTATATGAAACATAACTATAGAATATTAAGTATGTTATAGCGGTCCCTCTTTGTGCATTGAGCACCATAGACCAAATTTAAATTAGACAGTACGACAACGCTTTATGCGAAGTTTACCTACAAAATATAAAAAAGTCAAGAACATTGTTAATATAATACTATTATAATATATTTTAGTAAAAAAAAAATTACCGCACGACATAACTCCACTAGAATAAAGTAAAACCTGTCGTAAATATTTACTAGTCCTAAAGTATATATATATATATTTGTGGAAGACGTCGCTTCTCAAGAGAGGCAATATTGAATGATCGACTTTTTTTATGACAATAATAACGATACAAAAAAGTTTTTCAACTGAACACAGCGCCGGAAAGCGATTTGGGATTCTTTCATTTAGATCACGTGTGCAAACGTGCTCGCTGCGTCTAACACACCTAATTAACAGTGAACAAACTGTTTCGTTTGTTTCATTGTAATAATATTAGTAACATAGGAATTCATGCTGCTTACGTCTGACTGACAGCATGTCATATCCCACCCACCGCGCCTAAACGAGTCGACAAAACTTGAGTAGTAGTAACTTCATGTAAAGTATTTTTTAACTCCACATACGCTACAGCATCTCCCGGTCAATATTCCCGCATTACAGAAAATAAAATTACTTATTATTTATATAATGACAAATTTAAATACTATTATGGGATTCACTTTTTTCGGATTCGAACTTGAAACGATTCGCGCATCGGCACTGATAGCCGTTCTGCTTAACCGCTAAGTTGAATCTTCGATATGTGTCTTAACATCAGTAAAATTTATTTCTCGACATACACTTTACTAAAATAATACAATTATCAGTAGTGGTTAAAAATCGGTTGTAATATCTCTTAATATTGTTCTATACAAATTGAAACACAATAGAATGTTTTAAATAATTTTCAGCGAACTATTATGTTTAATTTGATAAAAGCATACGCTGAAAATATTTCAATGGATAATAATACTATTCGTATTTCATGTCTGTCTGTAACGAACAAATATACAATAGAAATGTTTGTAAATTTTGTGTTAAATGAAATTATTTCTCTCATCGGGCATGAAGTATCATCAATTAATAATTGAACAACATCAGGAGAGAATTTTGTTAAACGGAGAATTAATCTATTCAGGTTGCTTTATGCAGAAAATTATTTTCATTATTGTTGAAAAGCTAACATAATTCTCAATCAATCCAATGCAATAAAAGCTATACTTTGTTCGATAATTATGATATATATTACATGTATTATCATCTTCATTTTAACCGGTGGACATATGTCTCTTATAATGTGTTTCACAAAGCACAGTGTTCTGTTGTGTGACCATAATAATTATCCTCGTATATATAACACCATCAGCCGACATACGTCCACTGCTGGACATGTACTCTTCCCCAAAGAACACCACATCGATCGGTCTGCGTGTACCGGTACATTGTTCGAAGGGCCGACGGCTCATGGAGGAGTAAGGTCCTCGAATATAAATCTGATGATAATTAAAATTTCTGTGTAATTAAGTCATGAGTATCGTTATATAGCAAACTATGAGTAATAAAGGAAGTCAATATAAGTAAATGTAATATAAAGATACACATTTATATGTGTAAAAACATATGTGACTACCGAACATGTTGTTTTTTTTTTTTTTGAAAAGTCACTTGAGGTTTTATTTACATAATTGACTATTGTTAAGATTCCAATTCCATGTCTTATTTCTTAGAATATGGTGACATTACCATTGGTGGCAGGTATTCATAAACTAAGAAGTACACTTTATCTATGTTAGTTTTAAAAATAAAGGTTTTAATTACCTCCATTGAACAATAGCTATACATTTCTCTAATAACATATTCGTCCCGGATTCTATTCTAGTCCCACGAGTTGCGGAAGGAGAAAAGAAGAGGGGAAGATTTTCGAACCTACCATAAAAGCGTAACAATGAGGTCATGTATTAGCTAATTGTAGATTAAAATAAATCTATGATTATTTTAAGCAACAAACAAGGATTAATACTAAAATAACCCATCCAGGTCACAAGTACTATATTTTTCGTTTTAACTTAAACAATTTCAACTCCCCACTTACCCGTTCTAATATTGTGTATTCGTATTTCACTTCACTAGGCTTTCAAGGCTGGGGCGAACGCATGAGGTGTTGAATGAAATCTAGTGTCTAAGTAAATAGTTTTCCAACAAGGCTAATTGTAATATTGCCGCAGTACGATTAGCTCGGAGTTAATAATTACAGCCGCAACCTTCATAACGAAACTGCAACTTATTTGCTTTGAAGCATTTATTTACTGATCCCATAGGAGTAACATGCTCCGTGTTACTAAACGGTACACTTATTATGTTGCCAAGGTTACAAGATATTAAATGTAAAATGCTATTTCATTACACAAAGTAACATTTTATACATTTTAATTCTCTATTTCACTTACATAGCTTACTCATTCTAAAAAAAATTCATTCTTATTAGATACTTATGTAATGTAATGTCCTATAAGCATTTTTAATAGAATTCACTAATAATTTTCTTTAATTTAAATTTTGGTATAACTTTAATAACAAATTTTTTTTTTTTTAATAAAAACACTTTGCCGGTACTATATGTAAAACATGAATGAACTATCCATTATTATTTTTTTTATATAACATATTATTATTGAAGGGAAAGCTCCGGAAATTAATTGAAACGGTTACAAAGCGGTAGACGCTTACACGAAGTGCCGTCAGTATGTATATACATACTATTACTTTGGTTATATGCCATTAAGTGTAATCGATTTGTGCACCGGCCATATAACCCCGCAGTATTAATTTACACATTCGATGCTTGAATAGACTACATGTTCCCAGCCTGTTGGAAATTTGCTTCCATAGAACCGACTCAGTGGGCAGCGTCCAAACCTCGGCTGGGGACCTCGTTAGATTAATTGTTTGATTTGTTCATAATTGTTTCACGAGGATTATAAATGTTGTATATTGCATGATTAATAACTGATAAAATAATTACAATGTTCTGTGTCTTATTCCTTTAGTTCTCTGACAATCATCCGAAAGAAATAGAAGAACTTTGGTCTACGCTGTGCGCTTGTTGGCCAAACAACTTAAAGGTCATCATTCGTTACCTGATCATCGTGTCTGGTATGGCACCTAACGAACTCTTGCCCTACGTAAGTGGCGAAACTGATTAATAAGTAATACATGTATATACAAAAATCTTTTAGGAGCTCGCTGGCCTAATGGTTAGAGTATGTATCGATGACTTTAATATTAAGTTATGTATATTTCTGAACTTTAGTAACCACAGCGAAATACAAACGGTGAAGGAAAACGTCCACAGGAAACCTGCACATAACTTTTATTCCAAGGTGTGTGTGAAGTCACCAATCCGCATTGGGCCCGCGTAGTGACTATGGCCCCATCACCCTCATATGGAGGGTAGGTCTGTGCCCCAGCAGTGGGGACGTAAATTGGCTATTATGCGGTAGTAAACGGCACTCCAATGAGTTTTCTGTTTAATATAATTTTCTATTGTGTTAAGGTTGTTTTTACTTTTATTTATCTAATTATAATAATCGAACAGGCAAAGCGAGTTGTGCTGTACTTAGCGCGCTCTCGACCTGAGCGTCTTCTAGATGAAATGATGACGGAACTGCAAACCGTGGAAACACTTAACTGTCTTATCGAACGCACCGAAACGCCCCCTTTCTATCGACTCACCTCCATGAGAAAAGCGACGTCTGGTCACAGTGACGGACCGGGTACAGGTTCCCAGGTAATATTGATTTGATTAGATCGGCGCTAGCAAAAAATTTAAACATCTAAAAATTTTTAATTATTCAGCTTATTAATGAATATTATCTAAATTAATATAGTTATTTTTTTCATATCAGGATGCAACTGGACGAACAGGTGAATTAGCACCGGTAGAAAAAGGCACCATACATACAAAAAGGCACAGTGGCGAGGACCCCGCCAAAGCTTGGTAAGTAAAAATGCATGTGTATGCATAAACAGCTCGACCACGAGACCGATATATAATTATTTCAACGTTACCCCCTATTCATTACAGCTCACAAATGAACTTATTCATTTCGTATATCTATAACATACTGCAATACGTACTCAAATATGTTTACAATACAGCGACAGTCTACTAGCCGCAGATGATGTACGAATCAAACCCCACGTGTTATTGAAATCATCTGTTATATCGTGTTTCAATAGAATTTGCTCCCTCTTCCCCCTCCATACTACGCGAATTAAAATCAGGGGTGTGGCGGGACACCTTTGATAGCTTTACCGACGGTTTGGCTCACAAAGAGCAGTAGCTTTCATTATGTGCCCTCTAAGTGCGACTCATGTTTCATTTCTAAAAAAATACGAAGATTGTTTCAAAACTGTGTAAGTAAACATTTTTAATTTTTTAACAATTCTTTAACTAACTTGAAACGTTAATTAGTTTACCTCACTAATAATTATGTATAACTTAATTAATTTCTTAAATCTTAGTAGTTTTAAGAAAAATTCATATATAGTATTTTGCTTTAGTTTATGCCCCTGAATGATCTTACATTTATATACAACACAAACCCAATTGCCGTTAACTAGGGCACGGTTAAGAACATTGTCATGAACGTTAATCATGGTTTATTCGGAGGTTAAAATCGTTAGACCTCTGATGAAGATGTAAACGTCAATTTTCAAAAGGAAAAAAATTACAATTGTAGTTGTTAAAATATTTTATCTTTATTATCCATACATAATTTTGACGGTAAAAGAAAAAAAGCTCTAAATAATAATACTCAACACCGTTACGCATAAAAACTACAAAGCGCATTATGTTATAGCACTTTAATCCGTTATGTATGTAATTGTTGAGTCTGACAATATCTAGACCCTCCCAGCCATCTGCAGTTACTCGCTCCACTGGACGATTGAGGGGTGCGAACGGACGAGGGTATGATGAACAAAAATTGCAAGCGTTGCCAATTCAGATTTGTTATACTTGTGTAAAAAAATCTTAGTGCATTATGTATATTTTTGTTTCATATCTATCCCAAAAATTTTGATGCCATCGGTGGTAAAGGCGGACAAAGAACCCTCTTTTTTAAGTATCAATTAAAACTTTGATTTAATACATTGAAGCGACAAAACGAATGGTCACTTGTAAACGATACGAAGATGTTTACACAAAACATCATTGCGCACGCTGCAAACGCGTTTAAGACAATATTACTCAAAGATTTTGCTATCTAAAGCACCAAATAAACCCTCTACCAGTTAACAAAGTTGTGATAAACTTAAATTATCACTTAATATGTGCAAATCGAGTGATATATAGTAGAAGCAAATATGTATTAGGACATCAAATATCTCAACTATACATATCCACTTCCCCGGAACACAACGCTTAATCAAAATATTATTCCTATACAGATAATATTTATATTACCTATTCAATAAAATGTATACTTATTTCATTGTTATTAAATAATTTGATCATCAACTAAAAGTTTAAATAAATAAATAGCAGGGACTAATTGTTTATCTTATTCTTTAATTTGTATTAGCGGAGATTGGTCCTCACATTTTCGAAATTTTTTGTTTTTGTTAATTTTTTTACCTAAAATCAAATAATTCTATATACGGCTTAACAATTTTTGATACCAATAACAATTAAGTTCTAGGCTTTGTGAAAGTACCTAAACTTTAGGGCATGGAAAGACCCTATAATTAAACAAGGTGGACGACTGCACTCTTAATTAAACTGTCAGAGCCACTGCTAATGAATATCACCAACAGTAAACTGGTTGCTCAGTTATTTTAAATATTGATTACGCATTTTATAACTAAAAAATCCATCAAAGAACACATTTTTGTAATATTTTTTTTACAAAGAACTTCTTAATATCAAACTTTCGTCGTCTACTGCTGTATGTAAGTCATTCCCAAAGTGTTCGACTTTGAAATTGCCTTATAGACACACTAATGTTGTTCTTTCCTTTTTACAACCAACTACTTCCGGATATTATTTTGACAATGTATAGAAACTTAATTATCCGTAAATAATAAGTTTATAAACACAAAAACTATTTACAGACCCTTTAATTTTATATGTATGTTATAGGGTTAATATTTTTAAGTTACAACTACTGTACACTTTAATTATGAATATTTGTTATTAAATATATTTAACTATATAGGCACGGAAAATTTTACTGAAAAACATATTAATTTTTTCTTACCAAAGAATGTCTCCATACCAATTAAATTTAAGTCATAATTTTCAATACTCTTTGAAGAGTACCATCTCTTTAAAATGTTAGAATGTTACCCCTATGTTTTTGTACATATTTCAATCAGACTTAATAGAGAGAGGGACTCTTGGCTAAATCTCTTTGACGCCGACTTTTAACACGTTGTAGTGTACACGCGAATTTGAAATTTATTTGTACAACTTAGAATCAAATTTTGTATAAAACTTGCTTTGACATGCAATTATTATTTGTTACACTGAATTCACTTCTATGCAGTAAAGCTTAACTAAAAATATCAACATTTATACCTGAACTTTATTATATATGTGTTTACCATTTACAAAATTAATACCTCGATCATCATCAGCTGATATATGTCCACTGATGGAGCAAGGCCTCCCTCAAAGAACTCCACGTTTGTATGGATTCATATTGGATTGGAGTTTTTGTGCGAAACCCCCTCTCCCGGCCCTCTATTACACCCCCTTACAATACCTCGACATGGTTTGTGAAAAAATGTACCAAAAAATTTTAATATACCGTAACATCTAATGCTAGGAAAGAGTTTAAAATTATAATTGACCACTGATGTTAATCAGGTGGTAGGTTAAGACGTTTAAATATTCATATTTTTTTTTTATTTGGAAAACAAACAAGTGACTTATAGTTTAATTATAAAAAATCTGTGTACTATAAGCACCATTTATATGTTTTCACATCTATGTCTCATGGTCGGAGTTGTTCGTGAACACTATATTATTTGAAAATATTTTATCAAATGTAATTAGAACACGTTATCGAACCAGCGCTTATTTAATAAAGATTTCAATCCACACGGTTTTGTTGTGAAAAGATCAAGATCGGCCCGGTCAACCAATTCATTAAATTCCTCCGCAGATCTATATAAAATGAACGTTTTCTGTAGTTCGACTTACAAAAGGTCGCATACAAAAAGGTAGAGCGTTGCTGCGACTTTGTAGGAATATATATATATATTTATTTTCGAGAGTAGATACGGGGAGTATATATGCGATTGAGCTATTTCATCTAAATGCAATGTCAGCAATTTTCCGTCTTTCTTGAAGTGGGAGGATATGATGTCTCTTGCACCTCTTTTCGTAACTTATATCATATTTTTTACTTTTGTACTGCACGAATCTGAGAAATTTACGCTGCATTGATTCCAATCTATGTACATATATATAATACTGGGGATTCCATATCTGGGAATAATACTTGAGGATGATGCGCACAAAAGAGCAGTACTGTATTTTGCATACTTTAATATCGGTAAATTTTGAGCGGGATCTTAAGACAAGTCCCATCGTCCTATTGCCTTTTTTAAATAAATGGTCAATGTGTTTACTATTAGTGAATTTTGACTCGTGCAACACTCCGAGATCGCTTACTTCGTTAACTCTTTGGAGGTGATTTTGTAATTCTATTTTGTGAACTTTGACTTTCGAGTGAAAGTGATAAATTTACATTTAGTTACGTTTAGGTCTAGGTTATTTATCCGACAATATTCTTCAAATCTTTGTAAATCATCCTGTAGAGTACAATTTGAAATGTCGGTAATTTTTATGAAAATTTTTATGTCGTCGGTATGACGTAAGGATTTGGAATATTTAAAGTAACTTGTAATGTCATTTATGTAGATATTAAATAATAGGGGAGAGATTAAGGACCCTTCTGGAACTCCCGATGGGATGCAGTTCCAGTTGGTAGTGAAGCCGTTAACCACAACCGCCTGCGACCGGTTATTTATATAGAAGCAAAACCGTCTGAATAGGTTACCATGAATCCGTTATGATCGTCACCTCGAAGCAGGGGATGTTAGCTCCCGTTATCCCTATAATTATTAGCTGCAACACGTTTTTAAACTCAAACGCAGTATGTTTAGCGGTATTACTATGTGATGTGGTAGAAAATACAAATTAACGAGAGAAACTAAAGCCCCCTTTATTTATTTTATCAGAAAATATTAATTATTTTAAAAAGGATAGAACATATATTTCATAGTGTTACTATGTAGGAACAAAGGTCCTCATTGGAATTACGTTATAAAGGAGAGAGGAACAGAAACCAGAGTGCACTCTAACAATTTCTTCAAATTAGGAAAGAGGTGTCTGTAATGACAAGAAATTCCGTGAAATATTTTTCGATGAATTAGTGCGTAGTGAAAAAGCATTGCAAAATGCTTTACGACTTTGTATACTATTTTTATATTCATTTTCATATGTACTCGGTTTCAATTACAAACAAGGAACCAGAGTATTCCACCCACGGCCTCATTTTCATTTAACACCAAAACGAAATTAAGGTCTACTGTTTTACCATTACAGATAGAAAGTATAAAAAAATATTTATTAACTAAGACAATTAATTCTCCACTGGTATTTTATTTCATTTTTACTGCTGTTATTTTTAATCTCAAAGGAAGCACGTCCCATCTACTGACTACCTATCTCTACTATCTATATCTACATCGATACATTCGAACCATTTGTAAATCTAACACACAGATATACTTTAACTTTTATAGTAATAGAGTGGATTAAAATCTTTACATATTTTTTATTTTATTATGTAGACCTATGTCCAGCTGTGGACTGCCGCGGGCTGTTGATAATGATGATGGTATACACTACTACTGCATTCGTTTGATGTTCATTTTATGTTTTTATTATTACACGCTACATAGCTTTTCGTTATGAAAATAATATCTTTTAAGAACGTCTATGCTCATATATATTGTCGATGTACTGTTACAAGATTTGCACACACGATTCCAACGTTAAATTCATATTAACTCGTATAAAAGAATAAACGTCAGTTAAACAGCGTATAACTCCCCAACTTACTCAGAATAAAGTTGGTCATAATTGGCTAGACATATTGGAGGGTGTTGGACAGTGAAATATATCTGAATTTAATTTCATAACGTTATACATATCTTCTGTACGTCTGTTAGGAGTTGTTTGTCCTTAACAAATGTACTCTTGCTGTCTCTATTTTAATTTTATTTCGCTACCTGGAATCATATCCCCGACAATATGACGTACAACTTAGTGTAACAGACATACGCATTATATATGGACAATTTAAACTATATCGTCACTCTAACATCACATTTTATTTACCACAGATATCAAATAAAGATTACATACGATAATTAATGAGTTTTAATAATATTAACCTGCAAACAAATGTATTCTAATCGTCTCTCTTATAGTTTGTTTTATATAGAATTATCACCGATACTTTTTACCGGTTGCAGGTAGTCCAGAGTAGTAGTGGCAAAGTGATAAAAACATGCATGTCGCAAAAATAAACAATCTTCTCGAGGAACTCAATCTGCTGAAAATTTCTGCTTAACACAGAATTTTTTAATGTTCTATTAATTATAATCATGGTAACTAATTTATTAAATTAGTCAAAAAATACCGATAACTATTGAAAAACAACACAAACTACAACAATACTATAAACTTAAGCAATATAACCATTTGGCGTTAATGCTTAGGACTGACATAATAAAAAGTATACATAATAAGTATATTTATATAAACTTTAATACTAAATATAATAAATAACGAAACCCAATGGAAACAGGCGCTGCGATGGTACATACCTAGACGGTCTCCGGCAACAGAAACCTACCAACAGCAAGTACTAAGTAGATTTGCTTTGATACGGACAAAGATTCTAATATAACTGAAATACCTGTATATGCTTACGTGGTTCATATGTATCTACGGTAACGGTACACGTTTAAAAGGTTCAACAGGTTCAGTCTAGACTCGAATCACGAAAATTGCGTCTTCAGAAAGAGGAGCTCGGCTCCAAGTTACATCAAAGAGCTCTGCTTTGATCATGTTTTGCGTGCATTTGTCAAAGTTAACATCAGAACGATCTCTTAGAAGTATTATTAAACTTGTACTTCCTGATCCTCAAAACGATATACGTACATATTTAGAAATGGGACTCAAATTATACATACGAGTCTAAGGAATGTTATGTTTAGAGCTTTAACTTCCTTTTCGCAGAGACATAACTTAGACGTAGTGCACATAATTTAATATTTCTTTAAAGACATGCAAAACTACAATTCGCAATATTTTAGCGACTATTGTTTGTTTCATTTCATGCGATTCCACGTGTACTTATAGATGGAGGTGGTCACAGAATGGAAGAAAGGTTATTATTTTTTTTAATATTATACAAACTAGTACTTTACTACGATCCCACGTGATGGAAAACAGAAATTTAATCTAGGTGGTAATGCGCATTAGTCTAGTAGAAGGCCATTCACTCTTTTCTTGAAGACTTCCACATCATAACTGGACGGATACACGCCGGCGGACTGTTCCAATCCTTAGCTGTAAGCGCTATGAAGGGCGATGTGAAATGCTTCGTTCTGTAGCGTGCAATATCAACAACACAGGGATGAATGTCTGCTGTGTTGTCTATGCGTCTGATGGTAAAAGGGCGATAGCGGTGTTAAATCATTTAATTCTAGATATTTGTTCGGTACGGTAACAATTTAACATGTACTTGCATGGTGATATATAAATACTGAAACGCACTAATACTAACTCAAGCACCATCCTCAAGGATATGGCACGAACTTAAGAAAAAAAAAATAATCACACCACCTTTTATGATGTATTCATCAATCCGCATACGGTTAATAAAATCCATGCATATTACACGATACATATATTTCGTTCGGGTGGATCTCGGTAATCCCCTTCAATCTCTCATGCTCTTTCCACCGTCTCATAACAAGCATATTGATTTTTCGTTTCCGTTATTACTTTTTATTTAGACAATACCATATTTTTTATACATTTATGAAAGTAGCTGATAATTATGCTCAATAACATGTAGACCTTTATCATCTCCTACTAACTGGTGTGATTTAGTGATTACACAATAGACAGCATTATGAAGATATTGTCATTAGAAATAGGACATTGAAGACTGTGCTTTATAAATTTTTTGGCCTCAGCATATGCTGATTGTCTGTTCTTAAAATTATTTTACCAGTCAGTAGTCGTACAGGAATTTGTGATATATATATGTCTTATAATATTTTTTGCGTTTTTGCTTAGAATGTGCATTTAAACTTTTATTTTAATATCTAATCTGAAATATAAAATTTTCGACATATTCAATTTTCGCTTTTCTACTTTATGCATTTTCAAGAATTCGTAATATCTCGCCCCTTTCAATCAGGTACGAGCACTGGAAAGTGCTTCAGGAAAGGATTAAATAGCGTAAGGACTCGATGAGCTCCTTAGTGTAAAGATACCTTTTCCAATTAATTGGAGTTCAATAATAAGATTTAATGCTTGCATACATTCTGTGAATCGAACTATTGAAACATTGCGATACAATATTGTTACAATCACTCTTTGTCTTTAATAGATTTTAAATCAAAAAATAACTCAATATTTATTCTGTTTTCATTACAGTACCTTACCGTTTCCATAGATAACATTTGTACCAAGCAATTCATATGCCTACCTTTCCATTAATAAAAATACTAGTGATTTTTTTTTCAAATAAACTATAAAATTTATATATCATTATCATCAGGCGATAGACGTCCACTGCTGGACATAGGCCTGCCCCTAAGATCTCCACATCGATCGGTCCAGCGTTGCTCGCATCCAGTGGATTCCCGCGATTCTCACCAGATCGACAGTCCATCTTGTGGGAGGCCTCCCAACACTACGTCTCCCGGTACGCGGGCGCCACTCGAGAACCTTACCGGCCCGTCGGCCGTCGGCCCTCGGCCGTCGGCCGTCGGCCGTCGGCCGTCGGTCCTTCGGACAATGTGTCCTGCCCACTGCCACTTAAGTCTAGCAATCTTTTGATCTATCTCGGTGGCCTTAATTCTTCGGCAAATCTCCACAAATGTATATATAACAGTATGTATATCCTAAACAAGACAATGTGTATTTAATCCGCTTTCAATATAAATGGTACATGTATATTACTAGCTGTTCTCCACCCGCTTTGCTGGCCATAACATAAAATTACACTGGAAATTACTTTAATACGAAATGAAAATATTTCTAAAAGTTAATTAGAAATTAAATGATACAGGATCTGTGAATATAGGTATATATATATACATGTTAGGTTAATGTTTTTATTACTGTATAATGTCACTTTAAAATAGAACTTATTACCATATTAAAGTAGATGGCTAAAATAAATTTGTTGTTTTGTTTTATTTAGATAAAGTAATTATTTATTTAGCATTACGATACTCCATTTGCTTAATAAAACACGGACTCCATGAAATAACTAGCTATTCAGCGATTGCACAGTTAAACTATACTGCGAGTGATAAAAAATTCAAGGATCTATACTTAAGGCAATTTTTTAACCCCTGTTATAAATTAGTAATTGTTTTCTGCAATTCCCTTATAGTGGAACGTATACAGTAATATATATCTATGTATATATGATATATTCAGAGATACATTGAGATATCACGAGATCTCCCACGCTATTAGAAGTAAACACTCAAAATTCAGTCATTTGGAATGGAATTTACAAAATTTCTTTCCCAAAGGGAATTGCGGGGGTGTTACGGCCAGCTATTCACCACGGATGCAAACCTGCCCCCGCAGCCCATCGGCACAAATCCGAGGTGAGTTTACGGAGCTCACCTGAAGCAGCCACCTCAGGCCAGCCGCACGTCACGGGCCGGCCGAATAGGTTCCTCTTAGCTCCACCGTATGTGACTAAGCCACGGCTACTGTGCCCTACCACTACAAGGCGGGAACCAGTTCGGGGAGTAAACAACAGAGACCTACCACCAGTAACCTACTTACTTTGTCATTGATAAAGTTTTTCCTACTGGTTACTTGAAAGGAGAAGAGAAAAGAAAGTAGTTGAAAATTCTATTTTGAAGAACTAAAAACCATGTCTCGAAATATACATAATTTTTTTAAACTTATCCGCACCAAGCTCTTTAAGTCAGTCTAATATATATAAAAGATAATGCTCTAATGCTCTAATGTTCTAATGAACAAACTGAAGCATTAAATATATTTTTTTAAGTTTTCTTTGCTTTTAAAATTAAGAAGTTATACGAATTTACGAAGTTTTTTTTTAGGCAATTTTTTTAATCTCTTTAAAAAAGATTATTCGAGAGTTTCAAGTTAACTGTTACAAGGGATATACATACTCTCGTAACGTTTTGTATCAATATCAATGTTCCTAATATAAATTATTTAATTTACTGTACGTGGGCTCAGCGTCTACTCGAGTATTAGGAGTGGGTTAGTGGTCGGCATGACCACCCATCCATTGCAAACACTTTAACATAGCTTCTAACTCAATTAACAATACAACCAAACACCTAAAAGTCACTGATAAATATAATTATCGTGACCAACATTATTTTTATTTACTCTCTATGTGATCACTGTCTGTATTTTCATCATCTCTATTTATTTCTTATCTAATACACATTAGGTGCTAACGATTAAAAAGAAGATTAAACTTAAATAATGACTGTAGAAGAAAACTGAAATCACTAGGGTATTGATAATATTTGAAAGTAAATGACAAAGCCGCCCAGCTATGGACGTCTGTCGACTGATAATGATGATGATGATATAACAAAGACAATATCTATAAAAATAAACACATCTTTAACATCAACAACAAACTTGCACTTTCAAGTTTAAGTATTACTATCAAATTATTTCTTGTTTTTATGTTAATGTTTATCATTGTCCAGTATAATTGACGTTAGTTTAGTAGTTTCAAGAGGACTCGTACTTTATTAAGCCACTTTTCTCGTTTTTTTTTTGTACAAATATATAAAAAAACCGCGTATATTTGAGAAGCTTTCTCATGTAAAATCGAAAAATACCACAAACGCTTATTTTACCCCTTTTAGAATTTAAAATTGTCTCTGCACATTGTTTTTCAATCGTAAAGTTGCACCTTTATTTCATAAATTATTCAATTGCAACAAAGTTGTAAACATCGATCATAACAACCGAAGTTCGGACTCTTTTTTTTTTTGTAAACATACATAAAAGGACAAAGTTGTTTACGTTTTAGAAGACGTAAGTTGATACGTAAGATGTAAGATATTAAGACAAGACGTAAAGGTCAAGAGTTGCTTACGATATGGATATCGTAAACAACTTTGCCCTTTTGAGTCTATACCTGAATAAAGAAAAATTAAATAATAGACTAGAATAATATGTTTAATTTCAAAAGGATTTTTTTTTAATATAGATATGATATTAGTTCGTACTATTACCGAGACCACGCTTCAGGGGTTTTTATCCTGAATAATATTGTAGATTTCAGTTACTTTAGTAGTATAGTTGTCTGAAATTTAATGTTATTTAGATATGTAGTGTTATCTTTCCGAGCAAAACTGTAAAAAATAAGATTATTTTAATAATTAATAATAACCTATTTACTTATTTACAAGTGTTCATGTGCATCGCAAAAAATGCGCACTTAAGTATATTTTATGTAATAATAACAATAAGAAGAAAAGAGCATCAATGTTTGGATTGTTAAGTACTTGTACACTAAATCTGTTACGAAGATCCTCCTTTAACGTTGAGAGCTTATTTTTTCCTGGACTAATGTACCCTCGAAAAAATTAAATGATCAATCTTAAGAAGCTGGACAAACTTCAAATATCAAAATTCTGTTACCTACTTAATTATATTCCTGTATATAAGCATATATTAGCGAAGGGATATAAGGGGTCCTACACAAAAACTCACGGGAACCAAGCCAACCTCACCTGCTCGGGATGCACCCTGCTAATCAACAAACGAGGTACTGGCTCCCACCAATCCGCATTGGACCATTGTGGGCGGAAAAGGTCCAAATCCCTTCAAATGAACGCTTACAGACGACAAGCGCTAATGCCCGACGGTGCCGCAGCCTTTGTTGATTGCATCGCGGGACCAATCGATGTGGGGATTTTGTTGGGGAGGCCTATGTCCAGTAGTAGATGTCTATCGGCTGATAATATAATAATCATAAAAAATTTTGAATTTTTATTAACTTGAATTAGTAATAATTTTCTTCTAGAATACTATTCTTTTCTTAAATAGGGAATAAAATGTTACTAGGAAAGCGCGCTTTACCATCACCACTTAACACTAGGTGGGATGGTGGTCAAGCACACAGGGAGGTGCACAGAGATTACGTATAGGGTATGCATACCGCACCCGGAACCTCTGTGCTTATCTACACTTAAAAATAAACTTACCAATTTATCAATAGTCAAAGCACAGTTATGTACCTTTTGAGGAACTTGAGTGATTATTGTTTAGATAGATTTATGGAGCCAAGGTATGTGGTGCTTATTTGCTTGTATCGAGCGTACGCTTCTGCAGACACAAACCTATTTAATAAAAAAAAAATTATTACGTTTTTTTTTAATTTATAACAAGTGACAACATTTTCAATGGACTATTAAAGTTGTAAGTTATGTAAAATAATATATCCATTATGATACTTGACATTAATCTTTCATCTAAGTTAATTTCACATTGCTTGTATTAATTTAAATGCATTCACTTTTGTTGTAGCGGTGGAAAAATGGCTGAAAACTCGGGTGGTAGAGTGCAGGACAAGCGTCCGACGGCGCCTCCCTGCACCACCCCGCCCGCTGACGAGGATCCCGGACTCCCGTCCGATGGCGACGCGACTCCGGTACGTCATTAATGAAACACTCAATATATTGCAATCTTTATGGCGAAGCGGTTCTATTTGATACCGTATTGCTTTTTTAAGTTTGTCCGATGAAGCGACGAGACAAGGGGGCTGTCATGCGATGCGCTCGCCGTTACCAATAAGCCTCTTAGCAAATCCTCGCCACCGGTACTCAATATTGTTTGCACACTGTTGTTACTCAGCAGAAATAGGACCTACGATTCGTACCTACCATAGAAATATTCGTAAAGGAAAAATAGTTATATTTTTGCTTTTAAATTAAGATTAAGGAAACATTGATCGGTTTATGAAAAGTACAATAATAAATAAGAAAAGTAGGACTGAGGAAAAAGTAATATATCTGAAAGTTAACAAAACGAATGCTGCTTGATTATAAAAAGGTCATTATCTATGTTACAAGCTTATATTGCTATAATATTCCATACAAAATTTCTGGTAGATCTCTGTCGGCGTCTAGGTAGGTACCTTCGCAGCTCCTATTTCTGCCGCCAAACAGTAGTTAACAAATACTACTGTGTACCGGTTTAAAAAGCGTTGTAGCTAGTGTAATTACTAGGGTAACAAGACTTTACATCTATATTTTTCAAGGCGACGAACCAAATGTGGTGCTATGTATAACTTCCTGACTAGCGCGACATTATTACGGGCAAGCGTATCACCTACCATCAAGTGAACTTCTTGCTCGTATCGTAGCTTAGTACAATAAAAAAAATATTTACTTTCAGGTATCACGTTTTTTTAAGTTTTTTCTATTAGATAGTAACTGTTGCTATAACGTCTTTGTAAAGACACTTAGATTTATCGTATGTTATGTTAACAAAAAAAACTATCTTTTTAAATTTGATATAAGATGTTTTTTGCATGTTTAGTTGTTTTCCTAGATGGGCTTGAAGTACATAAGCATTAAATAATGTATTATGGTTAAGTAAGTTGAGACAATGTGATGCATCTACGCATAAAGGTCCTGTTATTATTGATATAAATAAGTGATTAAAAAACAATGTAGGTTACTTGTCGCGATCACATATGCGCACTTACTTTTCCTATGATCTTTTCATACTATGGAAATAACTCTTTTGTAACTTGAATAAGATTTATTATAGTTTTAATAGAAAATCTTAGGCGATACTGATCAACATATTACCTGTAATAACATTAATAACTCTCGTCATTATGTTATTACTCATAAAATTATTATTATGTACAAACTATGTAGTTATATATTTTATTACGAGATAATTTGGCTAACTCAATTTCTACTTAAACATGCCAAGATAATGGAAGTATGCATTTAAACAGAAATTTATCGAATACACAAATTAATTTTACGTATGTATAAAATTTAATATAGTTTATTGTTTTTGAAATTAATAAAATTAAATGAATTATGTAAGAACAGAATCATTCCGGCGCAAAAATATTATCAAATCTCCTTGACCGAAGCAATGACAAAGAATGTAGATGCAATTCGAATGCATCAAATTGAAAATGTATTAAGTCTGTATGTAAGGAATACATAGAGGCGAATTGTCAACAAGTTATATACTAATACGATATTCCGTGTACAAAATTTACATAAATCAACCGCACCTCGATTCGCATTGAAAACTGCATAAGGTACGCAGACTTATGCAGAAGTCGTCACCAAAATATCCTCGCAAATCATGAATTATTTACATATACAGGAATCACTTTAAGTGCGCAATATTGCAGAGGATTGAAAACAAGCGGTCAAGGTTTATTTTCATTTTCATGAGTCTGTATGTGCGTGCGTCGGTGCATAGGTAATACACACACGTAGCATATGTACTTACGTAACCGTTGAAGATACTTGTTGCCTTAATACATTTACTGGTCGTACGTCTCCGACGCCGCAGACCGTCTAGGAAATTACCACCACAACGCCTATTTCTGCCGCCAAGGAGTAGTGTGCAAACATTACTGCGTTCCGGTTTGTGGGACGCTATAGTTACTGAAATTAGTCAGTTAACAAGATTTAATATGGGCAGGAATATCGTTTACCATCAGGTGAACGCCTCGCACGTATCTTCGCTTCGTAGAATAAATAAAATACTTAATTGCTATAATATAAAATAATCAATATTTAAACAATACTAGTTGCATATTTATGCATGTTCAAGATATAGTGAAGTTACATCCATTTCCGTATAGCGAGTTTATTATTTAAAATTATAGTAATGAAAGACTTAAATATATTTATGATATATAAAACCTAGGTTCAAATTTAAGAATTCAAAGCCATTAACTCTGTTAGACTTTTCAGGAGTTTTAATAATTTAGGTTTTCCACTTATAGTATACTCACTTGTTTTCCTGTTAACACTATATTTATAGTGTGATAGTGTTGCGAGTAGGGTCTAACCCACAAATTACGCGGGGATAGGTATTATTCCACTTTAACAGTTACGAGGTTTCAGTTGCAAACTATAATTGGTTAGCTTGTTAGCACTGACTAAACTATAGTCGTTGTGTCTACTGTACTTTCACATGAAAATTTAACTGTGTTTGTAAAAAGACTTATGTCTTGTTAATTGTCATTTAGCAATGTTTACATATATTCTTATATGGAAATAATTTATCCGTCTTTACGGAGAGTTTTTTTTTTTAAATATCATTGTTTATATATATTTCATGTTTCACAATTTTCGAGACGATATTGTAAGATTTCTGACATGATCGCCGTTTGAAAGTATTCTTTTTTTATTATAAATCATAGTTTATACGGGATTTAATTTCACGAGAACCTATAAATATACAAAGTTTTACAACTGAAGCTGCGATGGCTCAGTTGTCAGTACGATAGAATTTCACGAAATGCAATCCCTAAATGTTTGAGTCTCAAACTCCACTTAAATTCACTGAAATCCGTAAAAAATTAGAAAACTTGCAAGTTGTGTGTTATGTTTTTAGACTTAACGTTCTTCAAGCCGTACTTGGTTAACACCAATATGGTAAATTATACCCTGCACTTCCTCGTGATTGAAGGGCCCTAATCTTAACAATGGAAATATGAAGTATGAACTTAAAATAAACAATAAGTGCTTTATTTAATGAGCACATTAATGTACGTACGGTCAATAACCATTGATAAACTTAATGGCGAAAAGATAGAAAAATAAATTATTTTATTTATCATTGTTATATATTAACGTTTAGATTAATATGTCCATTTAAGTTTACCGCAATTCTTTTTACATCAAACAAACTGCGCTCTACAGCGTCAATTACTGAATAAAAAAAAATCTTCTAAATCCATTATATGAAAGAGGATATTATTTAATGTAATAATTTTAAATTGCATCTTTACTTAACGAAGTTGATAATAAGTATCTAATTATACTGCTCAGTGCAATTTGAACCGTCATTGTCTGACCGATAGGTTCTTTTCAAGTTTATTCCTTATGAAATTACTTCTAGTCCGATGGTATTTTTACACCATTGATTTTGCAAGTGTTTACTTTTATGGTAGATGAAATAGTATGGACGATATTAGATATTTTTCATATCTAAATAAAGTCTACTCATCATAATCATCATCAGCCGATAGACGTCCACTGATGGACATAAGCTTCCCCCAAAGGTCTCCACGTCTATCGGTCTCGCGTTGCTCGCATCCAGTGCGTTCACGCGATTCCTACCAGATCGTCGGTCCACCTTGTGGCAGCCTCCCAACACTACGTCTACCGGTACGCGGGCGCCACTCGAGGACCTTACTGCCCCATCGGCCGTCGGTCCTTCAAACAATGTGTCCTGCCCACTGCCCCTTAAGTCTAGCAATCTTTTGAGCTATGTCGGCGATCTTAGTCTACTAAAAGTCTACTCAATAATAATAAAAAATCGTTTAAGATAGACTACAGACTTACTAGTGGCAAGTCTCTGTTGCCGAAATCTGTCTAGGTGATAACACGGCAGCTACCGTCCTATAATTCTGCTCGATGAAGTAGATAAGCTTTATGAGCGAATAATTTGTGGTCGTCTCGTCAAGCATCTGGGCGAGGAGGATCCTAATTTATCGAACCAACAATTCGGCTTCCGTCTGGGTCGATTAACAATCGATGCTATTCAATGCGTTAAAACCTACTCAGATGAGGCAGTGGCTCAAAGTGGGGTACTGTTGGCATTACCATTAAACATTGCCAATGCGTTCAACAGTCTCCCCTGGGCTTGCATTAGGGAGGCATTGACGTTTCACAAGATGCCTTCCTATCTTCGCCGAATTCTGGGAGATTACCTCTCTGAACGGAACATCTTTTTTTATGATCAGCAAGGAAACTGTGTGCAGAGGAAAATAGCGTGTGGTGTTCCGCAGGGTTCCGTATTAGGACCATTACTGTGGATTATTGGGTACGACTGGGTCTTGCGGGACAAATTCTCTCCGGGTGTGATGGTAATATGCTATGCCGATGACACACTGGTTACAGCTCGGGGGAAAACTTATGAGGAGGCTGCCTGTTTGGCGACTGGTTCAGTGGCACAGGTTGTCCGCAGAATACGAATGCTGGGACTAGAGGTTGCACTTGGCAAATCCGAGGCTATGTGCTTCCATGGGCCAAGGAAGGCACCACCTCAGAATAGTCATATCGTAGTCAGTGATACATGCATCAAGGTTGGGTCTAAGATGAAGTACCTTGGTATCATCCTTGATAGCCGCTGAAACTTCCGCGACCATTTTGCACGTCTGGCCCCAAGGTTAATGGGAACGGCGACTGCCCTGAAGCGGCTGCTTCCTAACCTGGGGGTCCCGAGAAGTGCAAATTTCTTCAAGAGAATGGGAATTGCGGAAATTCCACTTTCGACAGTCAATGCTTGTGAAGTGGAAGGCGAAACTGTCTAACCCTAGTGCAGGCAGCTGGACTGTCGGAAGCTGTACGTCCTCTTTTAAAGGAGTAGACGGACAGGCGGTACGGACCATTGACCTTCCGGTTTGTGCAGGTACTTTCTAGTCATGGGTGTTTTGGTAAGTACCTATGCCGCATAGCCAGAAGAGAGCCGACAACTGAGTGTCATCACTGTGGATACGATGAGGATACCGCACAGCATACTTTAGAGAATTGCTCGGCATCGCAGCTCGGCGGCGCCAAGATCTCGTCGTTGTTGTGGGGGATGACCTCTCACTTTTTGGCTTTATTGAAGCCATGGTCAGTAGTGAGAAGTCGTGGGACGCTGCGGTGGCTTTCTGTGAGGAGACGATGCTGCAGAAATAAGCTGCTGAGAGGCAACGAGACATAAATACCCATCTCTCAATCCGCAAGCAGAGACCGGGGCGTCGAAGGAAGATATTTTATGCCTTTCAACCCCCATAACAGAGGCCATAGTGGCGGATTCGGGGGAAATCTGTCACCAAACATGAAAGACCTCGAGGTGGTGCGTGCGGTACTTCCGCCTAATACCTGTATAGGGGGTGGAGAGCAGTAGCTCCACTCCGAGACGTGGTCTTATCGAGGTCTCTCGCTGTCGGAACCACGGTAGTGTGCGAAAGCGTTCCCGTGGTTCCGGCCAAATGCAATGAGTGAGAAATCGTGGCGTTTTAGCCGGTAAGCGTCCAGCATAACTCTTCTGTTGCCCCGACAGCGGAAGGGTATCCAATGCAGGATTTCACCACAGAAAAAGAAAATGTAACACGGCAGCGCCTATTTCTACCGTTAAACGGTAGATCGCAAACATTACTGTATTCCGTTTCGAAGGACGCTGTAACTAGTATAAATACTGGGATAATAAGACCCAATATTTCATGTCTCAGGTGACCAGCTCAAATTGGTGATATGTATACCATGCTAGCTGGATATCTTTGGGAGAGGCCTATGTGCAGCAGTGGACGTCTATAGGCTGATGACGAGGATTCCATCCTAGCTAACGTCATGTTGTTATAGGCGGGCGTATCACTTACCATCAGGTGAATATCCGTCTCGTCACTTCATTGAATAAAAAAAAATAGATATACAAACATGTACAAATGGTAAAAAAAATTTGTCCTGTTAAGAACATCGCACCTTTTAACTTCTGACTGGTACTTGAACACAATAACACTTTATTACATATAAAGTCCAATTTAATTCTACTTCTATTGTATTATATAATATCTGTTATTTAGACTGGACTGGGCCCGGAGTTTCACGCTACTCCTACTGGCAGCGCGCCTGTGACACCCCAGGAGGCGAGGGTGGATGTACCACAACCGCGACCGTTACCCATGCCGGAATATGGAGGATACTTCGCGCTGCTCACTGAATACTTGCCAGACAGTAACCAACCTATATCAGGTTTTCATAGGTTAGTCACTCTTTAAACATTTCGCAAAAAGAATAACATTGTCACAGTTTTTTTACACAACGAGATGAGACGATCATCTGTTGGTAAATGATACGCCAACAGCTTATAGCAATAAACAAAAACACAATATCTTTGGATGTTTACACAGAAAAACATAACTCTCTCCGGCGTGAGCCGTAACATGCAAACTTTTGTTACTTCGCCTTTTATGTAATAAAAAATAGTTAAACGTATACACTTCCGACTACGACCAATAATCCATTAACTTGAATGCTTTGAAGTTCTTCAGCTTCATTAATAATCCGTATCTTCGTGATCTATATAATTGAAATTGTTTATTCATATATAATCACTTTTGTTCAAGTCTGCGCATGCTCACTGCCACCACACATCTGTTAAAGAAATAAAATTATATTAGGTCCTTACATATGATATTAGGGTTTTCTCGTACTGACCGATCTGAAATATCTCCTCTTTGGTTAAGAATTCCAAATTCAAATTTATAAATTCATTTAGCTGGTACATTTGAGTTTTGAAAACAGTCATTCATTTGTTTTTTCCTCATTATTTTTTTCTTTGGCGTCGCTTATTAGCGCACAATGGAATACATGAAATATCGGTATATTTACGAGTACGAGTTCTACCGTGGCACAGCTCGAAGGATTGATGTTGTGTACGGCGCTGGTGTCGCAAAAGAAAGCACGGTACATTTTTGGTTTCAACGTTTTCGTTCTGGAAATTTCGACCTTCAGAACCAACCCCGTCGATGGCCGAAGACCAAAGTGGAAAATGAAGAATTAAAGGCTATTGTGGAAGCGGATCCATCACAAAATACTTCAGAGATAGCTGTAGACTTCGGGGTAAGTGACAAAACTGTATTAATCCACTTGAAGCAAATCGGGAAGGTAAAAAAACTTAAACGATGGGTACCTCATGAATTGAGTGAATCAACTTGCAAACACGCGTCGACTGCTGTGTTACTTTGCTCAAACAACACAATAATGAAGGGATTTTAAATCGAATCATTACTTGTAATGAAAAGTGGATACTGTACGATAATCTGAAGTGCTCGTCGCAATGGCTGAACCCTGGAGATCCAGCCAAATCTTTCCCCGAACGAAAATTGACTCAGAAAAAGTTACTTGTGAGTGTTTGTTTGGTGGACTAGCGCCGGTGTCGTTCACTACAGCTTTCTAAAATCTGGCCAAACGATTACGGCAGATATCTATTGTCAGCAACTGCAAACCATGAAGGAAGAACTAGCCGCTAAACAACCGAGATTGGTCAATCGCTCTAGGCCACTGCTGCTTCACGACAACGCAACATCACCATCACACACTGCACAAAAAACAACCATTAAGTTAGATGAGCTATAATTGGAATGTCTGCGACATTCGCCGTACTCCCCGAACCTTGCCCTAACAGATTATCATTTTTTCCGGAAATTGGACAACTTCTTACAAGGAAAACAATTCAACTCGGATGCGGCAGTCTAAACCTCCTTCAAAGAGTTTATTGATTCTCGCCCCCATGGTAGTTTTAGTAAAGGGTTCAATGGACTACCTATGAGATGGCAGAAGTGCATAGATAACAACGGTGCATAATTTGATTAAGTAAATATATTTTACAAATAAAAATTGACTTTATATTCCTCCCGTACAAAACGCCAATTTCATATGTAAGAACCTAATATTTCTTAACATTCTAACTGTCAAATAGTTTTAGTTTAGTTAGAAGCTATTTTATTATAAGTATATCAAGTTTAATACATTTTCATTTTTACTGTTTTATTTATATGAAAATAATATTCGAAATTTTATTTATTTAACGATGCGACAAGACAAGCGGGACTTTCGCCTGATGATGAGTGATACGTCTGGCCATAATAACATGGTACTAGTCAGGATGACACACCACATTGTGCTCGTCGCCTTGAGATATAAGTTGGTTAGTCCCGTTACCCCAGCAATTTCACTAGCTACACTACCCTTCAAACCGGAACACAGTAATGTTTGCACAGTACTGTTTGGTGGAGATAACAGGCGCTGCGGAGGTACCTAAATAGACTGTCTTCGCCAACAGAGACCTACCACCAGTTGATTTCATCATTCGACATAGGACCAGTTCTTCCTCCTACCCTTTTCCCAGCTTTGTGGGGTCGACACAGTTTGTACTTCTTTTCCATATTCCTTTATCAGCCGCCATATCTGAATACACACTCTTCTTGCTATGTCATCTTCCACACAATCCATCCACACTTTCTTCGGTCTTCTTCTATCCTTATAACCATCCACATTCATCCTCATTACTGTCTTTGTTATATGTCCTTCATCCCTCCGCATAACATTCCCGTGCCACGCTAACCTCTTGCTCCTCAACTTCTCTGTCACTGGAGCAGCTTTCAGACTTCCTCTAATATACTCATTCTCAATTTTATCCATCCTCTTCACACCACACATCCATCTTAACATTCGCAACTCGGCCACATGTAATCTCCTTTCATCCGAACCCTTGGTGGCCCAACAGTCAGATCCATACTATACGACAGGTCTAACGACCGACTTGTAGATCTGTCCCTTAAGTTTGAGGGGCATTCGTGGATTACAAGTCGTTCCAGTGATCTGTCGCCATTTCATCCAACCTGCATTTATTCCGCTTCTCACATCTCGATCAATATCGTTGTCGCATTGTATGAGTGAACCTAAGTACTTGAAATCGGAGCAGGTGGTTGGTAAGGATACACCATTTAAGGCGATTGGAGAAAAGCTGGTGAGACCGCCGAAGTCACAGAACAAATATTCTGTTTTGGTCCTGCTGATCTTGAGCCCAACCTTCTCTAATTTATTTCGTCATTACTTGCTCTGCATCTCGCGTTCAACTTCCCCGACAAGTACGATGTCATCGTCAAAAAGCATACACCAAGGTGCCTCCTCCTGATGTCAGTGCATCCATTACCAGGAGGAAGAGATACGAGCTTAATGCCAACCCCTGGTGTAGGCCCACCAAAACCCCGAAACTGTCGCTTTCGCCAGCAGTGGACCGGATGTGTGTACTGGCACGACAGTACATAGCATGAATAAGCTGCAGGTATTTCCCAGGCACTCCTTTCACTTTCAGAGCCCACCACAGAACCTCCCGCGGAACCTTATCATATACCTTTTCGAGGTCCACGAACACCATGTGCAGGTTTTTATGCGCACGTCTGTATTTTTCGCACTGTTGGGGAAGATCGAAAATGTCCGTCACCCGTCCAGGCATAAAACCAAATTGGTTCCGGGCTACCTCGCTCTCCTCTCTCAGTCTTCCCGCTAAGATTCTTTTCCACACTTTCATACTATGCGACATGAGCTTTATTCCTCGGTAGTTGTTACAGAGCTGTAAATCACCCCTGTTTTTAAAGATGGGTACCAGTGAACTGCTACACCATTCATCCGGGATCGCCTGTTTTTGTAACAACTTGTTTAAGAATAAAGTCAGCCACATCCATCCATCCGACTTTAACAACTTCCATACTTCCACTGGTATTCCATCCGGCCCAACAGCCTTTCTATTCTTCATACCTTGCATTGATTATCTTACTTCATCCATAGTAATCTTCCTCACCATACCCATGTTGGCCGGCACACTTTCCAATACTCCGCTCCAGACATTCTTATCGTTCATCAGTCTTCCAAAATATTCGTTCCATCGTCCTTCAATATCATCATCATTCGTCAATCGTCTTCATCGTCTTTTATACATTTGACATGATTTATATCCCTTGCACTCTTTTCTCTCTCTTTTGCTATCCGGTACAGTTGTTTTTGTCCTTGCGGGCTGTCCAGAGAATGGTACACCTTTGCCTTGGCAATCGCAATCATATAGCAATTTAGCAATCGTCTCTTGCAAACAAGCCACATTTATTCTTCTTTTCTTACATACATCTGCTAACTCTCTTCCCCTGCCAGTCACTGTCCCTACATTCTAACTCGCGTCTTGCGTCTCACCCGTCCTTGATGCGACAACCCTAGTCCACTTCTCACAGAAGTTGGGTGTCCCTTCTGTGCGTCGTCTGCAGAGGACGCCCTAACTCGGTCGCAATCATCATATTTATTGTAGTCCATACTGCAAAAGTTTTGGCTAGAGTTATTACAGCCGGCCGCCTGCCTGACACCAACTCTCCTCGGGAATTATTGCCGGTGGAATCACCGCCACCTTACTGCTACGGGGATAAAAAAAATGTACAGACCCGTTATGGTCGCGCATCAGTATTGATAAATTTCCATAGAATACTGCTGCATCATCCGCGACTTCCCTTAGTCGGCTCATACGATATCCATGGGATTGAGATGAAGTTGCCCTATTCTTAAGCCGGAAGCAGCAGTTGATTTATTAAATTTAGTTATTGAAATTTTACTACATTTTAATGATAACGTGTAATATTGATCGGAGATCGATCAATCAGGTACTCATATCTAAATACGGTCTAAGTACTAATTGATTTTATACGTTTAGGTGCAACGTAGCCGTGATGCTACTGTGTGACGTGGTACTCGATGGCGTGGAGATTGACTGGTCAATCCACGTGCCACTCATGCTGCACATCGTCTTCCTCGGAATGGATCACACAAGGTATAAAATCGTATCCTTTGAGACTTCATGTCGAATTTGTTTGCGAAACTATATCCCTATTGAAGTTTTTATTCGTTTGACAAATGTTTCTTTGGTAAAGTTCAGTCTCCAGACACCCGTGAACGTTTTTGGATCCATTAATGCGGACTTTAAAGTATTTGATATTTCATTACTAAGATAAAGTTATAAAATATACATTTATTGAGACAAAATATTATACATAAACATTATATATTATTTTTAAAACATTGATAAGCCAATACACATTTATGATGTGTGATCACCAATGGACCTACAATAAGTGTCCATACTCCCTAGAAGGAAATCGCACTTGAGTTCGGGAAATGACTAGGCTTTAGTGGTGACTTATTCATATTTATGAAAAATACACTAATAAAGAAATTAAGTAATTAACATTGTACTTAGTTAAACAAAAAACAACTTAATAAATCGTATGTTTTTTAAAGAATATTTACTTAATGGTGTGAGAGCCAAAAATTTTTCTTTATTAAATTGAGAATCTTCTGTATTGGTATGCTAAGGTGGATAGTGCACCAGCACTGCCGGCAGCTGTTACTGAACTTGCTGGTGGCTGTGGCAGCGCACCACGATCACCTGACGGTAGCTCGCACGCTGCTCGCCAGCCGCTCCGCTCAGCTCGGTCTAACTGTCGCGGCGCCACCCCTGCCTCTCATACCCCACAATTTTACAGGTCAGACAACACTCTTCAATTATTGCTTGTTATTTTATTAATTTAGATATCATTCTTTTAGAAAATGGGAAACGGCAAGTGTATTTCATTTCACCTACAATGAAATTCATAACATAAGTCGTTATCTTTAAACAACACAGTAACAAAATGAAATATTTGATTTTTCTATCAAAAAATTTCATAACATGACCCTCCTCGTTCATTATGCTGCAATATACTATACTTAGAATTTAATATGCTAAGAAGAGGTTGGCAATGTAATTTTATGCACTGTTGCTTTTGAACTCCTCCCAGTGATCTTATAAATACAATTTTATTAATAAACCACAGACTTAAATCTATTTTTCTGTTTGTTCGATAGAAGAAATGAGAATTTACATTAAAAGTTTTAAAATTACTAAGAGGAAATTAAACCAAGATCTGCTTTAATGAAAATGGGAAAGAAATTTATATGAAATGCTACGGCGGGACCGCAATTATAAAACGACCCCACAATGGTTTTATTTCCTTGGTGCAAAGTTATTTACAGAACTCCTCTCACTGCGTATGTTATTTCCAGGAAATATATCACATGTATTTACAAAGGATTTGTGACAGCGAAAATAGCAAAATAGTTATTGCTATTAATAAATAATTGATATTATCTATTAGCAATAATTCCCACAACCAGTAGTTGTCTTGTCGCTATTATCGCTGCAACAAATATTTTTTATATTACTTTTCTTGCAACTAAATGATCACTTACATAATGGTTTTCTTAAAAAAAAAAAAATTTTTATTTACAATGGTCCTCAATTTTATTTGGTGTAAAATGATACCGCAATAGGTTAAGCATGCTCGCCCAGGAGACTGGCTCCCAAATGTTGACTTAGAGAAAACGGCAGGTTTACAATGTGACAGTGTTGTCTAGCCTGGCTTGACACCCTACATCCTACCACCGACCAAATTATATCGTGACACGAGAACGGAACCCGTAACCACCGTGTCACAAAGGGAAGCGTTTATACAACGCGCCACAGGCACAGTTGAATTTTAAATTGATTTTCAATTATTTTTTGCACTACTGTTGTTACGGTGACATTATCGAGCTCTTTAAAATGTATATAACTTATTACCGACCACCCTTAGGTATATTTAAAGCACCGATCGCTAATTGTTATTTTAAATTGAATTTATTAATGAGATGAGTCAATCTTACCTCATCGATTTTTTTTTCGTTACCTTTATGCGGTCGCTACAATATTCATAATTTTTTTAACGTTCATTGTGTTACTTCTTTGTGATGCTTCAATTTTACCGATGAATAAGTTATGGGTATAATCCACCTGCATATCATGACCGCAATTTTTAATAATTAAATTTAATTTTGAGGGAAACATTATTTCAGAGTTATCAGTTTTCTGCATACTGGTTTTCATTTTATTATTGAATGGATGTGGAGGTGGGAAAGTGGATCAGTGTGGTCAATGGAAATATATCGACAAGTACTGTCAATGACCCGCTTTACGGTGGAGGTTACAGCTTGTGCTGACAAAGTTTGTTTGATTACCTCACTGACGGATCGATATCTGTAAGAATGGTGTGAACTACCAAAGAACTTTGGAATATCCTGTTATAAGATTACAAAGAAAAACAGTACCTTTATTTACTTACGGCGACTTGGTCTAAAAAGGTAATGGAAATTCGTCTGTTTCTAAACAGACGGTAATCTGTAATATTACTTGCTAATATAAAAGTTAAACTGCAATTGAATTATCATCGATTTATACAAAACAGTTTTTTTTATTAATACACTCATTACCTAAATTTTTCGTAATACTTTACTATATCCATGATGTGCTTATGATTATTCTTTACTATTTTTTATTTTTTTTATTTTGCGAACATCTAGAATTTCATACCGTTATTGCGGCTTATAAGTGAAACATATCGCGACTATTTAAGAATATATAATTAATAAATTAAATAATTACTGTTATCAACACTCTGCTTTTATTCTAATCAACTATCAGTCAACTAAGGCTCTTCCACCGCTCCAGTTTACTCACTGTAAAGCTATTTATATTGCAAAAACATCTATATTGAATCGCTTGTATATATATATATATATAAAAATCGTACATATTTATATTGCGACTGTTAAGACAAATTCTTCTAACTTCTTTTTTAATGAATTAATTTTTATTTCATTTCTCGTTAGGCTTTTAAAGATTCCGTTTGATCTATATTTGCAGCCCTGTTAACTGGGTTATACATTCCATGTGTGACAATGTGACCTAGATAACTCGGCGGATAAATATTGCTATAAATACGAAGTTAAATATACTTCAACACCATTATTTTTTTATTATAACTCAAGCATCTACTTATTTAATAGAATAAAACACAATCAAAAGCTTTATGAGGGCTATAGAACTTCAATACCCGTATTTTATTGCAATCGATTGTCGTAAACTCTTCGCGCTATGCATCTCTTAATAAAGCATAGTTACATTCAACCATTTCCTCTTTTATTTAATATCATTCATGAGTACATTTGAATTCTAATCTATAATTATGCGTAGGATCCACAACAAGGTGAAGTTCACGGTAAATCGCGGAATGCAGGCAGTGCGTAAATGATAAGGATGTCTACCAAGGGGGCCTGTTAAGGGCTATGTACGATGATAGTAATTATCGAATAGAACATCACTTACATAGACCGTTGATTGACATGCCTATGAAAATCTTATTACCTTCTATTTTAAATTTAGTGATAGAACTCCAATACTAACATCACATACTTTGACTCCCATGACATAAAGATTGGTTCAGTTTAATAGTACATTTTTCTTTTACAGAACCGGATGCGACGTTTGATAAACCGGTGAAATGCGCTCATTCACCGCGCTCGCACATCCGCTCCCTCAGCTCCGACCCGCAAGTAACACCAGAGGGTAAATATCATTCATGTTAGCTTATTTGTACCAAAAAATCGCAATAAGCTATATTAGTAAGCTATATTCCATACGCCAACAGGATTTTTATCAAAGGCTGTGAATTATTTTTCAAATGTTTTTTGTGTTTGCGAATCACATCATTTCTGAATGTACATTAAATCAACTACAATTATTTTCCTCTGTTGCCATATGTATAGAAAAAATTATATTTTTGGATATTATTTAAAACAAAAGAATTTTCGTTAGTAAATCTAGATATTACCAAAACTTACAACTAATACTATATCAGCTAAATCTTTGAAAAATTCTGTCGTATTTAAACACGCTATCCGGTGGAAGATCTCTAAAGGTCAAATATCATAATAACATCAAAAGGAATGGGTTTTCAGCATTCCTTTAACTTAACGAAACATTTTTATTATTAATTACTTGACCTAAGATAGTATATAAAAAACGTATTAAACGTTCTAAAAATTTTATACGTCGTCTAAGAAGTTGTTTTTTGATTTCCTTGGAAAATATTTGAATCATTGCTAGGCGAAACGGATAACTTTCCGTCACTGCCGGTCATCATTACGGGCGACGCGGAACCGGAGCCCGAGACGGCAGACGCTGAACCCGCCGAGCTGCCGGTGGCCGATGTTATAAAATCCCTCGTACATTACCTCGCTAACCGACCCACACATATGCCACTTTGGCAATACGAGGACATCACTGCTAAAGGTAAACATCATCTAACGTTTCTATTCCAGCGACAGATACCCATTCATGAATGTATTATAAGGCATTCTCATAACCCATGGTCCAATTATATATTTATCATTGCCACGAGCTCATGATAAGGCTTTCAAGTAATTTCTCAAGCTCGCTCGTATGGAACGTAAAATGCATTCATTAGCTACATACATGACAATTCCTATCATCTTCATTAAGACATCGCACGCGGATTACCATTTTTGTTTTACTCATCTGCGAAATATGACGGACCTTCACTAATTAGAATGGTAAACCATGCATTACGTTGTGGACATCGTGTTGTGGCAGAAGATATTAAGCCTAGTTGTCTCAGTAATTTCATTAAACACAAAACCTTTGAAACTGGAACACAGTAACATTTGCACCCATCTGTTCGGTTATGATACCTACTTTGACGAAGTCCGACAGATCCACCAGCAGTGCTTGCAACAGGAATCTTGTTCTTTCACTTCTTGAAGATAATTAAACTGCCTTTCATGAATTTTTGTTACATAAAATAACTTTTTCTCTGAATATTTTACACAAGTTCAGTATCAGTTGTTCTGGAACATTAGCAGAAAGGACAATTTACTAGTTTAAAATGAAAAAGTTACATGCTTTTGTCAGTTTGGACCCTGCGCAGCTGCCAGCAGATGGCGACGTTGGTGAGGCACGCGCTACGCGTCTTCCGCGAGTCGCTGCCACACGCTTTAGTGTCAGAACGATGGGCGCAAACCGCTCTGCAGCTTGGTCTATCTTGTCCCTCCAGGCACTACGCCGGGCGCTCGCTACAGGTACACGCTATAATAAAAACAAACATACACTGGGACATTTACTGATCACTTTTCTAGCAGTCACTTTTAGTATGTGACCCCGTTGAAAACAATATGTACCTACCGTCAATTAGTGGGTCAATGAAAATTAACCTGAACCATTAAAACTGCTTGTACTATTTAATTATTAATAATGTATCAACAAGTTTATTACTCTCTTTACGTCTTAGGTTTTTCGATTCATCGGAGTGGCTATGACTGGACGTATGGTTACTGATATCCTGTCTCGCCTCGTCGAAACAGTAGCAGAGCAGGGAGAAGACATGCAGGGATATGTAACGGAACTCCTTCTTACACTGGAAGCTGCCGTTGATTCCCTGGAGTCAAATTTCAGACCGCTTGATTACATGCGAGACATTTTCAAATCCACACCCAATTTAAACAACAAGGAAGGCGTCCAACAGCCTAACGGTAGTGCGTTTGCTGCAGGTAAGTGAACATAACTTTAGCTTAATGGTTCATAACGAATGTATATCTTTTTCTAAATATTTATAGAACATATTTTAATATACAAAGAAAAATATTAAAAAAATAAAACATGCCTTTTCATATTCCCACGACAGGAAATTTCTCTTACAAGGAGAGAGCCAATGCCTTTTTCCAACACGCTAGCCCAGTAAAGTTTGATGGAGGTCACCTCTCCACGAATGCTGTCGTTCTGAAAATTTGTGGATTTTCGCACGTTTTTTTTTCAGTGATTGGTGATCTAACCCCTATCTTCTCTAGACATTTTAGACGTATGACTAGCTTACAAACTGAGCTATGACAGCATCTATAATCTGTAATATTTTATAAAACGTTTTAATTTTCCCCTCTTTCACTGTGCTATACAGTCCCTCACGTGTTTGTGCAGGCAAACGTTCTCCTGGCGTATGCGTTGGCTGCGTGAGCAATCACACGCGCAGCACAAGCTACTCCGTCTCGTACTGCATGCGCAAGAGCAACGCACCGCCCACCAACTCTGAGAAACAAACGCATGGTAAATACACAATCACAAATCACCAATAATTATTCTGATTGTTCCTTAAACAATTGCTTCCTTACTGCTTTATACCATTGATGCAGTGGATAATGGGGTCGTAAACGCCCAACAGTAATTTGTATGTTGTACTAACATGAGTTTTTAAAAGTGTTTGTAGTACTACTAGCCATTGGATATATGTTATCTGAATAAAAGAATTATTATTATAAAGCTTATGGATGGCGTGCTTTAAGGACGCTTATCCCGTTTATTATCATTTGTCTAAATCATTAATTGTTATATATATATATATGTGTATACATATGTGTGTTATGTTATAAATAGGTCGGTGTGTGGTAGGTGGTGTAAGCGTTCCCGCACAACAACTCACGGGATCCAAGCCAACCTCACCTGTTCGTGTTGCACCCTGCTAATTAACAAACGACGCTCTGTCTCCCGGCAATCCGCGTTTTTCCAGCGTGGTGGACAATGAGCAAATCCTCCCATGTGAATCCCTATCCGATCCCGTGGCAATGTTTGGAGAGGCCTATGTCCAACAGTGGACGTCTATCCGCTGATGATATGTGAAGTATAAACTGCTCTAAGGTATCACCGAAATTCCTATTGCTGTCCCCCAAGGAGTAGTGTACATATGATTGTCGTTTTGGGTTTGTAGTGAGCAGTAACTAGTGCCATTACTATCGTAACTAAACTTGTGTCTCAATGCGACCAACTTAATATGGTACCGATTATATCATTTTAACCAACGACATATTATTATGGACGGGCGTATCAATAACCACCACCACCATCATTACATTGTCACTTCGTTGAATGAATAAAAAGTTATATGTAAAATGTAATAAAATCGTGTTGCGATGACATCTTCGCTTACTGCAGATCGTACCCGTCCATGCAGCGACGCATCCAAAGGCTGTTCTAATCTGTGCCGCTCTCGCTCGGCGCAATCGCTGAAGCTGCTCGGGGACACCGCGACGCAGGCGAGTGCACGTGTTCATGCATCTGTTTCTCTCACCTAGTCTAAGGTGTTAGAATTCGTGTATATTGAAATTAAACAAATTTATGCACGATCACGATCTTAAACGTCTCTCGGCTGCACCTTTTACTCTTCTATCGAATTCAAAAAACTGTAAAAAAAGCGTAAAAATCAGGACTTTGTTTCCGAACATCCATTACGCTGATTAATTGTAGCGGATGTCACATATCTACAAATATTGTTGTTCTTGGAACATATCAGTATCTTCACGATGTTTTACTTCACCTTTATTATGATATGCTGTTGTTTAAGTAGTTTCACTACCACAATTTTTCAGTTTGAGAATCTGTCCTTCTCACAAAAGAGTGGTTATAATTTGACAGGAGTATTTATCATTGTGGTTATTCTTATTTAATATTACTGTTCAGCTCTCTATAACGATACGTATTGTACGCGTAATAAATGCAAACGGTTTTATATAGGATGACAAGCTGACTATCCTCGCGACACTGTTTTGGGTCGGCGCGTCGCTGCTCGAGTCCGACTATGAGCATGAGTTCCTGCTGGGCGTGCGCCTGCTGGCGCGCGTGATGACCCGCCTGCCGCTGGACCGACCTGATGCACGCGAACGTCTTGACCGCACCCAAGCGCACACCTCACCCTCACTCCACGCTTTACTACTCAAAGTGAGCAAAAAACGGGAATACAGTTTTTACTGTAAACTAAAACAAAGTGCCTTTACATAGATTTTCATACCGATTTACAAGTAGATTATGAACTTCTGATATAAAAAATTATCCTTTAATTAATTCTCTTCTGTTTATGGAGATGGTGTATGAAGTGTGTAAAAATCATGTACAAAAAAAGTCATGAGTTTTTGACACAGATACTATGCTATTAAGTTTCAAAGTCCCTCAGGAATTGGTATTAGGGACCTAAACGACGACTTGCGGTGCGGGGAATCAGACAGATCGCGCAAGATATCGATTGCGAAGGTCTACGTTCAGTGGCGGACAACGATAGATAGGTTGATATTATGATGATGTACTATACATTAATTATATGAATATTTGCCTCAAGTTCTGTAATTTATTTTATAATTTAGAATTGTACATTTTAATTATGTATTATGGAGTAGTTCATGGAGTGTACCGTTAAGTAGATCACGTTACTTTTTCATAGCTTTTAACTTAACTCGTGTTCAACGGTATTGGTTTTTTTTGTTACTTTATTGAATTAGTAAAAGACAGAGTAAATTATTTTGTACATCGTCGGCAGTGAGTTTCTAACAAATTCGAATATCTCTCTAATTGTTTTAAATTATCGATTAAATCAACGATTCACCTAACATTTTGTATCGCCTTTTAATTTTAACTTGATTTTCTGCCGGCTTTCAGGGTTGTACCCATCCTAACACTTACGAGCCTGTTGTGGGAGTTCTTGCCGACATGATACCACTTCTAGAGCTCCCGGTGATAGATCCAACTCAGTCCCTTGCCTTCCCTATG
The DNA here is from genome assembly GCA_029030555.1 of Ornithoptera alexandrae. Taxonomy (NCBI): domain Eukaryota; kingdom Metazoa; phylum Arthropoda; class Insecta; order Lepidoptera; family Papilionidae; genus Ornithoptera; species Ornithoptera alexandrae. The sequence goes on along the minus strand of JARDVY010000160.1, from coordinate 3,607,873 downwards.
ACTGTAGTAGCGCTATTGCCATACATGCTACTCCACTACGAGGACGCCAACGAGCTCTGTGTGAGAGCCGCTTGCCACATCGCTCAAGTGAGAAATTAATATTTATTGATACAATTTCCCGCGAACAAAATTTTTAAAATTATAGGTACAAGGTTATGTGGTTATTTTCTAGAATATATTTCAAGTAAAATGTTTTTTAACACATGTTTTATTATCTATTATTTATATTGCTTAAAAGAGATTTTGGCATTAACACATTCAGTGCTATTTTTAAAATTACATTGTCCTTTGTTATGCACCGGCCCTAAGCTGTAGTGCTCCTGTTGCACAATCATCTATAGCTAGTTGTGTACATATTCTTCAAAGAAGTTAATATTGTCGCTTGCTGGGTTACGTCCACCCCTAATGTTTCTTTTAAATTGCGGTATATTTTTGTTAAAAATAATCCATATTCTCGAACAGTTTACAGCAGAGAAAAGTAAGAAATTAGAGAACCTCGGTACTGTAATGACGTTGTATTCAAGACGTACATTCAGCAAGGAAAGCTTCCAGTGGACCAAGTGCGTTGTCAAGTACCTGTGGGACACCTACTCACATCTCTCCCTTCAAATGCTCGCCTTTCTAGTCGAAGTATTGGAAAAGGTATATTTTTTAGCCAAATTTCTTTTTATTACAAACAATCCTTTTGTTTCTTTTGTAAACTAATTTCTCTAAAATTGTACCAGAACTCTCATGCACTTTTGTACAACATTGTTCAAACTTTATTGCGTTCCGGTTTAAAAGACGTTGTGATAGTAAAATCAAGACTTTCACTTTAGGTGAGCTCGTCCCTACACCTTGTGGAATAAAGAAATTTATGTCTACGTTTTATTATGTGCATGTGCAGGGTGCCACGAATCTGCAGCCGGCGGTGTTGTCGATACTTCACTGCATGCTGCACTATGTGGACTTAAACGCACCACCCGCTCAACCTGTCAACGCTGATCTCCTGCGCGCCGTTGCCAAATTTATCGATGTAAGTTGACACACGCTAATAGACATAAAAGTAAAAGTAATAGATTAAATAATTGTAATGTATTTAATTTTTTTTTTGCACTTTGCATTTTTACTTGACAAACATTTTTGTCGTTTGTGTAATACAAATGTTATTTTGTACATAAATGTCATTCGACACAAAAATAATAGCCGTTTTTACTTATGTAAAACACAAAATTTTATTGTGTTGTAATTGCAGCAAGACGGAAACAATTACAAGGAGGCGATGAAAATTCTGAAGTTGGTGGTGACCAGATGCTCCACACTGGTAGTGCCGCCACACTGGGACAATCACACATCCTCTATACTAGACACGGATCTTCACGGCAAAAAGGTATTAAAATCATTTTGTCTGCTAAAATAGTAAAGTGAACAAATAATCTCTCTCTCTCTCTCTGGTTTATATCATTCTATTGAAAAAATCTCTAGAGGTATTAGTTAACAAATAATTTTTTTATTTAAAAAAAAGTAATATTGCCGACAATGCTTGCATTTTTTCGCTTATTCTCAATATTGACTAAACAGCTGTTTCTGACTTGTGACTATAGGTAGACAAATTGACATTATATTACGTTGTAATATTATCAACATAGTTTCTAAATAAAAAAAACTACTATTATAAGCGCGTATTAACATCTTTTTTATCTGCTACCGGTCAATATTTCACACAGTGTTAAGCGACGTGACTACGAATGTTTTTGACCGTGCTTCACCAGAATACTCCAGCTCTCATATTTTGGCAACCTGAACAAAGCGATGCTGTTAGGGCTGCAGATTAGCAGCATGACAGTAGCTAGTAAAGTAGGATCGAAAATCCCTACCGATGACCTAAATGCACAACGTTCCGCCCGGAAGCGACTCTCCATGTTACAAGTCATGTGATTACCCATTAAGCTGTAGAGGCAGTAACTTTTAGGACCTTATTATTATTAAGAAGACGTGTCACTTGTTTTTTCCAGTAAATAACTGGCTCTTATTTCTAAGTCTATCTAGGTCTGCATAAAATTGTTTAAAACGTCCAATGTAACCCGTCATTCACGGAATCGATAAACTTACTTGACCTAGATTACTACACATGCAGGTGCAATCGGCATTTGTAGTTCATAAACCCTTTGCTCTTAGTATGTCTTTAATGTTTATACATCTATCTTTATTAACACAATATCAGATCTCTTCTGATTAGATTTTCACTTTTTGTTATTGATCGTAAGTAGTGCTCGTATTTAAATCATTGTTCTCTGAAAATTTCTTTTAAAGAAATTAAACCTATGAAATGATCAAATTGTTCGAGCTCGCAGTTGGCAATGAAGAGGAATAATAATATTGTGTATATATTATAAGAATAATTATGACTGCAACAAAGTAACATGTTATAAAATGCGCCATCTATGTTTAATTGATAGTTTTTTGTCGGTAAGTGTTTTAGAGTAATGTTTAATACAATCAAGAATTTATCATATACTGGAGATAAAAATTTCTAGAATTCCCTTTGTATAAAATCAAAAATCAATACGGCAGTTTATTTTCAGGAAATAGCAGGTCCGGGCGAATGTAGGTAATCGGCACGGTTAGCGGCGCATGCGTATTTCGTGAACGCGGGATGTGTTTAGTATAGTTATATGTATATACATATTTTAAACAAAGGACGAGACGGACGTCCCGCTTTGAGAAAATACGCATGCGCCTGTTACGGTGCCGGTTACCTACATTCGCCAGGACCAGCTATTTCCTAGAAATAATCTGCCGTATTGATTTTTTGTTTTATGCAACGAGAACTCTAGAAATTTATGTCTCTAATATATGATAAATTCTTGAAAAAATGTATGTATGTACATATATATAATCTGTGTATATAACAATAACTTCGTTAGGATGCGAATAACCTAATATTGTCTTTTTAGATAATTTTGTTTTATTTATAATAGTACAAAATTAAATTAAAACTATGTGGGCTATATAAAAGTAAAAAAAAAAATATGCTGAAATAATGATAATGAAAATAGGTTTACGTTAACAAATTTTCCTCTTTTGTGTTATTTTTTTTTTGTTTTATGAATAATTGTTTCTTTCGATAGGAGCTGCCGGGACGTACCATGGACTTCACTTTCGACCTCTCTCAAACACCAGTCATCGGACGGAAGTACCTGCCGAAAGGAGGGAGTCAACCGGCTACGGGCCCCAACTCGTTATCTAATGCATCCTCAGCTACTTTCGACAAAGGTAACTATGATTAAGCTGTAAATGTATATTAAAATTACTTTCCACCTGTACATATATTATAGTTTTGCTAATATATGAGAATATCCTTCATAACAAGATGAATTCTTATAAGTAATCATAATCGATTCATCTTGTTGATCCTTTAACACTATCGAATGTAAGGGTTTTTAAGTTTTGCGGGTTCAAATATGCTAAGAAATAGTTTGTCGAACAACTTTATACTAAAAAGTGCTGCTTCAATGAGAACAAACTTCTGTACAAAAATCCTAAACGTCCTTTTCTTTTGCATGTGTATGTTGTGCGTATATTTTTTATGTAAATACATAACATATTTACATACATACCTGTAATCCTTTTGATACATAAATATTTTTTGTATATGGTACAGAAAGTCTTACTTATCCATTGTTTTTCTGTTAACAAATGTATTTTTTTGCCTACACAACTCGAAAGGTTCTTTGGAAATATTAATGTGGATTTTTAAGTTAGGGCGTTGGTCGACCTATCTAAACTGAACGATCTGTGTACAGGATCATCTACATCAGGCTCAGCATCTACGGTCGTGTGCCCGGAGAACGTAGATCGTGGAGGCAGCGGGGCCGCTACGCAGCCGCAGAGCGCTGCTTCGCCTCGCCGCTCCCTCTCCCTCTCGCCCGCGGACGCCCTCGCCTCGGGCTGGAAACGCCCTTGGATGTCTCAGGTACAATACTTAGTCAATTTTAAAACGTCATTGCGTAACTATATCCATGGTATATTTATTTCTCCTTAATTATTTAAAAATACTGTGTTTTAAAGTATTTTCTTACATTTTCAGAGTCGAGTTCGTGAGTGTCTCGTAAATCTCTTGACCACTTGTGGCCAAAGAGTGGGACTACCAAAGAGTCCCTCTGTAAGTAAATTGCATATACATTCATCTGTAACATAACTGAAGTTTAAAATTTCAAATAAGACACGTAAAAAGCATGTGTCATAGATTATTACATATGTGTTTGTGTGTCTATACATACAATGTACACATAACGGTAAATAATTTAAGTGAAATTTCTATTCATCGCTGCGTATAGGACGATTTAATAACCACTTTATGTTCTAAGGTAACTCGCAACATACTGTATAATTATGTCGCATCGCTTCACGCACACACGAACACTACGCTATAACAGTGCTCGGTATAGACTATAACATTTGGGTCCTAGACCACATGTGTCAAACTGTCACTTTTGTTCTACTTCGTCGTCACGAGTAATGTCTCAGAACACATTGCATTTGTTACAGTGATATATCATGGGACGTTTCGTTTTATTGCTTCCAAGCTTCTCATGATCCGATTCAGTGTTACTTAGTGTACCTGTTGACGTCTGATTTGGTGACTTGTGGCTTGATATATAGACGTGAACCCAAAAGATGTGTGCATCTTCATTTATTTTTTTAAACAGTTTCATATTTTATTTGCATACTTTGCTATTTTTTTAAAAAAAAAATTCAAGCTAACGGTTAAAATTTTCTAATGATATCATTAAACAGTCGACAAAAAAGATTATTAATAACTTTTCTTTATTCGTGCCTATACGCCGATGCGTATTGTTCGTAGTACACGAATTCGCACACTTGGATATCAAACTCTTATCAATACACATTGCACTCCTTAAGGCACAGAGCAAAGGTAAAAACCATTAAAATATTGGCGACTTATGTGATGTTACCTCTATTAACTAGGTAGTAGTTAGATGGATTGTTTGCATCCCCCTTGCTTACCGATGCATTATTACATGTTCATAGGTTGTTATTTATATACATAATACATATTATCAAAATATATTTGGCAATACTGAAATTGTGTAGATATAGCTGTATTTCATTTAGTCTGGGAGAGTTTTGCATACTTCTCTCAGAAACAACTTGTTTAGCAAATATTTTAGTGTTAAGTTAGTAAATCTGAAAAGGAGTTACTAAGATTCAAGTGATTCATTCGATTGATACTTCCAAAAGTTATAAGTTAATTGCATTGTTTATTAGACTTGCATTTAAATCTGCTTACTAATTTAGATTTAGCATAATTTGTACGCAGGTGTGTAGACATTGAATAGCTTTCGTGAAATTGTCAGGTAATATTCAGCCAGAGTTCGGAGCTCCTAGAGCGTGAGTCCTCCATGACGTCATCATTGGAGGAAGTTTCCGGCACTCCCGGCAACGAACCATCGGGCGGTGCCCCGCCCACTGATCATTTCGGCGTCTTCAAGGATTTCGATTTTCTTGAATACGAAAGCGAGAGCATCGAGGTAAGCTGTTGAGAAAGTTTTAAGCTTTCCATATTCATGAACTTTACACAGACGACATGAACATTATTTTTACAATGCAATATTGGTCATATAAAAAGGATTTATCAGTTTATATAATTTCTGATAGTTGGTAAAAAGGTTATCCAAGTAAATCTGCCTCGACAACACATTCTACATTGACAGAGTAGAAAAAAGATTTTATATAAAAAAAAAACTTAATGACAACAGATTTTTAGTTTATATTGCTTTTGCAAAAGATGTTTTTAATTCCTTTAGTTTTGTTTTTTATTAACGGTACAGTAAGACCAGTGGTTTTGTTGCGTTAGATTACGTATGTTCCATATTCTTTTTATTAATGATCATAAAAATTATGATGTAATTCAATATTTATCAGGGCGAGAGCTCGGATAACTTTAATTGGGGCGTGCGAAGACATCTTCCGAGTGAGGAACGCACTGAGGCAGGTGGCGCCGAACGCAGCCCGCCACCGCAACGCTCTCGGCATCACCACCACAAGCTGGTTAGTCACTGCACTCATTGATGGCATGAATCTTTCTTTTAATAATTTTGTAAAAGGTTTACGCTTAATGAAAAAAAAACAACTATTATCTAAATTAACTAACATTATATGACTCCAAAATTAACTAGAGACTGTCGTGTTACAGGAAGAGTGAGCAGAAAGCGCTGCTCAACAACAAAATTTATCCCCATAGATATATTAATATTTGGATACTTTATATTTACCTAATACTTATGTAATATGTGTTGTTACAAAGCTAGGGCACGATGAATCATCGGACGAGGAGGGCGGATGGGACGAGACAAGCGGTGCCCGCGGCGACGCGGATATGAGTGCTGGGCATGAGCTAGCATTGCGTACCCGGGCTCATTCATTTTCCAGCGCCTCAAGCGGTGAGCCAGACGGTGAGATTATGTTTAACTCCGCTATTACTTTTTACCCTTTCTTTGGTTTAAATGGAATGAATGCCTTTGTACACCTCACGGGGGCAACGACAGGTTATGTTGGACTTGCACCGACTAAAACCCCCACGATGCAAAGGGAAGTAAAAACCCTAGCTCCGCTGCAAATGGCAGTACCAACCTGGCGCAGCGGCCCACTGGCACACACCCGAGGTGAGCTCACTAATCTGACCTGGAGCGGCCACCTCGGAGCAGCCGGGTAAGTCCCTCTTATCTTCACCGTGGGTGACCAAACCACGGCTACTGAGCTCCACCGCCACGACAAGGCCCCCTACCATAACCAGGTGTTGACGTCCTAATAAATACAACAAATAATGTATTATAACGTATGCATCTTAACAACCACACGAAAAATCGAGTAAGCTATGTTTACAGGTATATCGTGCATCATGTATGCATCATCATCATGCATCATACGAGTTAATGATTATGTTCCACGTTTATTTGTGCACAAGGTGACCCGACGCTTTGGTGAGAATCGCTGAAACTTGGATGCGAACAACGCGCGACTAATCGATGTGGAGATCTTTGGAGGACGTTTATCAGCTGATGATGATAATACGTTGAACAATGTTTCAATCCTTTTTGTCTGTATTATTTGAGAACAATATTGATTACTTTTATCTGTGCTTGTGTAGCGGAGCGTGGGGACGTAACTCCGGTGCCGAGTGCTGCGAGCGCTGCGGGTGCTGCGAGCGCCTCGAGCGCTGCGCTGCGCGACGCCTGGCGCTGCTCGGTCGCTGCGCTGCTGCGTCACGCTGCGCATCTGCCGCCGCTCGCACTTGTGCACCGACTGCACACTGTGCTCAAGGTACATACTGTTATAGGATATTCACTGAAAGGTGTTTAAAATTTTTTACCAAGTTAGATGGACTTAGATCGACTTACAAAAGCACGAAGAATATATATAGGAGCAGGGTCACAAATCAGCACTATGTTCTAATTGTGGCAAGTTGCAGTTGTTTCTCAAGATATGCCGAAGTGGATCAGGACACAGAGTTGCAGCAGGATTAAGGCTTCTAGCAACATGGTTATTTTGTAATTAGTCGTTTTCAGGATTTGTAGCTAGTTAAGTCTCTGGGACAGGATCTCGTGATGTGCTCACCAGGATAATAATGTGACTTATTTGAGTACGAAATTGCACTTTGACACTCACAAAATTTTACTTTTCACTTTATTTACGATTGGCCTGCTCGGAGTTGTACCAGGGATACCTTCACCATCGGTATCCCACCACAATCACCAAATTTGTTATAGGATATTTACTGAAAGCCTTTTTAAAAAAGAAACTATATTCAATTTAATTATAAAATAGGCCGTTAATGGATGGCAAGTGTCACGCGCGGATAATGGACTCGAACTGACTCTCTCTAATCTAATTATTGTACGAGAACCACCAGAAAGTGCTGAATAGGTTACCGTTAGGGACAATAAGCACTAATATATACATACTGTATATATAACAGTATGTTGCTTGCTCCATACACTGTGCAGCGTAACCATATTTCAACTATTATTTGAACAAAAAATGTAACAGCATTGCTGAGTTCTAACTGTCAAGATATGGGAGCTACATTGTTGTGGGCTGGTACAATTCACCATGATTGGCCTCATTGTCACTTAACACAATATGAAATTAAGGATAAGTGTTAGGCTATTGCAGATAAAAAGTTTTATGTGCAGGAAGTGACATCGAAGACGGTCGCCGTATGTGGGGAGGGTGCGCTCGCGGGAGTCGGTTCGGGCGAGCTCGCTGCTGTGGTGGAGCGTCTAGCTGCCGAAGAGCCACCGCTGCTGTGGGCGGGCGCAGCAGCCGCTGATTGCGCGCGCGTCCGTGACGCTGTCCGCTTTGCCGCGCTCGAGATCAACGAGCATCTTGAGACCTACTTCGACCGCCGCGAACATGCGCTAGAGGTCTCAAGCTCACACACACAATCTAATTCTTGATACCATTACATACGCCGGATATATTGGCTCACGGCCGGCGTATTATTTATCATCTCATTCATGCAAAATGTCTTTAGTTTTTTTTAATATTTTTTAATTCTTTACCAATGTATGTGTAAACATTGGTGTTGGATAAAGAAAATATAACAATAAAATATTACAAGTAACAAAAAATTATTGTCAGTTCTAGTATTCACTCTATTTTTAAAATCGACGAAAGCTATGTACTGGCTAGAGATATAGTAATATCTATCCTATGATATTAAGAACATTGTTTATATACTTTTAATGGCCATGTGAAACCATGTCACATTTCATGTTATATTTCTGCGACAGACAATCACTTTGAGAACATACAGTCAATGTGATTATTATTTGAATTCCACACGAGTTGTACGTATCCTCTCATCTTGTACACAAACCTTATATATAAACCTTCTAAAGACTATGAATCTATGTAATTTAATTATACATGCTCGGTCTGTTATAGATGCTTGAGCTGTCGCGAACTAGCGAGGAGACTGCTCGTAGTCTCTACAGGCTAATATTCCAGCTCCTACTGCTGCTTGAGACCAATAACAAGATGGTCGTCGCGGTCTATCACGCCGCCCTTGATAACAGGGTGAGCAGTTGAAACTTTTTCGAGAGAAAGCTACCATAGTTTTATATAGTAAACTTCAAAATATGTGATGCTATTGAAGCTTAATTTTATTTCACATTTATATTTTTAAATTATTTCAAACTCCCATTACTATATGTATAACTTATTTAAACAAAACATTGAGACGCTAGATTAACTGCAGAACTGTAAATTTTCCTTGTCTTTTTGTGTTATTACTTTACATACGTAGTGATGTAGTTTATAATTAGTGATTTTCTAACCTTTTTATTAATTCATGTAGTTTTTAGGACACTGATACAAATTACAAGAATGCTGGAAACTTGTTAATTTTTACTCAGTATATCACAGCCAATATTGTTAACTGTTCTTTGCACTCATTCTAATTAAGAAGGCATTTAAGCACAGATTTTGTGAAACGAGGTATTCACATTCGGGTTGCTGGTGAGGAAACCCACATATTTTGTTAAAAAGAAATATAAACAATTCTTTTTAATCCAGGGAGTTCAGATGAGCGGTGCGGTGTGCGCGGTGCGCAACGCGCTCGCTGCGAGCATGTCTGACTCGTGGAACGACCAAGGGGACGCATCCCCTGCGCCGCACGACGATGCAAGACTTACTCATCTGATGCAGCGCCAGAAGTAATTAGATATTTACTACAGAAACAAATAAAAATCTCCACACTAGATACTATTCCAGTTGCTCGGGCAAAGAAACCGTTATGCCGGTCTCCTGTTCTTTGTATGCCTTCGTATTCGAACGGGATCTGCCCTATTTATTTTCTGCTCGACGGTTTTCTTATCTCTCACATGCCCAGTGTACAGCTATCGCGATTTAACAACAGGTGGGCCGCAGCGCTAGCGCTCGTCCGCGAGCGCAACGCCGAGCGCATTCTCGAGCGCGGCGAGCTACCCGAGGACGACATTACTAGCTTGCTGCACGTCTACTGCAAGGGTCTCGCCCAAACCCATCCCGGTAATCGAGCATCACATTTCACATACCACGATCACCAACGAGCGCCTCTTATCGTAACCAAAAAATTTTTACAACCGTAATAGATCAGTTACAAAAGTTGAATTAAAATTTAAATAACATTATTTATTTTGACTGACTCTTTGGAGCACATGTGTTTTAATATCTCCGGATCGATTACAGGTCCTCAGATGAAGAACATACGAAACATGCTGCCATAACAGCACTTACAGTATTCCAACTGCCAATATTTTGAACGACCACACTTCAATATCTTTGACTTTCGTTATCTTTTATAAAAATAAAAAATTGATGAATTTCAAAAATCTATAGAATAATACATGAAAGTTTCAGATATTTAGAGGAATAATTTTATTACATATTAAGTATAAATTTTAATTTCGTTTAGAAATGGTCGCCATCACTCGCCCGGTGAACGAACTGTCGCAATACCTGTCGTTCATGATGGAAAGCCTATACAAGGTGTCTGTGGCTCTGCAACGTCAGGACTACTGATGCCAGGCCCGTCGCAAGACCCGCGTCTCCAAGCAAGCGCTGCGCACTCTTCACGAACAGCGGCGCAAGTGCAACTAAGCGTCGCGCATCCGTTGCGTACATAGTAGTAGCATAAACGTACGCTATACAACTAATGATTCTCAGGCTTCTAACAATTAATAATGTGTTTGCCTTTTGCTTCGGTAGATTCTGAAGTTATATACATTTATTTAATATTTTGTCTTATATCACTGCATTGCACTACCACCAGGCATTCGGCCTGATGGTAAGCAGTTACCTATGGATGCGAGGGCATCACATGCGCGTTGCATTATGTGTATACTCTAATTATACTGTCAATTCACAAAATTTTATTATATAGATACGTAATTAAATTACAAACTCTTTTTCGATGTATTGTTGTAACTTACGGGCTCATTTTATCCGGTCTGACGAGACTTAACATCTTATGTCTTATGACGATCATTACTAGCGCCACATTAGTTAAGTGTAGACATATCACTTGCCTTCAGGTTAATGCTTTGCTGGTCTCGACGCTTTGATGAATAGAAAAAAAATTATGCCGAGTCCGTAAATTAGCTTTTAGCAATGAGAAAATTTAATAAAGACAAAAAATAAAATTCTGTAGTAGTTTAAATAAATTTTCGATATTTTACGTCGAAGTCATATTTTACAGTACAGATGTGTTATTGTTTATTAAAAATCAAAACAGTAAACGTATTAATAATTAACTTATTTCGATTTAAACAAATATATACCAAGTTTCGATAAACCAAATAACTTTTCAATGTATTTTATTAGTTTTAGTACTAAGACAACTAATATAATGCTCCGTAAATGTTTTTATTGCTTTTAGATAATGCGATGTGTAGATTAACCGTGCGATTTTGTCACTAAAGCCGCGTGCACCCTTGGCCACTTGTTCTACACTGTCTCAGTTAAACTTTTTAACCTGTTTTCTATGTATACAGTGGTATCATTTCTATCTTAACTATGATTGCAGTTTCGTCGTAAAACAATAAAAATATCAACAAATTCTTTTTTAAAAAATACTTTTAGCACCATCATTGGATACGCTTGGATGTGCCTACTACCTTAGAGCAATCCTTACTGAACAATTCATTCATAATCCTCATTTTTCGCCAATATACTCAACTATTGTTTGTGATATTATTTTCTTTGGTTTTTTTTTTTAACAAATATGACAATATTTATTATTAGTTTTAAAGTAGTCGTGCATTGCGGCTTATTAAAAACACTAGAGATTTTTAAATATCATATTTGTAATCGATGTATTTTAATGATGATTAAATAAAATTATCATTAAACACATGTTTTATTTTGCCTTCGGATACACAATATATGTCCTTTATAGATGTTATTGTCAGCCATTCGTTATCCAATGCTAGACTTCATACTACATGTTATTTTAAATAAAGTAATAACCTGCTAGTCATAAATTAGGAAATAGACGAATTTTTGACTTTCAATACATAAAGTCCACTAAACATTATAAAAATTAGAATCTTTTCATCTTAAATTTCCATGATATTAAGTGATAATGGTGAAGTCAATAGTGACGCGTGATCTCTCTCATCTCAAATGATGACAGCCGAAATATTACCAACAAGAAACCAACCAAGCTCCACAACATGCGGCCCCGGAATCGAACCAAGAGCCTCCGTATTACAAGCTATGGTTTTATTTAACCAACGCGCCAGAGAGGCTGTTGAATTTGAAAATTTTATGAAGTAGGATTCTATTCAACAATTGAATCTCATAGAATCATATTTAGAAGGTATGATATACCATAAAACCTGTACCTGTATATTCAACAAAGATAGTGAACGCATCAAAGGGATTTGCAGTATTGATTGATAGGTAGGAGCATGCGCTCTGAACATAAACTATCCCTTCCTACCTACGTACACAAAGCAAAACCTGGGTCATGAAATAAATTTAAAATAACAAGACCAGAACATTACGAACGTTAAAAAAATTGCATTCAATTAAATTTAATAATGTATGTTGGATATATAGTTTATTCTATGCATTTTTTCATTACATCGTAATATTCATATCATCTTATATTAAGTAAAAATTCTTAACGTAATAAATACTCCTAGATAATCATTATCTTAGTCTACCGACGTCCACTTCTGAACACAGTCCTCACCAATCGATTTCCAGTGCGATCGTCACCAGACCATTCGTTCACCTACCATAAGGTCGCCCCTCCTAGCGCTTGCTGTTACATAATCTTCTCGTTTGACCTTTTTTGCATACTCTATCCCTTTTCCGTAAGTTATCACTATCAGCACACACTGGTGGAATCATCATCATCAGCCGATAAACATCCACTGCTGGACATAGGCCTCCTCCAAAGATCTCCACATCGATCGATCACGCGATGGTCAAGGTATTCCACCAGTGTCACCCACTGGACGCAAGTAATACCGGTGGAATACCTTTGCTTAAAGATACTGAGGTATTAAAAACAATGCCTCGGATTCCAAAAACGAGAATCGCCGAAATAAAAAATAAAAGGCTAACATAAATAACCGTATTATAAGTTATAAATAATCGAAATTAAATATTAGTGTTTCATACTTCTGTAATTTAGTAAGTTTCATTATTTATAATTTGTTTCGAAATTGAACGGATCTTTCGCTTTAGTATAATCATCATCATTAGGTGCCCTCTCCACAAACTGAAGTTTGGCTATCAAATTGTGTAAACCAGTTCGATCCTCAGCCATTATTTTTAACTGATGGTATTCAAATGCGATCTACACCTTTATGTCGTTAAACCATTTCTTGCTCTGTCTAAAAGTTATTAAAGGTTTTTTAATTTATTATTGCTTGCGCTGTCTACCAGGTGCATGTACTCACATTTTAATTTTCTATATCAAAATGCAATTGTACATCAGACACATTTTATAATCATTGCATATGTTTACATGAATTTTACATTTGATAGCGTAATGATGAATGTGTAGGTTGCCTACGTTACCGACAAGTTGCCTACACGTGTATACATATTGTAGCTACACTCAATAAATCAATATTGCCGCTGCCGCTGCACATTGCTTGCCCGGGAATTACGCTAAAGTACATGCTCGCATCCTCGTATGTGAGCTTATATATGATTGTATATACAAATACAATAAACTAGTAAGTGATAAATGTATATAAGAAACAAATAATAAAAAGAAATTAATATGTCAACATAACCCGATCTTATCTTTTAAAACATAATAATTTAAAAATTTTAACTTTTTTAAATAATAATTTCTTCCGGCCAACGGACAATGGACATGACTGAATAGAATTTAAATGAAGGTTACAAATAAATATTTATAAACTACCATCTTCATAAGCACGCGACAGTACGGTACTTGACATATGCCTTTCCCAATGAACATTATTTAAGCCAATCTTCTACTTCTACATTGTGCAGAACTTGACTCCATCTGATCAGGGGCTTCTAAGAGACGTCTACGCCATCAGTCCCACTTCTACACCATTAGTATCCCCTCGACGCTATCAGTCACTTCTACAGCATCAGTCATGGCCTCTGAGTAACGGATTCAGGGGGATTCGTTAACCACGTATCAATAAGAGGTAGAAAAGAGAGCGCTCTAAATGCTCCGGCATGCTCTTACAGAGATGAAAGAGAGGGAGGATTGTTCCCCCGACATGAGGCTGCGCGATGCAGTCGGCGCTGGCGGGGTTGCGTAGGTGTGCGAAAGCGTTCTCATAGGCCTGCCGCAAAGCTACGGAGGTAGAACATCGTGCGAGTTGTGCCCAGTGCAAGTCCGATTTAACCTGTATTTGTCCCGCGAAGGTAAGTAAACGAAGGTATTTCCCCCACGTACAAGAAAAAAAAGGATCTCTGTTGCCGGAATCGTCTAGGTAAGTACCATCGCAACACCTATTTCTACCATTATACAGTAGTGTAGAAACATTATAGTATTTACCAGTATGAAAGAAGTTTTAGCTAGTGAAATTACCGGGATAACGAGACAACATGCTATCTTAGGGCGACAAGTGCAACGCAATGTGGTGTAGTATATATCATCCTAACTAGCGCGACGTTGTTATATGTAGGCGTATCACACACCTTCAGGTGAACCTCCCGCTCGTCTCGTCGCTTCGTTGTATAAAAAAAAACTCTAAAAGTTATCTCATTAATCATAACTCTCTGGTAGGATATTTCATTTCTTTTCTCACCCATCAGCGTAACGCCGTAAATAGGTATTTCCAAGACTCTCTGAGCTTAAAGAGTAGTCGTGTCGTTAATGTCCACGTTTCAGCACTAGAAAAAAGCACAAATAATTCGCATGGTCGAAGACTTTCGTCTTCATATTCTTAAAATTCGAAAAAGCTTATGAAAAACAGCCGAACCTAATTGAAACTACCTTTTAGTTTCTAACGATCTCAGAGTCCTATTATAAGAATCGTGTAGAAATTTTAAATATTACGTAAAGTATTATAGAATGGGTTGAACAAGATTATATAATCAGAAAGGATATTAAGCGATTGAGGCGAATATCGATAGATAGGCTCTTCTGCATATTGCTTTGAACGTCGCTTAAGCTTATCAAACGACTACTTTGAACTACAGTAATTTTGGTTGCAGTAGAAATAAATTTACGCAACTTTCCAGTAAAACATACGATGGCTTTGCAGTTGTGGACTTTCTGAAATATTTTCATCGACAATTACTCCCAAGACCTTGAATTCATCATTAGTGGCTATTTTAGCGCCTTCAAAGATAATCTGCGAAACTTTATTCATGTAATTTTTTTGGATTGCCAATGATGATTATTTGGAATTAGCGAGGTTTACTTTTAAACTGTTAATGATTTACTTATACCTTCTTTTATAACTGAAGCAACAATCGGTGCTGTTGAATATATATGTACACAATTAATTTTATGTTTATATAAAATAAATCCTAAGATTAAATGGTATATGTTAGATAAATGTTAATATGCAAAAGAATTTCGAAAGCAGGTGGTGGATAGGATGATAGAAATGAAAGATTTGACTGGAATGACAGTAAATGAATGTTGGAATAAAATGGCTGGGTGCATTAGAGCAATAGGAAAAGTTGTGCTAGGAGAGACGAGGGGAAAAGGACAAATCAATAGAAAAACTTGGTGATGGAATCAAGAAGTGCAGAAGGCCTTGAAAGAAAAGAAGAATGCATTTAAGAAATGGCAATGTGTGGAAGAAAGATTTGAAAGAAAATAAGAGAGAAATATACAAGGAGCGTAAGCGATGGGCAAAGAGAGCTATCACGCTTGCTAAGGCAAAGGTACAAGAAAAGCTGTACCATTCTCTGGACAGCCCGCAAGGACAAAAACAACTGTACCGGATAGCAAAAGAGAGAGAAAAGAGTGCAAGGGATATATCTAATCATGTCAAATGTATAAAAGACGATGAAGGAAAAATATTGACGAATGATGACGACATTAAAAGACGATGGAAGGAATATTTTGGAAGACTGATGAACGAGGAGAATATCTGGAACGGAGTATTGAAAAGCGTTCCGGCCAACATGAGTATAGTGAGGAAGATTACTATGGATGGAGTAAGGAAACCAGTGCAAGGTATGAAGAATGGAAAGGCTGTTGGGCCGGGTGGAATACCAGTGGAGGTATGGAAGTTGTTAAAGGCGGATGGATGGATGTGGCTGACTTTATTCTTCAACAAGTTGGTACAAGAAGAGGCGATCCCGAATGAGTGGTGTAGCAGCTCACTGGTACCCATCTTTAAAAACAAGGGTGATGTACAGCTCTGTAACAACTATAGAGGAATAAAGCTCATGTCCCATAGTGTGAAAGTGTGGGAAAGAATCTTAGCGGGAAGACTGAGAGAGGAGAGTGAGGTAGCCCGGAATCAATTCGGATTTATGCCTGAGCGGAGGACTACGGATACCATTTTTGCTCTTCGCCAACTGTGCGAAAAATAGAGAGTTCCGCGGGAGGTCCTGTGGTGGGCTCTGAAAGTGAAAGGAATGCCTGAGAAATACCTGTAGCTTATTCATGCTATGTACTGTCGTGTCAGTACACACATCCGGTCCACTGCTGGCGAAAGCGACAGTTTCGGGGTTTTGGTGGGCCTACACCAGGGGTCGGCGTTAAGCCCATATTTCTTCCTCCTGGTAATGGATGCACTGACATCAGACATATAGGAAGAGGCACCCTGGTGTATGCTTTTTGACGATGACATCTTACTTGTCGGGGAAGACGAACGTGAAGTGCAGAGCAGGTTGGAAAAAGTGCGAAATAAATTAGAGAAGGTTGGGCTCAAGATCAGCAGGACCAAAACTAAACATTTGTTCTGTGACTTCGGCGATCCCACCAGCTTTCTTCCAATCGCCTTAAATGGAGTATCCCTACCAACCTGCTCTTATTTCAAGTACCTAGGTTCACTCATACAATGCGATAGCGATATTGATATGATGATTGATGAGATTAAGTTGGATGAAATAGTGACAGGTCACTAGAACGACTTGTGATCCACGAATGCCCCTCAAACTTAAGGGACAGACCCACAAGTCAGTCGTTAGACCTGTCGTATTGTATGGATCTGAGTGTTGGGCCACCAAGGGTTCGGATGAAAGGAGATTACATGTGGCCGAGATGCGAATGTTAAGATGGATGTGTGGTGTGACGAGGATGGATAAAATTAAGAATGAGTATATTAGAGGAAGTTTGAAAGTTGCGCCAGTGACAGAGAAGTTAAGGAGCAAGAAGTTAGTCTGGTACGGGCATGTTATGCGGAGGGATGAAGGACATATAACAAAGAAAGTAATGAGAATGAATATGAATGGTTATAAGGGTAGAGGAAGACCAAAGAAAGTGTGGATAGATTGTGTGAAAGATAACATGTGTAAGAAGAGTGTGAATTTAGAAATGGCGGCTGATAGAGAGATGTGGAAGAGAAGTACATACTGTGCCGACCCCACATAGAATGGGAAAAGGGCAGGAGGAAGAAGAAGAAGATATATATAAAATATGTTTTTATTATATGTGTGTATATATAATATATATGTATATAGATATATCCATTGAAATTTATATAAAAATGCAATTAAGAGAAAATAATTAATTTGATTCTTTATTTATTATATAGCAAAAATACTATAAAATTGAGTATGAATGTTTGACGACGCGTATAAAATATATAATTTGCATGATTTTTTAATATGGTAATATATTTTCACAATACATCACCACAGTGTAAAATAACTGCACTATTATTGCGTAACTTTCCGATTATAATTCATACCGTTCATACCCTTCCATTTTAATTTTTATGTAAATGTTTTTTTTAAATCGCTTAACCATATCAGCTCAACCGCAAATCATAACTTGATCTATTAATTACAACGTGCAGTATAAGTATTCTACGTACAGGTATTTTTGGTATTTTTGGTAACATTTACATATTGGTTTTTTATTGTTCTATAATTCTATTATGTTAGACTTTAATATTATCTTTATAATGTAATATTATTTCGCCGTTAAACACGGTTTTATAACAATATGTCTATAATATATAAATTACTATATAGCGTCTTTTGAATTATCCAACTTAATAAAACAAATTTATCTTTTGGTTTTATATTCATAATCTGTAATACTTCATAGTGTACATTATATTTACAAAGATTATACAGTATTTTGGTGTACATTACGCACGTTGTATTAACAAAATGATTCCAGTTATGAAATGAAGATGGCGCCGTGAATTTTATAACCATACTGTCAAAGCAAGCCGGTGACATTACACTTAATTATTTTTTCGTAATCTTTTTATCGTCTATTACCGTATTGTGTACAATGATTCACAACAATTTAAAATTTTCAGAAAACGTGTAGTGTGCCATTAGATTCAAGTAAAAATCAAGCGGGAGGAATTAAAATTTTGTTGCGTGTTAATATACTCTGAAGTCATGGAAAGCCGATATTATGAAGGATGCGAGCGCGAAGGGCCTATTAGGTGTATATTCCTGGCAGAATTTCATCCCATTGTAGGTCCTAAAATCGTTTGCCAGGTTTGTAACACATGGTATTTTATTTATAGTCAAAAACTTATAAAATAGGCGGCGTCTTTTAAATACTAGTTTATTAATTGAATTTATTAAAATTTTGAAGTCGTGATTTAAATCTAAGTTGATAATACAAGACTAATATTTATTTAATGCAAATTAACACCGTTTCACGTGAGTTAAAGAAAATCTGTATAGAATTCCACTAGACAAGTATGGACAATCATTAAATTATAAAATATAAAAATTTTGATAAGATGATATTAGTAGGTTAAAAATAGATTTATCAACTTTTGTTTGTACATATATATATATACCAACATTTTCTTGTTCTCAGTTCCCAGAAGACTACATTTCCAAAGAAGTGTTTGATTCCATAAGCGCTTACATTATACCAAAGCCGCAAATCAAAAAATGCACTATGACCATGTAAGTATTGTCAAGCGTAATAATTATAAGACTAAACCATAGCATTTTTCTTTTAAATAAATATGAGCACCACTTGGTACGACTGACTTATAAAGGTTCTTTAATATTAAAATTGTTGTTACCCATTCTTATGACAAGATTTTTTAGGCAACATGGCCATGACATAATTCAATTACTTCAGTTTCTTAATTAGCGTTATTAAGATATGAAATATTCATTCTCCCAAAATCTTATGGAGCCCAAATAACCCTCACCTGTATGTGGTTCACCCTGCTAAACAACAGATGAGGTTCTGACCACTCACCAACTTGTACTGAGTCGACATGGTGGGCATTAAGCCTAATTTCCTCCATGAGGATCCTTGAGGGAGGCCTAAGCTCAGCAAAGGGCATTATCCAACTGATAAAATAATGTTTGTAACCAAATAAGAAAAACTGCAGTATGAATGATAATAAAAAAAAATGGCAAATAAACTAGTCTTTCCTAGCACACCAGTAAATTCTAAACTGCAATGCGGATGGTCCACATTTTTAAAAAGTGTTCAGTAGATTTAGTTAGCTCCATAGAAATGTCATTGAACACACACATTTTAGCTAACGAACATGACAAGATACCATCCTAATGTTGATCTTCAATTTCCTAAAACAATTTTTTTACAATTGCAAATATATAATTTAATTTGAAGGTCATTGGCAAATCTATAAAAATAAATTTGCAATTGATACTCTTAATTGGTTTTAATATTTTTTTGTTAATATCTGGCTTTATACTTATGGACAAATAGAATTAAAACATATTTTTTTTATTATTATTCATCAAAATGTTCACCTGATGGTGAATAAGACGTCTGCTTATAATGTGGTGCTAAGTAATATGATATACACTGCACAACAATGTGCTTGTTGCCTTGAGACAATACACTGTCTCGTTCCTCCAATAAATAGTTACATACTGCTTTGTTTTGATATTATGTTAATTTTTGATATAGGGTTGATGTTTTAATGGTATTTTGAGTGTTTTATTACAGGATCTATATTGCAGTGTCATAAATATGATAGAATTATCTCACAAACTGTGTTTTGACCTAACAATGCAAATTAGTCAAGAAATAACAAACTATTTTTCTCCATTGTTATTAATTTCTAATTTGAATTTTATCTCTATGTAATAATAATAAATATTGTTTTTTTTTAATTTTGACGAATAATATATATTTAATATTCATTATATGATGTGACAGTAGAATGTTTAACAACAATAATTTTTTTCAAATCACAATTCACCTTAACAAGTAATATTCACAAAATATTACAGTCAAATACATTTGTTTAAGTAAATTTTATATTCATATATATATACAATATAAAATAATTAATCAATTTATATTATTTTAAATCAATTTGTATTAAGTTTTGATTATAATAATAATTTAGATTTACTGTTTTAACTGAACCAGTGATTAATGCTACTAAAAATTATTTATAAATAGAGATCATTTTTATAAGAAACCTTTGACATTTAAAATTTCTTATTTGGTAGCGTTGTGTCAAATGCAATTAATTGGTTGCGAGTCAGTGACGTCATAGGAACCGCTCGAGATTGGTTAAGAAGCGGTGATGTATCGATCTGCGTTTTGGCGGCTTTTTTCATATTTTAATTTAAATATTTTTTCTGCAAAATAGTAAAATAAAAAAATGCCGGGTGTATTTAGCTATAATAAATAATTTACATAATTTTTTTTTCCGTAATTTCTTCTGACTCGGGTCAGAGTTTTTGTATACATAGACAATTATTTCATTTATTAAAAAAAAATTGCTAATATACGACTCGGCCATGTTTAAGGAACGGTGTTTAATATCGTGTGGTCTGCGTATTACATATTTATAATATTTACATCTTTTGGGCGACATTACTTTAAGTATTATTTATTTTATTGATTAAATGATGATTAAACGGTAATGTATCCCTTTTGATAAATACGTGAGATTCGTTGGATGCAGGAGGTGTCAAGAAGTCTCGCTAGTTAACAATTGGGAAGCCCTTTGTTCAGCATTCGATAACGATAGGCTTTAATGATGATGTTGACGAATCATCGTCAATATCATAAGGTTAACTTAAAATCATCATCATCTCTTAAATAGTTACTAAATGACTTAGTGCACACAAACTCATAATGTGATACGATGTGATGATAAACTAAATCACATCGGAGCAAAGTGTGCTTAATTTATTGATTCAATAAGCAGACAGAAAATGTAAATATATATACACTTAGTAAATACATATAACAATCACAGGTACCGTACAAAATCTATAACGCGGGAGGCGGGTCTACGTCTCTTTCCCTCATCCCTTTTTCATTCCGCCGTGTTCTGGGATACTGTACATTATGCACTACGCTTATGATTCATTTTAGTCTGCACCTTGTATGCGGCGCGTTCACCCCCAGCCATGATTTTCCATTTCCTTAGCTGCCATCGGAAGTACGCCCGTGCCGCACATTAAATTTCCAGTGCCAAAAACACTGCTCCTTTTGTAAATTACAGAAACGCTCTCGGTCACAAAATAGTGGGTTACCCAATACGCATCGACAGTTCACGGTACGATCGCAACGTGTACCTTTTCAACTTGTGCTTCGTTTGCGACAGCTGTTCAAGAACTGTGCAGTATGAACCTGTCGTGAAGAAGATCGGTGACCATCTGGTACGTATATTACTGCGTTATGTATTGTATTTTGTATGTTTTTTTTTTAATTTGGTGGATCTTTCTATCTGTCTTTATCGCCAATATGGTATTAAACTTTCCTTCTTTGACAACATTTTAGGTTGGGGAAATAGTTTCTTCGCATTTTCTATGAAAATTCAACACATATTTATATGTAATTAAAGTATGTAGGTACCATTTTGTTTTATAACTTTTTGCCATCTTGTAGTTAGGGATATGATCCCATTGCTATACAAATTTTGGGATTTCTGATCAAAATACCTCAACAAGTGGTTTTGGCAGTCCTCTCGTTATGTTAACCTGACACTACCTAAAGAATTCTGAAGAGACCGAAACAGGTGGAAATCTGAAGGTGCAAGGTTAGAACTATACGGCGGATGCATTAACACCTCCCAGCCAAACTCTCTTAATTTTTTCTGAGTGGCTAAAGATGTGTGGTCTAGCGTTATCATGATGAAAAACCACACCCCTTCTGTTGATTAATTCCGGCCGCTTTCTCTCAACTTCTTGCTTTAATCTCATCAGTTGTTCGCAGTAGAATTCAGAATCGATGGTCCTGCCTGGTGGTAACAGCTCATAATGAATAATGCCCTTCCAATCCCACCACACACAGAGCATCACGTTGTTGCGAGTTAACCCGGTTTTGCCACAGTCTGTGAAGCCTGACCGGCCTTTGACCACGACCTTTTTCGCTCGTTCTTGTCATATGTGATCCACTTTTCATCACCAATTATCAGCTTCTTCAAAAATGGTTCGGTTTCATTACGTCGTAATAAAGAATCACAAACGAGTACACGGTTCGTTATTAGGTTTCTTTCAGTGAGCTCGTGATCTCGTGAGGTACCCAAATATCGAGCTTTTTTGTGTACCCAGTTTTTGTCAAATGCGCCAAAACTGTTTTATGGTCAATTCCCAGTTCTTCAGCTACGTGTAACTACTGATATGCCGATCTTGCATGACTTTTTCAAAAATGGCATCCATTTTACCCGTAATAGGGCGACCAGAGCGACGTGCATCTTTGACATCAAAATTTCCGGATTGAAGACGCTTAAATCAAATTTGTGCTAGACAGTTCTCACAGATACTGCACTAGCTCCATAAACATAGCAAATTTTTTTCGCGGCTTGCGTTACATTTTTACCTTTTTTGAAGTAAAATTTTAAAATGTATCGAATTTCTTCATTAGATTCACTCAAGATGAGTACAGTACGAAAACCAAATGAAAATCACACATTTTCCTAATTTGAATTTGGAATTATGTTCTTTAAAATTTAAACTTTCAATGATACCAAAACCAGCCAGATACAAATAGTATAGCCAAAGAGATTTTATTACAAGTTCATACATCTATAATGCAAAAAGACTTTTTCCCAAACCTAATATAGAAGCAAGATGCAATAAAAATTTTAATGAAGATATTCAATTCAACAAAACAATTATAACAAAAATATTATGTTAATATAATATTTTTGTTATAATTCTTAATATAATAGTTTATTTATATTATAAGTATGCTGGCAAATTAACATATGTTCATTAACATTAACCAAATACCTTTCATATGTGCTTACCAATTATAAGAAGGCACTACTTTAAATAATAATAACTAAGAAAGAATGATTTTCCTTTTGATTTTTGTTTGAATAGAAATTAAATCAATGTATAAGTGTACCTACTCGTGTGTTTCCTAATCACAATTTTCTTCAAGCTGAACCGAATTAAGTTTCATTGGTTGGTTACTTTGTATGCTAACGGCTAATATAAATAACACGTTTCAGCAATGTAAGGATTATCGGTTAGTTTACATTTAAAACATTAACGCCTCTTACGCAATCTTAGTCATATTTCAGTATCGCAAACGCGTTTGATATCCTTGAAATAATAGATTTTTTCTAGTATTAACGAAAATAATATAAAATATAAATGACTATGTCAATGAGCTTCCTTCGGACCTGAGCCTGTGGACCATATGGCCTTTGGAATACAGAATTTGTTTGTGTTTCACTATTGATTCTAATAACCGACACTACAGTTGCCATAATAGTTACTTTTTTTATATTATCACACCTTTTTTCTCAGTAGGAGTAGGCAGACGCGAATAAATATCCACTTTTCGCCAGATGTGGTCAGATTAGGTCCCATGTAACAGGGGGCGAGCCTGTTACCAGTTTACTGGGGCCACCACACACACAAAGATAATTTCAGTGTGCTGGTTTCCTCGCAATGTATTCCTTCGCCGTTTGTATTTCGCTGTTGTTACTTAAGTTGACAAATGTACATAACTTAAATATTAAGTCATCGGTACATGTCGATAATCGAACCCGCGACCTTCGGAATAAAAGCCACACGCTCTAAACATTAGGCCAGTGAGCTGCTAATAGATAATAGTTACACTAGTACAAATGCCCGGAACACAGTAATATTATCATACTATTGTTTGGCGACAGAAATAGGTACATTCGTAATAGTACCCGGTTTTGAGTGTTATGAATATGACAAGTGCTTGTTTACACAGTTGCCGGATGCTTTTTCAAGCAAATCGCAATTTTTAATCTTAGTTAATAGTCGCGTGCGAGCTTTCGAAATACAATAACCTTATACACATTAGCGAATAGATTTCTTATTGCGACCTATTTATTTATATTATTATAAAGACTAGTCAACAATTGTTTGCACTGTGCAATAATGACAATCTAAAGTTTTAAACATATTCAGCAATCATATTTGTCTATTGCTATTTAGATATATTGCTGATGCTTACATTTCTAAGTTGGAAAATGGCCGGTGGTTGCGATGCGAGTTTGTGTATTATCGTTGAACGCTTTGCTGCTGATTTAAGCGCATTATAAAAAATACATATGTTAATCATTGTTCAGGTGTACACTAAAATATTAATGTTTTTACATGGTAAATGTTTGAACTTTGCGATCATCTTTTTTTTTTGTAATAGAAAACACTGTCGCGACTTGACATTTTTGTCACTTTATGGTTGTAATATAAAAAGCAAGTTTGCAATTGTTTCAAAGCTGGCGTCAATAAACGAGTTTTATATAAATTTTGTGTGAAAAACCAATTTTCTAAGTATTTTTGCAACGTGACTTTCTTATGCGTACTTAAAATCTCATCTAATTGATTATGAGCATACCTAAATGATTTTTTTTTAAATGATCTGTTTTGGGAAATTGCATCACAAATATACATAAATCGTGCTGCGTTAATTTTTCGTTATAAATCTGATTTTAATTCTTTGGTTTTGTTTTCCACTTGATATGGTCTCCAGTGTATTAGTGTTAATTAATAAAAAAGATGTTAGAAGTAAAGTTTTTTTTTATCTACAATGGATTAACACTTCGCGTCAATTTCACATAGTGTTAAATACATATTATATGGTTGTATTGTTTTCAGAGTACGTTAGAGGAAGAAACTGGTTTTGTTTCTAAAGGCTCTTCGAGACTTCCCACTCTTCTTGCTCATCTTTTGCATGATCTGAACACCCACCGCCAGGCTACTTTAGTGGGTAAGTTAAATTCGCAATGTTTTATCAATCGTTGTTTATAGAACCAACACGCGAAGAATAACTAACTTTTTTCTCCATCTGCTGGGAATGCCATCTCAACCATAGCTATTTTTAAACTTAAACTATATAATGTTAAGGTCAGTTAGTCACTATAACACAAGTTGTCAGTAATTCAAAATTTATGTAAAAGTTTTTACAGATAGATAGTAGATCCATATTGTATAGAGTAGTGAGGAAACATTATAGTGTTCTAGTTTCAAGGGTGCTGTGAGTAATGAATCATTAGTGTAACAAGACTTAAACATTGTATATCTCATGGCGATAGACAAGCATATAGGCATATTATTGACCATCACCAGAACAATGTTACGCCATAAAAAATTTGTGACGATGTGCCATGTTGTATATTTTAACATTCAATGTTTATAATTTTAATTCGTTAAGATTTTCAATACTTCAACTATTGAAAATGTATAACAAGTGTTATAGTATTAAAATGTGAAACAAAAAAATACATATAGACAATACAATACATTTTTAAGTGGAGCAGTCTCGGAATAAAATATATTCTTAAAAAGTAATGATATTTTTTGTACGAAAGTCTGTTAAATAATTTGTTAGGTTTGTTATTCAGTTAGAATTCCCGTAACATCAAAAATGTAAATTATACAATTATTTTATTTGTTTAACAGAGGGTGACACAGTAATGCACCTAAAAGTGGTGGAAGTGCGCAAGGATCCTGCTCCAGTTAAGGATTACGACGTGCCAGTGCTAGTCTCGTCTGTGGGACTTCCAAGACCTGGACATCCTCAACGTTCTACTCCACCAGACAGTATTGCAAATCGGTCACAGGAACATTTAGAAGTGGAGGACGACAAGCATTTGGAGCTCACTATGGATGCTGACTGGGATCTAACAACAAAACAGGTAAGTAATATAATAATAAATTACTCCAGGATAAGTGTGGGTATGTGCGTAAGGATCTTATAATTTAATAATTCTTTATCAATGGGAGGTTCTGGATATTAGTTAGTTGAAAGCATGCATTTGTGGTATTTATGTTCTTAATGTTGTATGTCAATGTTCATTGCTTGTTCTATTATTTATTGAATCGAAAACAGTACATTTACTTTCAATGATGATATAAGGAAATGGCGGTACCTTTAATGGTACATTTTTAACATGTCACAGAGTGCTCCAATTTTATTCTTAATTTTGTTAGAAAATGTACAACTCATATTAAATGTTATAAAATTAAAACAATTCCCATTCAAGAGAGAAAATAAAAAAATTGATTATGTTGCTTGTTAACAAGATATTTTGAAAAATTCTTATTCAAAAATAACCTCCTACTAAATAAGTTTAGGTTAGAACATGTAAATGACAACTTATGGGACATTGTGTTTTTTAATGTTTTTAATATTAGAAGTGATTTAACATCTGAGATAAATCCAATGTGTTCATCATCAAATTTAACTACAGCGTCTATCACTGTTTAAGAAACTTCAAATGAGCAGAATGATATTAACATGAAACACTGCTGCCCCTATAGGCAACTTGTACACAAGTTTGAAACGACATTCTTAAAACATCTAATTAATACAACAAATTATAATAATAAAACAAATAAATGCTAAATAAATGTTTTAAAATTATAAGTCTTTGTAATTTACAAAGCATAAATAACATTTGAATATATAAAAGAAATGATAATTAAAAGAAGATTAACACTAATTTCATTTAAACAATTATCTCAGTAATGAGTCATATACTATATCTTACTTATTACAGTAGAACATCAATACAAACTATGATATACTATGCTAATTATTAAAATACTACTGTACAGACAAGGCTCGGTTTATATCTTTGAGGGACACTTATTTCTTGTAGTGGAAGTCTATCTGCTGATGATGAAGATGAGACAGGCTACTCATTGAACTCATATAATAAAACCTAACAAGATTTATACGTTTGAGTGTTTAGTATTCAAGGTATTCTTTATTCGCACATAACAGAAGTATTGATTAATCATGTATTAAAAAAAAAAATATTCTCTTACTAGTTACTGTATTATCTATTTAACACATTTGTTTCGTTTTTATATGTAATACTCTTTACAATAGTTGCTAATATTGGCATTATGAAACAGATATAAAATATTGAAACACATATTTTGATTTTAAAACTATTTATTCATTTTAAAAGGTAAAAATAAATATATATAGATGTAAGTAAATATATATATGTAAGTATATAAAAATAAGACATGCAAAAATATTATTTATGTATACTGAATATATCCACAATTATACTCAAGAATACTAATATATATGTTGGTATCATCCTGTATTGTTGATAAAATCAAAAAAATATAATTCTTTCAACATACTTTAAGATTTTTTTTACTTATTAATTTCAACCAAATTTATTTTCATTTATTTTCAGAATATTTTTTTTTTTTACTTAACTACAAAGATAGTATAATAAATGTATGTTAGGGATGGCATCATACCATCCCTGTTTCTGTTGGTGATATTTTACTTTGTCTAAATTCAATATGGAATGTTAACAATAAGCTGTTGATTAGTAACCATTGTTTTTAATAAACTTTTAACTTATTTTGTCGCTTTCAAAATTATTATTTTTCATTTTACTTTATATCAACATTATCATATGATTTCGCTTTTTCTATCTCCTATCAAAACAATAATAATTAAATTCAAATTAGCTATAATTATAATTTAACCTTTGGCAAAAATATTATTATTTTAATTTCAACTTTAAAATGTATTTCTTTATTTCCACGAAGAAAAAATCTAATAAAAATTAAAAGATATAACGGAAAAAAAGGTTTGCTTCGTTCCTCCTGTATTATGTTCAACTTGACCAATATGGTCAATATTTACGTAAGTTTTACTTACAACGACAGGCTCGTAAAATGTCCAAAAAATGTTGTGTTTGTCAGTGTACGAGAAAAATACAAGTATAAAATAAAGTAAGTATTAATTTAAGGAAATTTGTTTTATATTATGTTTTAATAAAGAGTGGTTTGCTTTTAAGTTCCATATCGAATTAGGCACAAATAAATATACATAAAAACTTTTTCCGTTTGACTTTACAAACATTGTCTCAATATATTTTAGGGATGGATGCTAGTAGTTGATCGATGTGATCACTTATAATTACCTGAATCCTATATCCGAATATCCCTCGTATTACTAAAAAACACGCCTTATTTTCTAGCTTTTGCCGTACCTCAACGGATACAACCACATCTCGAAGATAGCGGCAGACTCCAACGTCGAGAAAACTCTTGTCAAGTCTTGCATTCAAAACTTAGTCTACTATGGAGTGGTAAATTACTATAGAGCACTAGTTGTTGCCCGCAACTACGTACGCGCCTCACTTAATGCTTGTCTATTGAATAAAGGTTTTGATCAAAATAACTTGCTGTCTAGTGTCTTTCATATATGTGTGTGTTTTTATAGTCATTTAAAACAGTTTCTAGGAATTCTAAACTAGAATTAATGCCCATGTTTTGATGTGTGACATTGAGATTCTTTGAAAGTTTTTCGCTTAGCTAGTAAAGCAAAATTTCCGTTTGAAGGTTTCAGTGTAAGATTGTTCTGCTGGCAGAGTTTGTATAAAAATGTTTAAAAAGGTGACGAAGGAAGTTCAGAATGAAAAAATCTTATGATATTGATACAATAATAGGTATCTTTTATTCTTAACTTTCATGAGGTAAGTAATAATTATTTAGAAATATTATATGTATTTACAAACAAAAACTGTAGGATCTAGCGAACATAAGTCGAATCATGTTTTATATTTTTGGAACTTTTTAATTTGCTAAAAAACTAATTCATTGTCTTTCTGTAAACACAAGTTTTGAAAAAGTCATGTCGATTTTGTGTCGTATCACCACTTAACTCTAAGAAGTTATTTTCATGTCTTTCTTTGTCTGTATTGTAAATTGTGTCCTAAATTTGTCTTCTTTCTGTTATTGCTGGTGTTGTAGAATTTCTTCGGCGATCAAGCTCAAAGTGGTTAAAAACCAAATTCTAACCTTCCAATAAGACAGAAAAAAGTGCTAACACCATTTAATTAACACGGACTTTAAAACTATTTGTTAATTAATCCGCCTTTTGTTTCAAGTAAGCATGTGTAATATTAAATATTAAAAGAATATAACCGAACGTATAAATGAATCATTTATGATTAATTTGACTTTTAATAGAACAAAAGGGGAACGGGCTATATGAAACACACGCAGTTTGCAATAGACATCTAGTCAGTAAGAAAAGTTGTAGATCCTCAATAATTGACACCCCCCTCCCCCCGATAAATAAAATACAATAGCTTGTATATGACAAAGGTCGACGAATAAATTTTTTTAAGGTTTTTTTTTAATCACTTTAAATTCCTCAAGAGCCTTAAGATGAAACAATGTTCCAATAATAAATACCACGTCACATTTATCAATTTCATAATTTTTCTTAAAGTTACGTCTAGAACTAAATAAAATTAGAACATAAACTTTACAATTTTAATTTAAACAACAGACAACAATTTATCATATTTAAAAGTACTACTTTATTGTGTATATGTGGCATGAAAACTCGTTGTTTATAGAAGGCACATGGTCTTTATAGTGTGAATTTAGGGGGGCCATTAATATTTATTTTACAGGTTTTTAATTTTTACTGCAATTACAAAAATAGCCTGTAACCATATTGTCCAAACGGGTCTCTATTCTAATTTTTTAGATATTTTACATAGAATTCTATTAACTCCATTAACATACATTTTAAAGAAAATTGTCTATGTAAAATATCACAATATAAAAATGTGACGTGATATGAAATTCTTCAAAACACTTTATCATCATCAGACCTGTGTAATTAATGCTCTCGACTTAACACTATACAAAACAGAACGTTGATAAACAAGGTAAAGTTAGACGCGCCTGCAACACATCACACCAATCTAACAACTCGTATTTAGATTTTAAATTAATGCTTTTCAAGTATCCTTACATATGAAATTGGCGTTTTGCACGGGAGGAACATAAAGTAAATTTTTATTTATAAAATATATTTAATTAATTAAATTATGCACCGTTGTTATCTATGCACTTTTGCCATCTCATAGGTAGTCCATTGAACCCTTTACTAAAACAACCATGAGGGCGAGAATCAATAAACTTTTTGAAGGCGGTTTGGACTGCCACATCGGAGTTGTCCAAATTCCGGAAAAAATGGCAATCTGTTGGGGCAAGGTCCGGGGAATACGGCGGATGTCGCAGACATTCCAATTGTAGCTCATCTAACTTAGTAGTTGTTTGGTGTGCAGTGGGTGGTGTTTGCAGTTGTTGACAATAGATATCTGCCGTAATCGTTTGGCCAGATTTTAGAAAGCTGTAGTGCACGACACCGGCGCTAGTCCACCAAACAAACACTCACAAGTAACTTTTTCTGAGTCAATTTTCGTTTAGGGCAGGATTTGGCTGGAGCTCCAGGGTTCAGACATTGCGACGAGCTTTTCCGATTATCGTACAGTATCCACTTTTCATTACAAGTAATGATTCGATTTAAAATCCCTTCATTATTGTGTCGGTTGAGCAAAGTAACACAGCAGTCGACGCGTGATTGCAAGTTCGATTCACTCAATTCATAAGGTATCCTTCGTTCAAGTTTTTTTACTTTACCGATTTTCTTCAAGTTTTTTCACTTACCCCGAAGCCTGCAGCTATCTCTGAAGTGCTTGGTGTTCTTCATTTTCTTCTTTGGTCTCCGGCCATCCACGGGGTTGGTTCTGAAGGTCGAAATTTCCAGAAAGAAAACGTTGAAACCAAAAATGTACCGTGCTTTCTTTTGCGACACCAGCGCCGTACACATCATCAATCCTTCGAGCTGTTTCTGCAGCACTGGTGCCACGATAGAACTCGTACTCGTAAATATACCGATATTTCATGTTTTCCATTGTGCGGTAATAAGCGACGCTAAAGAAAAAAATAATGAGGAAAAAACAAACGAATGACTGTTTTCAAAACTCAAATGTACCAGCTAAATGAATTTATAAATATGAATTTGGAATTCTTAACCAAAGAGGAGATATTTCAGATCAAAGTGGTCAGTACGATAAAACGCTAATTTCATATGTAGGGACCTAATATTAAAAATTTTATCATTAAATCTAGTTGATAAGTAAAATTAAGCAGTATTTATAATATATTGAAGCTGCTACTTAGTTGGTTGTATTAGTAGATTTTCTTTATTTAATATCTCAATATTGTCACTGATGGAAATCTGATCCTTGCCTAACATGGGAAGAATTAAAGCCATTTATCCGCCTCACTTATGCTAAGCGTAAAATTTATAGTGCTTCTTGCAGTCCTCTGTAATTTTATATTAGGCATTGGTATATAAGTTCAATCAACTGTAACACCATACCATATTGCCCCCCAAGTACCAAACTTAAAATTGTAACTATTTAAAAAAAATTACATCTTGCATGGTTAACATGTTTTGCTAATTTTAAATATTTAGTTTTATTTTTTTTTTTGTGCATTTTCAAGATTGAAACTTTTTATATAGGCTTAAGTGATTATTTTGGTTTTGCATGTTGTTATAATAAAAATAACTATGACACTGATTTATGTTAATTAAATAATTTTAACTAATAACGTATAACGTAACGCATTTTAATCGGGACACGTAAAATTACGTTTTTCGCAAAGTGAGCATATAGAGCGGATCACGTTTTTTATGGACTGATGGTAGAACGCGAGAAGCGTACCTAATACTACAAGTATGTATGTTTGTTATGCCATTTATTTATAATAGTTTTCAGTTTATAGTGATTTTACGTAAAGACAAAATTCGCGATGATTTTTCGAAAAGCCGCCCTCTCCTGCCATACATAAACGCACCGTCAACAATCTGTTAATACTACTAATTAGCTAGAAGACCAATACTGGTTGTGTTAATAAATAGTCGAGTGTTACAAGTGTAATATTTTTTATTCATGTGACACAAGTATTTTTTTTTTGGGAATTTCTATAACAGTGAATTGTATGGGGGGAGAGGCTATAATGGATATTGTTAGTGACAATATATTATTCTGCAGGTGACGCTGGTGCCTCTGCTGAAGTTCAGCAACATATATCGCGCTACACCAAATCTTAACCGCCTTTTTAACGACATCGAACTGCAGAAGGCTTGCCTATCCTTTATTAATAAAGGCGTTACAAATGATAAGGTACGATACTTCGGGAAGTATTGTTAGTTCGAAATAATAGCTCAATGAGTAAAGTATAATAGTGGTAAGTCTATGTTTCCGAAGTCTATCTAGGTACCACCACAGCGACTGTTTCGGCCTCTAAACAGTACTGAACAAAAATGACTGTGTTCCCGTTTGAAGTTCCGGCTTGGACAGTGAAAAATCTTGGGTAACGAGATACCTAACATCTTGTGTGTTAAGGTGACAAGTACAGTTTGATGCAGTATAAATCCTTCTAACCAGCACTACGTTATCGTGAGCATATAAAGAAGATGATAAACTTATCATATGAATCATAAAATTATATGTACATAATTCAACATATACTTAATGTAATTTTTATAAATAAATGTAGTTTCACCGTCTGTTAGTTTTAAATAAAATTTCAAGTCTTCATAAAAAAAATATATAAATTTGTTTTATTTATATGTATGTAATCATTGCAGCCAACGACAGCGGATATTATTGAAATTTTATGCGGACTTGAACAAGGTACGACCTTACGCGAGGTATGCGAGCGCTTCACGAGCGCCCACGGATACACATTCGACGTGCGCAAGCTCATCGTCTTTGCGCAGTTGCACGGCCTCATCAGATGCCTCAAAAGGTAAATAACAAAAATTTTCTTAAAAATACGCACATTCAATAGTTGAGCATTATATTCATTCAGTTTAACGGATTTTAAGGGATTTGACTACCTAAAATGGCAAACAGTGGATAATGAAACATGCTCGCTCAGAAAACTTACATTTTTATGTTGACCGCTCAGAAACGAAGCAATACTGTTACGACAGCCACATGAGCTGTCAAGATGAATTCAAAAAAACCCTGTCACTAACCACACTTCACCTTTGGCTCTGTAATTGAACCAAAGTCTGTGTTATTAGGCAAATGGCTTAACTGCCCAGGTGATGCCGACTTGTTACCAGTTTAGTCAAACCATCCACAAGCAATGCTTTAAATGCTTCATATTTTTATTTGCCAAATTTATCTATGATATAAGGTAGTTAAAATGTATCTACGTCTGTCAGTTACATGTCATGTACAAGTGTTTCTTCATTAGATATCCGGTCTACTTGCGGAACAACGCCCGCCCTAATACATTCAACAATCAAGCTGAGTCGAAGCGGGGAATAAGCAAATTATTTACTGGAAGTCGATGCACTGATGATATTTGCTGCACAGCCAAGATTGATTTGCCCACTCTCGATCAAATTATTGAGGAAGACCCTAATGTAACTGTAATATGGCGATAAATTAAAGGCTATAAAGGCTAACGTATAACTATTTTATGTCAACTTTAATGTATCTTATTCAATTTGTGCAATTGTGTAATTTAAGAGGCTGGCGTTTAATGTGTTTAGGATGGCTCATTAGAAATGACGACGTAATGTACATTTGTATAAAAATGTCTGTAAGAAACGGTCACTTGAAAAATTTTTCAACTAGCAATGCATACGTAAACTCCCTGATACATTTGCGACTCGATTTTTTTTTTATTTTATACGCTATGCTCCTGTCTTTACCAATGACTAACTCGTTACACCTCAGTCGTAGGAGTAACAGCAACCAAGTTAGATATTAAGCACTTTGGGAGGACATAGAAGTCAGTATAGTGAAAAACTCTTAATACAAATCCGTCAATACAAATCATCATCATTAAATACAAATCTGTTACTGTGTAAATATATTTTTCTTTACTCTTCATCCCAGAGTCGAGAAGTGCCTGTTTACTAGTTACTTTGTAAATTTAGCTCAATAATTATTAAGCATTAATTAATTTGGGTTTTGGTATTATTGTACTTCAATAAGTTTATAGATGAGTTTTAGAATAATTTATTAATATTTATATAGAAGAGGACGTTAGAGATTTTTTTTATAGTTTTAGTTTAATGTTATTTTCCTATAATCATCATATTCAAAACATTCCTTAATTTGAGAGTAAACAGACAGATTTGTTGTGAGCATAGTCATTCTTTAAAGCTTTATAAAAATATTAGTCATCGAGTTTGCACAATATTAGCTTTATTATAATCTTTAAAGGTTTTTCGTCCAACTATTCCGTTTTCAAAGTTTAGTCTATCTGAAAAGAATTAATATACAAGCAACTATTTTCCAATTTTTGTTCTTTCAAAGTTTTTACAATTCCGAAGATTACCTCCTAATGATGCCAAACCCATACATTTAGTTTTATAACCTGCCTCATACTCGTATTGATATGTACATAATCAGTTTTTTTATATATATTTTTTTTAATAGCATTAAGGTGATACTAATGATAAGCGATTTTTTTTGTTAGTATTGATTTATGTTAGTGTTAATAATTTATTGTACGAAATGAAATTTTGGCATTCACGTGCTTTTTAGTCCTGTTGACGCTCATGTATAAAGCGTAGCGAAATGTATTTAGGCGCTTGATGTGGGATACAGTTTAAAACTTATATATACATATAAACACATTAATGTGTATTGATTGTATTATCCCTTTACTTAAATATTTATTATTATTAAATTAATTTCTCAAACAAAAACTGAAGAATGAAATCATATAATAAAAATAAATGTATCCCACCAAGCAGAGAGTAAACTGCCTTGCAGGCATTTACTTGTAGTGTAGGATAAAACTTAATATTTTCAGCTAAAATTGGTCCAATAACATAAATCACATTTTACAAAATTTTATATCTTGAAACGGCAAAGAACCTGTCAAATATTTATTTATATATATTTAATCTCTTACAAATAATTCTCATCAAAAAGGGGGCAATTTACAAATGGTATCCGGACGCTTTTTATTTTGCACACATATTTAATTTTAAATTATACATAGTAAAAGCACAAATTTAAAATAAAATTTGATTCGATAATAACATGGTAATTATACTGTGTATTTTATGTTTTGAATGAATTATAAATATTTTTTAAAATGTCTTAAAAAAGATAATACTTGAGAATAATCGCCATTATACTAATTTACACACATTGTATATTTATGTGTAGATATTTTTTTGTTTGAAATCAATTAACTTACACCTAACCAATAGTAAATTTTTGATACACGTCTGTTCCGATGTTTCCTAAGATGCAGTATATAGACAGTATAGTAAATAAATACTAACTTATATATATCCTGCTGCGCCGCCCACTTCGCGAATAGTGTGTTTTGTGATGATTATTATTATCGCGATAAAGCTGGAGAACTTGATGTGTGATAACTCGAAATTATTTATGATCGCTATGTTAATTAGTCCGTCTGTTCGTTCGCTTCTAAGTATAGGTCATATCGTCCCGCTAGGTTTAATTGTCCCCTATATTTTATTCTAGTTTTATTAATGTAAAGATGTATGTTCTTAAAGGCTGATCGCTTGTAACATATGGAGGCTATTCAAAATATTTAAGGTCCAAATGTTTCTATTTACGTTTGTATATAATAAGTGCATTTTTTTTTAGTATTACTTTAAGGAGTCCAAACGTGTCGGTCAACGCTAACTGCAAGGGAGTTTACGTATGTCAAGTATTAATTAATATCGTTGGAATTGTTTATTAGTAATTGAGGAATGACCTCCGCAAACTTTTCAATGCCAGTTTATTTTATCTCGTAACCTTTTAAAATAGATGATTAAATAGAAAATATCACATTGCAAAATAGTTAAATGTGATCGGCGAGTTGTAACGTAGGGAATTATAGAAAGCTTATCCCATTAAAATCAAAGTCGTATACTTGTCGATACTCAAGGTGGTGAGTTTCAGTAGATTTAAAAGAAGCATTCTCAAACAACTATCCATTTTCATAAGTGTAGATGATAAATTTGTCCATGCGTTTTATTTGTTGTGTTTACGCAGAACTAGTGTTAAACTTTGTGTAAAAAACAAACAAGGTAACTTTGTCTATTAGGATGTATATGGATGTTAGAATTAGCTTTAAACTTGTATTTCTCCAGTATTGATAATTATATATTTAATTAATCATTTGTTTGCATGATAACGCAATTTGTGCACAGTTGTATTGTCTTGTGCTTATATATTTATCGTGTCAATGTCATAATAATATTTGCTAATGATAGTATGAAAGATTTGAGAAGCGACCCTCCGCCATTATATAGATTCCTCTGTTCACAATGGATTCGTAGTACTAAATATAATTTAAAGTGTCAGACAAAATTGATTCGGACACCAATAATTGAAGCTCGTTTAACTTTTTTTTAAACAAAATGTTATCAAGCTCATGGCTCGTAATTTGGTTGAGTTTTCAGTAGACTTTCTCTATCGCATCGCTATAAATAATAACTAACATTTTACGTAAGGTGAATTAGTGATATTTACGGTTTGTTTAATGATTTTCTATGTTTAACGGGTATCAAATAAATTCCATCCCTATTGTATTGCCAATTTTTTTTTATTGTAGTAATAAATCCGTTACTTAATTCATAATATTTTTTGTTTGTTTTTTCTTATTTCCTTTATTATCTTTTTAAATATTTTATCTATTCAATATAGCTGTTAATCTCTATTAACCAGTATTATTCATATTTAACTTTGATTATTGTTATATGTATCGATTATAACTTTTAACTACAAAATCTTCCTTAATATAATATATATTTTAATTATATTATTATTTTGGTTATTCGACTTGGGGAAATTTACTTTGGGCACTTACATAAAGAATTCGTATGTATAATTATAATATGTATATTGTATATATATATAAATATATATATATATGATGTTTTTATATCAATAAATAAAAGAAATTCCAAATGCAGGTAAAATTTTTTAATACTTTATATTTGTAGAAAATACTAGGTTTATTGAAAATTTGGTGCAACGACTGCTTTTTATTTAATTATACGTACAAAATACATGAAACTTTTTTAATTTCGCTTTCACTTTAGTAACTTTTCCTTCCACCATTTAAAAAATGTTAGTTATTTATATTTAGCTATGTAAAACATTGATGTAGAGTGAACTGATAAGAGATTCAAAAATTTTTGTATTTATTATTTATTTATGTATATTAATTTTAAGCTTACATGTAAATGGACTTAGGGTAAACATTAAATATGGTGTAAAATTTGTGATAAATGTGGTTTTAAACGGTTTAAAGACTCTTTCGGGTTTTCTTATATAATTTGTAATTTTCGAAATTGACCCTAAATCATATAATGCTCTAGTTTGACTAGTGTTTAGAAAGATTTTCATATTAACGCTATGTTGAACAATATATATGTATATCTGTAGATTTTCATATCTTGGAAGATATTTTTTGACTTTCACATGCTATTTATTATAACCTCTATATGTTGATACTTAACGACACTACTTTTATACTGTCTACATCTTTCTAATATATAATATTAGGGTGTTGTATATTAAATTTGATTGAGACCGACACTCGAATGAACGGTAAGTAATAGTCACGCAAGTTAACGAATATTTGTATAACCAATATGTAACCATTATAATATATAAGCACTTATTATACTAACCTATGTAACAATTCAATAAGGATTCTTGTGAAACCTCCTATTAATCCCCTGCCTGTCAATGTCTCTGTGCGTCAAGTCTTCGTTTTAACTTTGAAGATACATAATATAAACGCTTGGTAATCAATATAATTGTCCGTATGTGAAATAAAAATAAAGTCGAGCCAGTCTATATTTGTTTTATTACATTAATAATGACGACATAAGAGTACATGAAATATTTGACACTTTCTAAAAATGTCTATAACGTGCAAAATATAATTAAAATTACTTTTGCCCTTATTGATCACAACATAATACATTAATTATAAACAGAGGTGTTTATAACGAAAACTACTAAAAAAAAATCACATCGTTTCTATTGAATCAAATAATAATAATTTATATAATTACAATTTGTTTTGTAAGCTTTACTTAAATTTTTTGCATCGGAACAAAAAATACAAGAATATACATTACGCTTAACTCGATGGTCTGCAAATTTGTATTGCATAGTATGACATTATAACTAATAATAAAAGATCGTTAGTCCATAGATCTTAGATTCGAAAATTAATTAAATTTATAACAATAGCAAATTAAGTAATATAAAAACTAACTCATTCTAATCATATTACAACGAGCGCTAACATGTAATTGATTCTTCAAAACTAAGAAATAAAAGTAGGCACTTTATCATTAATTAATATTGAGTGCCTCAAAAATAAATCATAGAATTAATAAAAAAATGGTCCAAAAATCTAATAAAAAAAAACGGTACCCTGATGATGAATCACTAAAATATAATTTTTTCAGTAACCAAAAAATAAATGCATCATTCACTTAAATGTAAGGTTGCTTTAGCTTAAGCCCCGAAAGCGCGTGTTATGGAGGCGATACTTTCGTACGTGCCTGTGACGAAGATGAAGAGACCCAACAAAATGATGAACGCATCCTTGACGAATATCGGTATGGTAATTCCTTCAGGGGTCTGTGAGATGTAAACCAGTTCGATGAGCGGCGGGAATATGAGAGCGAGTGCGGTACTACTGATCGCACCCACAAGGGAAATGAACAGTCCAAGATTCGGTATGGACTCGGCCAAGACAACTGAGAACATACGAAATAATTTAGAGAATAATAGTTATTTAATTTGATTTTTTTAATCGACATTTATCACTTGATATTTCATCTCAACCAATGAACGTCCACTACCCAACGTGAACACAAGTGGTCTCTGTTTACATGATACACCCGCCCAGAATTTACTGTGCCAGTCATTTATTACTGCAGTCATTTATTACTACAGTCATTTATTACTACAGTCATTTATTACTACAGTCATTTATTACTACAGTCATTTATTACTACAGTCATTTATTACTACAGTCATTTATTACTACAGTCATTTATTACTACAGTCATTTATTACTACAGTCATTTATTACTACAGTCATTTATTACTACAGTCATTTATTACTACAGTCATTTATTACTACAGTCATTTATTACTACAGTCATTTATTACTACAGTCATTTATTACTACAGTCATTTATTACTACAGTCATTTATTACTACAGTCATTTATTACTACAGTCATTTATTACTACAGTCATTTATTACTACAGTCATTTATTACTACAGTCATTTATTACTACAGTCATTTATTACTACAGTCATTTATTACTACAGTCATTTATTACTACAGTCATTTATTACTACAGTCATTTATTACTACAGTCATTTATTACTACAGTCATTTATTACTACAGTCATTTATTACTACAGTCATTTATTACTACAGTCATTTATTACTACAGTCATTTATTACTACAGTCATTTATTACTACAGTCATTTATTACTACAGTCATTTATTACTACAGTCATTTATTACTACAGTCATTTATTACTACAGTCATTTATTACTACAGTCATTTATTACTACAGTCATTTATTACTACAGTCATTTATTACTACAGTCATTTATTACTACAGTCATTTATTACTACAGTCATTTATTACTACAGTCATTTATTACTACAGTCATTTATTACTACAGTCATTTATTACTACAGTCATTTATTACTACAGTCATTTATTACTACAGTTATTTATTACTACAGTCATTTATTACTACAGTCATTTATTACTGCAGTCATTAGTAGAGTCATTTATTACTGCAGTCATTTATTACAGCAATCATTTATTACTACAATCATTTATTACTACTGTCGTTTATTACTGCAATCGTTTATTACTGCAGTCGTTTATTACTGCAGTCGTTTATTACTGCAGTCATTTATTACTGCACTCATTTGTCACTGCAGCTATTTATTAACCCATTACTAATATTTTTGCCATTTTCACCCAGGTCTGATTGCCTGACATAACAAGATTAACAACTTGCGAATACTTACAAGTAATCAATATCAAAAAGATGCGGTAGCACTGCTCTTTAATCACGGGTGATGTTTTTGCGAACCTGCGCTGAAGGCTGGGCCAAGTGATGGAAACCGGCACATAAAACTGCAGCGGATATGTGAACAGTATCGCCAACGCAATTAAACCCTGCACCACATTGCTCATGCTGTAATCAATCCAAATCGTATTCTAATGATTATCTGATCCTATTACTTACTCTATACTAAGAATTCGGTATCGTCAATGTTTTGATTATTATAAATTATTAAATAAACGACACTCTTATTATTCTCAACAATTTGCATTTAGAGTCTTCTCCAAGGAGAGAAAAGGCCATACATCAGTTGTGTGCATGCATTTAAGCTGTTGGTATTGGAATAAGTCGATTTATTATGACTAATAAAAACACTATCGAATTTTTTATACGACAAATCGAGGGAACATGTACGACGTTCCATTCATAGTATTACATGTATCCTTATAATAATAAGGAGCTCCTTAATTAGCTACTTAATCCTTAAGAAGCTACTTGGGATGTTAACTCTGAACCGCATTGCGTTTAATACCTCAATACATAAGACGTTACGACTTGTTTAATGTAATCTCGCTGGCTACAAAGAACGGAAACCGAAATGTTGAAACCGGAACAAATTATATTAGACATTACGTTTGAAGGTAACAATAAGTGCTGCCATTTATTATATTTATTTAATATAATTTATACTTTAGATTATTAACATAACCGTGTAAACAAAATAAACATTTAAGGTGAAAAGGTTCCCGCGCAACAACTCACGGAATCGAAGCCAACGTCCCCTGCTCGTGGTGTATACTGCTAATCAACAAACGAGGCTCTGACTCCCACCAACCCGTATTGGGCCTGCGTGGTGGGACATATCCCAAACCCCCTCTGCCCCCCCCTCCTCTCCCGTGAGCCCTACCCGATGTGGCGCCTTTGGGGGAGGCCTATATCTAGCGGTGGACGTCTATCGGATGACTATGAAATAAATATTTATATAAATGGATTGACTCACATATGGCCGGGCTCTAAATTAAGAGTGAGACTGCCGGCAACGGCATCGCCCCACTTCAGGTATCCAAGGAATCCGACCGCGATAAATATCGTTCCGACGACCACCATGCCAACATTTAAAACGCCAAATAGTTTTTGGAACATCTCCGGATTTTTCATCTCATTCTTCAAAGGAAGGACCTGAAAAATGACTTTCAATAACTACTGCTAGGTTTATTATGTATTGCAAACGCTTATACGTACCAATGTTTGCAGTCAAACGTCAAATCCGTATTAAGTATGAATGAAAATTGATACATGACTATAGGAGGAATTTTCGCCAAATTGTTAATAATTAAGTTAATAAGCTATAATGCAAAATATTAACTCAGATTACTATATAACCACACACAACTATTATTTAAACTGATTTTACTTACTAAACCAATGCCCTCAAAGGCATAAACAGCTGTTGAGAAGAACAGCGGGAGTGTTTGCCACGGTGCTATGTAAGCCCTAGTTTCCAAGGGTGGAATGTCCTGGGCCGCCTCGTACACCACGAAACCGACCCCCAACGCCATCAAAACATTAGCCACAGTGGAGAAAGGTGTTAAGTACTTCAGTTGGCGCACCATGCACGACAACAGGATCGGTACGATGATTATAACCATGTGCACCGATAAGTCGATGTTGATATTATATTGATCGCATATCTTAAAAAAATATTAGCATATTTTTATGTTTAAAAATAAAGATATAAGTATACTCTATCTGACTCGGTTAATTCCGGAATGTGGTGCAGAAAGGTTCCGAAAGGTGTAACGTCCTTGGTTAATTCCGGAATCAGAACTGAGATTGATAGGCGGCAAAACTTTCCCGTAGCCGCCTGGCCAGCTTACTCACTTATTTTGTAACTCTACTGCCATACGAGTATTGCTGATCTCATCGTTGCGTCAAGAAAAAAAACACTGTCATCAGTAAATGAACTTAGTTGATAAGTGCGGCCGATTTTTAGTTATACCACTATAAATGCGCAAGTTCGATTCCCATAAAGCTTGAGATTTCGGTGAGAAAACTGGCGTTGTTTCAATTATGACGACGTTTGGATCAGTGTTGTGATTTATGGCTTTGAAGTCGTGAACAGAAAGTTGAATGTTAATTTTATGAATATTTCAGACCATTTTAACATTGTCTGCTATGAAAACAATGTAGACGCAACAGAAGCCGAGCTGCGTGATGCACAAGAAGGCGTTGATAAGGATGCGCATAATTTCTGCAAACGGACGCAGCAGAATGGGCCCGTGCCTGAATACCAGCGCCACTGTTTCCGCGAACCCTGGCGGCCTGCTCATCTTCAATTTACGATACATAGCCTCTGAGCAGTTAAGCTGTTAATATAAAATATAGAGTTACCACCAATCCTAGTACAACCCAAGTAAAACATTCTAATTCTTTAAATAGCTCTGAGAAGTTTATAATTTAAACCTTTAATTTGACGGAAAATTAAGATAAATGCAGGGAATAAACGGATGCCTAGTAACACAGAGGTTACCGATTCGATTTCGGGGTGCAACATTTGGAATTCGTAGGGGACAGTTTTTGTTCGGTATCTCTTGGCCAATTACCACCCTCGTTCTAAGAACCTACCGAAATATTTAATAATAACAATTTCGGCATTAATGAACATCGACGGCGCTAAAGTGGCTTAACATTATGTATAATGAAGGTCAAGTGTAAGGCTATTGTGGATAAAATCACATCCCACATCATACTAGTATAAAGGAAACCTATGCCCTAAGAATGTTTATTATTAAATTTATCGAATGATTGTTTATAATAGACTAATAGATTAATTAACCTGACCTTTACATTGTTTTTCATATAACTATACACATTATAACTCAAAATTATAATATAGACATATTAAACATTAACAATTATATATTTATTACCAATAAATGTTGTGCATGAACGCATATAATCCCCAAGAGTGCAGTAGATATGGTCGAAAACACAATGCCACCATTTTTGAATGCATTTCCCATAGCCAAGAGGCCTGATCCTATGTTACCCCTGAATAAATGCAGCAGCGTCTCCGCATAGCTGGAAAATAAAACAAAATACCTATACCCTTAAGGAACACATACAATAAATAAACAAAATTGGGACACAGCCTAAGATATTTTTGAAAATGATCCTAAATGAAATAACATTCCGATTCAAAGCGATTTACTATTGCCACCAACAAACAAAGGACAGTTTCATACTAAGGACATTAGATTAACAAGGCTGAAGGAAGAAGAAGAAATTACACAAACAGATGAGGAACTTGCCCTAACCTAAACCTATTTTGAACTTATTGTTTCAAGTTTCCTCATTAGGTATATAGATTGTATTATTTCTACATGATGAGTAAGATTAATATGATATTATGTATTAGACTCAGTAGTTAAACTTAGATTCTACTGTAGTTAAAATATTGTAAAATTAAAATAAATAAACTTGATTTCTATAATAACACTTGCACTGGTGGTAGGTCTTTGTTACTGGAGACCGTCTAGATAGGTACCACCGCAGCGCCTATTACTATCGCCAAACTGTAGTTTGCAAACATTACTGTTTCCGGTTTAAAGGAAGTTGTAGCTAGTGAAATTACTGGAAAAGGGACTTAACATCCCGTCTTAAGGCTCAAGTACCATATGGTGCAGTATATAACATCCTAACAAGCGCCAAGTTGTAATGGGCGGGCATGTCACTTACCACTAGGTGAATTTCACGCTCGTCTCGTCGCTTCATTGAATTAAAAAAAAAACAGTTGTTAACTTATGTTAATGTATATATCAGTATAAAAGAAAACAAAGTCTTTCTTTAAGTTCCTTGTAATTTCTGAAACAGCTTACAGGATTTTGACAAAACTTCCACTAACATTACATTAACTAACATTATTGTAAGACATAATTTCAATAATTTAGATAAAAAGCTAATGTATTGCGTATATAAAAATAAACTGTTTGATTTATTTGAGATTGCCTATTTGCA
This sequence comes from Ornithoptera alexandrae, assembly GCA_029030555.1. Taxonomy (NCBI): domain Eukaryota; kingdom Metazoa; phylum Arthropoda; class Insecta; order Lepidoptera; family Papilionidae; genus Ornithoptera; species Ornithoptera alexandrae. The sequence goes on along the minus strand of JARDVY010000160.1, from coordinate 3,563,346 downwards.
AACCTATAAATAAAACCGAGTACGTTTAAATTTTTGTGATATATACCATCCCTTCTATTATTTACAACATTTAGGACCGTATCTGTTAATTTCCATCACATCATCATATCTTTATCGTTACGATAGATAATTGGGAAATATGTTTAGGAAAACATAAAAATACTAAACTACTAAACTAAAATACTCACTTGGTCGGATTAGACACCACATGATGTCCGTCTGATTGATGATTGGATTTTTTATTTTCATCTTCAAAGTCGTTGCTGTCACTGGGGAGGATCTGGTTTTGAGATTGGTATGACTCTGACTTCGTAATACTACTGTAAAAAAAATATTGAACTTTAGAATGTAATGTAACAAATTAATGACATGCTAATAACAACCCCCGAAAGACGAATGAAAAATAGTCCAACGGTCTCCTAAACATTCTGATCTTACAATGTCGACAAAAATCTGCAAATAGAATACTATAAATATTTCTAAATCTTTAGATCTTTTACGGCGATGGACGATTTGTTACCAAAAATTTCATTTCATAAATGTTTTATTTAAATTTTTTAGTTACACTATAGATAATAAATTTGTTTACAATAATATTTTCTATACTCAATTTGCAATATGCTCTACAACCCGTGAATTAATAATAATATTTTGTATTCCTCCTTTTTATTGTTAGTAAAGAAATCTTTCTACGATAATATGATAGCAGTGATAGTTACAAGATTACAACAGTTAAACCTAAAACAATTCTCTGTGAGAAGATTAATTAATCTCATTTATACTAAAAGTCAAAACCTTTTATAATTTTTTTTTAATACTTTATATCATATTAAAAATATTTTATAGAATTAGTTTAAATTAATATTTATAATTTTCACAAGCGAAAATTAGTGGTTACTGTTTTAAACTTATCGAATATTTTTAAATTTCTAAAATAGTCGAATGCCGAATGTAATTAGAATTAAACAGACAAATTAAATAATATCGCTTTATTATATTTTAACGATTATTCAACGTAATATTTAGGAGCTATAAGTAATTCATTATATTACTCAGTAAAATTACTCCACATTATATACTCATATATAGGGTGGCGCAAAAATAACCTTATCAAAAGTACCTTATTACCTGTGTTATAAGGTACTTTTTATAAAGGTATTTTTGCGCCATCCTATATATACAAATAGATTACTTAAAAGTTATAATGAACACCCTCTAGAAATAGATAACTCTCTACAGTAAATTAACTTGAAAGCCTTAAATAAAAACTGTCCTTTTTGATAGGCGTTCAGGTTTAAAGTAAAGCATTCACTGAAAACATTCCTTATACCTATTATTTTATATTTATAAATAATAAATTACAACAATTTTTTTTTTAATTTAAAATATCTTATATATTGGTCTCAGAAGCTGATTAAATTGCTTGTTTATATATTTTTGCGTCTTTTTAGGGCGGTTAAAATAACCAGCTAAAGCTGTGCCGAATCCAGAAGCGGCAGCAGATACAACATTTTGAAATGGCCGTTGGTATTGTCCTGCTCCATATTGTGAATATGGTTGATTAAATGCAGGGTTGTACACTCCGTAACCCCCTCCGTATTGGCCCACAAAACCACCGGTATTTCCATGGTTAAAATGTCCACCGTGACCACCGTGACCGCCGTGACCTCCGTGACCGCCGTGACCGCCATGATCGCCGTGACCGCCGTGACCGCCATGCCCGCCTCCGTAATGCTGGTTTACTGGGTAGGGGACGAATGGTGCCGCACCGCCACAACCAATGTAATAATTATTTACTGGTGCCGATACGTATGTGTATTCAGGTGACCCGAACAACTTTTCACCAAAACTTCTTCCATAGCCGCCATAACCGCACGGTCCGTTGTTTTGATGCTTCTTCCTTTTTTTATGTTTTCTTCCCAAATCGTCGTCATCGTAGTCCAAATCTTTACTTTGTACTTCTTCAGATATTACCAAATATGAAAGGCATTGCAGAACGATAAGGACGTAAACGTATTTCTACAATGAAAAAGAAATTACTTATGGCACTGTAATTTTAAATATATAAATGATTTTATGCAATAGAACCAGTTTATTTATATACATAATAATGTCATAACTCATAACACAATGCAAAAGAACAGAATGGTTAAATACATAAAAAAAAATTTCAACTGTTAGCGAAATTAAGAACTATCTATTTTGTCAAATATACGTAACTTATAAAATATGTGGTAAGACTTTTAAAAAAACTGTTACATTATACCAACAATACACAAGTACGTACCATTTCAGTGAATCCCTAACAAATTTAACCAGCCAAATAGCCAAGAGGTCAGGACGCGACTGGCGCTAATCGTCTGTTCTTTGGAAGGTATGAAAGTGAAAGTATATTTCCCCAGCACGACACTAAAGACTCGCAACATGCTACGAAATCGCAGTCATAGTGCCTTCGGGTTTTCTGTTAAGCAATTTTTGCGGGCCCAATTATTACATCACGAAACAAGTAACGCTGTGGCCACAATCACCTGATAACACACACCAATACACCTTTAATTCAGACATTTGGATCACATCGCAACTTACAATGAGATAAACCGTTGTAATAGGATTTCATACAAATAAAAACTAGTTACATATACTACTTACGTACAATGTCAATGATTCATGTGGAGATAAAATTAAATCAATGACTCAAAAAAAGTTCATACATAAGTTATAAATTCTAAGGAATTACAGCAAAATAACTCAGGTGCGATCGATCGAACGAAATGTGCGATCAAATTATTGAAATGTCTTTATTATAGTAAATAATTTACAAAGTTGATATTTAAACCAGAGAAAACTTTAATTGTTAAATTGTAATTGCGACCGAAGTATAATATTTCATAATGTACTGAAAACGTTGTTAGTAAGGCGTGTTAAGAAAAACCATTTAACTGATCATAGTTGATAAGCAAGTATACATAAAACAGATGTTTTTGCATGGAAATATTTTATAAGTTAATATGTGTTAAAAGCGGACACACGCTAATTGCCTAGTTAAATACAAGAAAACCAGTCTTCGTTAATCGTTTTTTTTTTTTTAAGTTCTATAACACGTGATACGGCCGTGTCACATGTGACGGATCGCAGATGGAAAATTAGTCTTGTATACTCAAAATACAATAAAGCAGGTCAGCTTTACTGGTTCCGGGTTAGGGATGATTTAACGCGCACCCTTTCAAGTCGCATAGCTCGTAGCTCCATTATACTTACAAACTGTGCTTGCCTCAGCAACATGCACCAATCTACACTTAGCCAGCACCGTGCGACGTCTTATTTTGCTTTTATTTTGGTGATACTAACGATTCCAACTGGCGTCATGTAGAAGGTCAAGGATGGATTAAATTCTTACACATTTCATTTATCTAAATTGCTGCTCAGTACCAATTAACTATTATAGAATATCGTCACTTATCCACACGATACCCACGGCCAATCTTATGCATCTTATTAAATGTGGTTCACAATTAGGAGCTTTCATGTTAGATTTGTCAGCAGGTGTCCTGTTACTATAATCTATAACCTATACAAATGTCGTATGCGTACGTAGTTAAGCAGATTTTAAATATCAATGCAGATACTAGAACATAGTGTTTCTTCTAGTTTTGCTATTTGCGTTTATCGGTGATTATATACATCCTCTATAAGTCTTAAAGCTTCAGCAAGCGCAAGCACCTCTTATTTTAAAAAAACGACTCCAGCTATTTGTTAATCAGAATAGTATTAATTTAAATTAACAACAGGAGGATTGCAGGAGAATACCTTACTAGTAGACCGTACAGTGGAGCAATAGCACTCTTCGTATGAGAGGAAGCCCCGAGTGCGAGCACTGGGAACATTAAGTAGCCTATTTAAGTCATGTATTTATTTATAATATATATATATACTTAAATATTCTCTAGGCCACATTTGATACAAGTGAAGAGTAACTATTACAAATGAATAATTGTGAAATTAGCACTCGCTTATTCCTTCCGTCTCTCTCTCAAAAATAAGTAATAACAGGATGTAATAATAAAACTCCTATGGGATGTTAGGGAAGTACTACGGTTAATAGGCTGCTGTAGTTGTCCCTAATGTCCTATCCAAATGAAAGCATTCTTAGTTCGTAGTCTTTTAATAATCAGTCATGCGATACGGATTGTAACGTTATGTCTCACTGAAATCGACAACTGCCATACTCCTTAAATTATTATCTTGTTAATCACACTAATCGTATGCTAACTATATGAATGGCATATACTGTTTAATGTTCATTCCGAAAATAAAAATTTTAGTACTCCCTATATAGTGAATATGGACATGAACTTTGTATATTTTTAAAATAAAAACGTATCTACCAAACCCCACTAAAATTCAATAGTGTTCAGATTGTATTAAAATTAGATTTCTTTCCATTGTGGAAACATTTTCACAGTCCAGAATAGAATACACTTGATAGACGAACATCTTGAATTGAAAATGATTTTTCATGTTTCAATTCGTTGTAAGGTTCCGGAATTTTCAAAGTGAACAACCATTGAAGATTATTAGCGAAGTCCTAAACAAAATAAGAATAGGCAAAGTTTAAAATAAAGTGACTTTAAAGAAGTAAACATCTAACCATAATATCTAACCCGACGTCCTATTTCTTCGATTCATCACCATCCCTGTCTATTTATTATTTGTTCGTCGAACGACTGAAAAATATTTCTTATAAAAGCTTCATTCATCGATAAGAATTTTTAGTGCAGGAGAAATTAATTTTGCCTGAATGTGGCTGAGTTATTTCAATAAAACTCGAGATATAGTTTATTGAATTCTTTGGCTAACGGTAGTTATTTCGATTTAATTCAAGTGAAATTTCAATTAACGTTCTTTCATATATTCTACGAATAAAATAATAGCGTTAAACAATAAAAGTTTTATAACAACATAACGAAATTATAAAAAAAATAAAACTGTTTTCTATTCTGTAAAAATAACAGCTTGGGATTATCTTTCGGAACTAACTTAAGACTGTCTTTGATTTAGTTTCTATTACAAGACGATTTCTGACCAGATCTAATCTTAGACAATGTAAAGACGCATGAGAGCGTTTTATCTTTTCCGGTTCATGTTGGTGTTAGTACTGTTGATGATGTTTACAGCTTTCATGTTTACTGTACCACGCTGATCGTCAACATTCACTAGTTGGAGAGGCACTTTAAAAAGAAGCCAGCTTCATCGTATTCAGTGCTTGCCGATTCGGAATCCACAAGCTAAAATAAATATATACATGGATACGTACATAACTTATTTAAATGAAGTGAGGAGGAATATGACAGAATATTTTTTGACATATTCCTCCTCATTTCATCCCCCCATCACGGGTGAAGAAGAAGAAATTAATATACGAGATGGTAAGGGAGTAGATAATTGGATCAGGCGCGAAATACGCGCTTATCCTCTGACCATTTTTGCTTGTGACATGGACAGTGAGGACTGCCCAAGAACATGTGCGTAGGAAGGGTACACGGTATGCGCAGCCGTGGGTGCCGCGTCTAACAGTGAAACGCAAAAACTGACTTTTCATGAATTCCAGATATCTTTCAGATCACACGGCTATGTAAAAGGTAACAAACAATCGCCTCTCGGCGAGGGGTATGTTAAGAAAAGATAAGAAACGTGTTTATAGAACTAAATATAAAAGAGGAGAAGGACGAAATATGAGGATGTGCTGGAAAGTGAAATAAATTACTTAGAAATAAAAGTGAACAATAGTAAATAGCTCTGGCCACACAAGGAGTGCACATTAAAGATGAAATGATGGAAACGATGTGTGCAAATCGGTGGGATCGTTTCAGTTCTCAGAAACTTGGAAACCTTGTCGGAATTCCTCAGGTATCGCAACTTCTTCCTATAATTTTGATGACGAGAAAATTCTTTTATAATGTCTGTCTGCTTCTTTATATGTAATAATAAATAATTACAGATAGAACAATACTAACATATAAATTCCCAAACCTTTAGCTCACATCTTATATTTATTGTTTTTTTATTTATAACATTAAGAAGCGGAAACGAACGGGTTTAAAAATCCGATAGTATTTTTCCAATATATATATATATATATCAACCAAACAAAACATCATTTTATATTTATCTATCTGTATAACTACATGTAATAAGTGGTTTACCTTCCTACTTCGGTCATGGACACCACGCTGCCGCTGATGACGCTTATACTGATTTTGTTGCCGTTATCCATGTTTCTGTAACAAAAAAATCACATCATTTATTAATTTTAGTGCTTTATTATATAATGTTTATTGTGTAATGCATAATTAGGAAATAAAATTATATTATTTAGCTGTCATAATACTTATTGTAATAGAAAACGCAATTCAGATCGTTAATGAACTAGAATAGTTAAAATTTTATTGACACTGTTAAATATTTATATGTAACATATTATATTGAAATTAGTGTAGTGAGAATAAGTCATTTGATCTTGCACCTTGAAGATCAGGTCATATTCGGGCTGCAACTATGGCATATTTATCGTGCTGTATATTTTTGTTGACGCAACTCTAAGTACTACGATCTAGTCCAAGACGATAGAGTTTATACAAGATGGTAGAATAAATTAAAATAACTATTAAATAGTGATTTAATTTCATATGAATTACAAACGACGTGAGCGATAAGCAAATATTTATAAAATTTTTAAGCACAGGTTTAACAATCGTGAGTCAAACATTATAGTTATTTGTACAAACCGCAAAGCAAGTATAAAATTCCAGATCCTGGTGCCACTATCATCGCTACTAAGTTTACATGCTTACAGATTACGAAAAGGTAATACAATAAATCCACATAAAACTTACTTTGATATATTATTAAAATTAAATTTACTTGATAAAAATAAATTTATTATCAGGGTCGAGGGTAACGGGTTTAGTAACGGTACCCCACCTGATGACATCAGACGCTATGCCAATCGTATACGCTTTTTTCTTTGACAATGTAACTCTAAAAATAAACTAAATTAAATAAACTCTAAGCAATTTCAGTCTACAATTAAGACACTCAACATATGTCCTATGAAATATATATATATATATATTGATTTTTTTATTAATGACTTTATTCATGTTAATACAAAAAGTTATTAAGATCCAAAGTAGTTTTATGTGAAGAATCAGACACGGGCAATAGGTCAATGTGTCCTTACCGGTCAACAAACAATATCTTCTTATTGTACAAATATTATAGCTCGCGAAGGCGCATCGTCACCATCATCATCATCAGCCGATAGACGTCCACTGCTGGACATAGGCCTTCCCCTAAGACCTCCATCGCGAAGGCACATAAAACAAAAAAATCTTGTTCTCAATTTATTAATTTTTTTATTTATTTAGATATGTATTATACAATAGTATACTTTGCATGGCCAATACTTTTGTGCTGCATTTCGATATTCGTACATGAACTGAGATACATCTTAATAAAACATCACCTACCCACAAGCAAATGAAGCGGCGCTACATGAATTCGAACGTCATTTTAATCACTTTAATATTTAATACTACTTAGGTTTGATAACTTGTATATTAACGTTAATTTTAACCTATAAAGTGATAAATAAATATGTATATATTTATGTTTATTGCAAGTTATATATTTTTTAAATTAATCTAAATATTTTAGCACGTGAGAAGAACGTATTGATTGGAGTCATCCACTTTCAATTACTGAAAGAGAATGTCTTTCAGTCATTAATAAAGAACATTTTGGTATATGCAATAAAAAAATTTAAATCAAATATAAGTGCAAATAATAACAGCAATAATTAAATAACATATTTTTTTAATAGAAAGTAGTATAAAAGTTTTTTTTGAATTCTATTATGTGATTGTAAATGTGTAACTGTTTTTAACATATATACTGCGAAAGCTACTCGGCCTATGTTAATCAAGTTTTAATCATGGACTTTAAAAAAATAAGGTTGTCGTCGAATACAATCATTTGAGATGTAGGTACTCTAAGCTTAAGCTCTTGAGAGAGCTAACTGCAAACGAAAGTTGACAACAACTGGCATGCAGAGGAAAGTTGCGCTTTTCATACAACTTCAAAAAGGATTCCTTTATGAATTCTCAAGTTTGATCCTGTAAGGCAAAATTCCTGGAAAACGTTCACTTTACAGCGGAAGAAATGTTTTGATGACATAAAGGAATGAACCGGGTTTAAATTATGAAATTACTACCTCGTTACTAAAGTGGCCATTAAGCTAAAATTATAACTAACTCACTAACATTATGGCCCTGGAGACGGATATAAAGTTTATTTATTATATATATTCCTTAAATTAAAAGAATAGCCGAGGATCGAAATGGTTTTCTCAGTCTGATCGCACAACTTCAGTTTGAAGAGGTCATTTAATGGTGACAATGAACCATTTCGAAGCTAAATGGGTCGAAATTGAAAACTGCGATATTTATTTTAGAACAATCATCACATTGCATCCGTTAAAAAAGAAGATTTGTAAGAAATTTAATTAAAAAAAAAATGTCATATTTGGAATATTGATGAAATCTCCATAATGTTTACATTCACCGATTGTGAAATTACTGTGATGTGTTACTGGTAATCAATCGTCGGTAAAACTATTTATATTTCAACAGCAACACTAAAGATATGAGGATGACGCTGCGCTCATATATTCTATAGTACAAACTTTTGAAAAAGATTTATTCATACGATTACTTGCGGATGTCTCTCATTTGGATGATATTATCAATTTGAAGGTAAATATAGTGGACGAGGTAAAAAAACCTATTATATTCCGACAGTTTGCGCTATCGTAGTTAAAGAGAAATAATAATCTTATGTTGCATTGTCTTTTAAATGAATGAATTGGTAAGTTGAATTGTACTTCTAAGTATAAAGTGATACAGGTGGTAGGAATCTGTTACCGGAGAGTGTCTAAATAGGTACAACCACCCCACTAAACAGGTTCCCTCCTTGTCGTGGCGGTGGGGTTCAGTAGCCGTAGCTTAGTTACCGCTGGTGAAGCCACCGTTCCAGGTGAGCTCCGCGAGCCCACCTGGGATGAGTGCCGGTGGGTTGCGAGGTCAGGTTTGCTCCACCTTACGCAGTCGTGGTGGAGTCGCGGAGGGAGAGGAGAATCGGTATTACAATTTGTCGCTCTCCCTATACTCCGCGATTAAGCTTTGCCGCAGCGTTGGGGCCCCGGGGGGAAGAGGAATATCGATAGTGTATTACGTCGGTCTCCCTCGCCTCCGCGGCCGTATAACGATTGGCGGCGGAGCCCAAGACTAGATCCGCAGCGAGAAGTCTGGTGAGTTTTTTACTTTCTCCCATAGCCTCTGGGTGACGGATTCGGGGGTATCTGTTGCCCTGGTAACAATAAGAGGCCGAGAGAAGAGCGCGTTGTATGTTCTGGCGCGCCATACAGAGATTAAAAAGGAGAGTCCATTGCGCCTGAGGTCGCAAAGGTATGCAAAAGCGTTCCCATGGACCCGCCGTAAAGCGACGCAGGTGGAACTTCGTGGGGGTTTTAGTCGATGAAAGTCCGACATAAGCTGTCTGCCCCCGCTGGGTAAGTTTGCTGAGGCATTTCTTCCCACGTAAAACAAAAACATATGTAGGTATCAATGCATCACGTATTTCTGCCGCCAAACAAGGTTTGAAGGGCGCTGTAGCTAGTGAAATTACTGTGATAACGAGACTCAACAACTTATGTCTCATGAGACGAGTGCAATGCAATGCAGTATATACTCGTACCATCCTAACTAGAGCCACGTTGTTATGGGCGGGCATATCACCATATCTTCAGATATTTGCTATGCAATTTATATTCAAAAATGTTACGCAACCTTTTAAATGTTTAAGAAATAACAGAATAAAACTATTTAGCAGTATATGAAGATTTAGAAATGTTAACAAAACAGACGGCTTTGTTTAGGTTTGTTCAAATATATATCTATTCCACTATCGCTTACTTAGAGTCATATTGTTATGGATTTTGACATGATGCCGTCTTAAATTTAATACGAGTACAATAATACGAAAATTATGTACCTCGTTGGTGTATAAATATAGCTTTAGTAATATATTCTCATTATCATCGGCAGCCAATAGAAGTCCTATGCTGGACGACCTAGTGGGAGCCCTGCGGGCACTGCGGCTTCGGGTGCGCGGTCGCCATTCTAGGACTTTGCTTCCCCATCGGCCGTCACTACTTCGAGCGATGCGGTCTCCTTCTTCCTTCCCATAGCTACCATAATTAATTTGTACTTTGAAATCAAATCACGCGTTATATTAGAAAAGCCTGTAACATAACGATTGTCTCACACCAGATACAAAGAAGTAAACAATAATTCGAAGCCATTGTTACAACGGTCATCGATATTTATTTTATAACAATAGTGCTGACCACTCATACGTTCTCCTCGTATTTTTTATTTAAATATCTTTACTACCAGCTACAAGATGAGCTACCAGCAGTGTTCAAACTTCTGCATCATTTGTTATAAAATATTATGTCAAAAAATATATCAAGAATTAAAGGTCCTCATCTCGTAACTATCATGGATGTATTTTTGTTTTTATTTAAAATAAATCAAATTTAAGTTTTATATGGTCAAATTCTTTTTGTTCATTTAAGCGACGAGATGAGCGGGACGTTCGCCTGATGTTAAGTGATACGCCTGCCCATAACAACGTAGCGCCAGTTAGGATATATTGTCGTCGCCCGAGACATAAAATGTTGAGTCTCGTTACCCCAGTAATAACACTAACTACACTGCCCTTCAAACCGGAACGCAATAATGTTTGCCCATCTAAACGGTCACCGACAACAGAGACCTACCACCAGTAAATTAAAAATTAAGTACTTAACAAATAATATCGACACCACATATAACATAATAAACGTAATAGTGAGGGAGCGTAAAAGTGCGGTAACCAATAAAGCCGTTAAAGTTAGCCTAATAGTAACGTTATACGCAAAACTTTAAATGACACCATTTTTTCATATATGTTATCACTATCCATATATTATCATCATCATCATCACGTATACACGATAGACGTCCACTGGTGGACATAGGCTTCCCCCAAAGATCTCCATATCGATCGCTCCCTCTTATATATATTATATTATTAGTAAAATCGGACTTTTTTTTATAATTTCAATCGCAATAATAATCACGAACAAAAGTTAAATTACATCTTATACAGTAAATTTAGCATTGTCTTTCAAAGGCTAATGTATAGAGTTAATATTTTTTTAGATGCGTCTATAACTTCGTCATTACTTAAATAAGTTACCGCTAAAACATTTCAAGTCGCAATTTGATGAATCTAAGCATATTTACGGAAACTGTTTTGCTCGTTGCTTGTCGTTAACAGGGCTATCGAGGCATGTCGTTATACATATATATTTCAAGGTGACAACAGCATGCTTTTGTATTTTTTAATAATGATCGGCGTTGTTACATGCAGACGTAATGGCATCGAGAAGTAATGGACAGAGCACAGTGCTCGAACGAGTAATGACCGATGAGGTGGCAAGATCCTTATAGTTAACAAGCCCCTCCCACAATACGAACTGGGGATTTGGTTAAGGTCGCGAGAACCAACTGGATACGTGTAAAGCCGTACCTATCGGTATGGATATAAAACGAAAACATTTATCAAAATTTATGTGTTTCGTATTAAAGATATTTTTGTATCACATTTCTTTGAATTTCAAAGTAATATACTACGTTGCAATAACAGCCCATTATGGTTGTTTCGTAACTGAACACTAATTTACTAAGATGTTTTACCTTGTACAAAAGGTTTTTGCATTGAAGTAAAATAATAATAAAGGAAATATCGTAGCTAACTTTAAAATTTGTAAAGCTATTTTGCCATTGATCAAGTTATTTCACGTCCGTAAATCTTATTATCAATTACTCAGACACATGATGATAGATCGATAAAATCTATTGTATTTTAACTTTACTTTCAAGATTCTCTTATCATAAATCTACCACTTCAATGGCATCTGATGTAAAATCGATTCTGTCGATATATTCAACAAGTTTTATGTAAATTTATCCTAATATAAAAGAGACCATTTCCTATTCGCCAATACATAAATGTGTGTTATAAGTTATTAATAAAGAAACTTCGGTACTATTTAATTGACTTATAATCATGACGACAAAATATCATATATGTAGTTTAACTGTATAACATTTTTATATATATTCTATGATGGTTTTATTGTGTTTTTGATGTACTGAATCAAATTCATTATCCAATCTGATTTTATATCAGATTTATCAGTAGATATACCTAATATAAGTAGTTGGCCGATGATGTTAACTTCACTTCGCCAGGAGGGCAGTCGAATTTATTTGTATGGCACCTACACTAGTAAGAGTATACATATATAGGGTGTCCCGTGGCAGATTTCGGATTTCTTAATTAAATTAAAGGATGTTATTATATTAGAATATATGTACATATATTTGTCATAAAAGGAAAGACGGGACATGCGGATTTTATTTTTTGAAGATCACTCCGTCCAAATGTTTTCTATCGCGACATATGCACTCGCGGAATCTTTCGAGAGTATTCTGAGTGTATCTTGCGAAGGAGGCGCGCGTGAGAGCTGTTCGATGGATGTTCTCTTAGTTTCGGTATAAAAATGCGGCGATAGACATCACCATCAACAGTTACGGTTGCTCCACGAGAATTTTCAAAGAAAAACGGTCCAATTATTCCATTGACAGAAAGAGCGCCAGTCCACTGCGACATCGTGACTGGCCAATCCGCACAATGCCACGCCAAACTGTAACCCCTCCCCGGTCCCCCGCGCAACCGTTAGAAAAATATTCGAATTTCAAATCCTAAATATGCCGTGGGACACCCTATACTTATTGGAAAGTACAATATATACAAATTCACATACGAACATGTGAAGTTAGTTTTGAAAACCTAATTTTAGACTTGATTATCACATGCCAGAGAGTATCAGTCACAGGTGTGATTTACCATTAAACTAGATCAATTAAGTAAGGAATTTTTTAAAAAAAAAAAAATTCAAACCACAAATGTTGGCTACAATCAACGAGAAGAATGTAACTGTGCAGTAATGTATCATTGTAACAAAAAGTTTGTTTTCTTACATTTAAAACACAGCAAATATATGGACAAATATATTATATACAATTTGTATATTGTGTTATATAAAATAAAATGATCATGCATGCCGCTTGTATTATTATCGCGACAAATAATCAGCACAGATTGTTTTTTATCTTAGATCAACCTTAACGTCTTGCTTTGTTGCTTCTTGCTTTCGATCATCAATGAACAAAACTTTTTTTTCATGTTTTTATAGTTTGTATATTCTTCGTAAATTCTGTCGTCAAAAATATGCGAGATTTACCCTGCAACCAGTTTGTTTATCACGAATACTTAATGTTTATCTCGAATTCTTTTATGCAAGATCTTATTTTCTACCCTTGCTCTGTATAGTCCCGAAAATGCTATAAAGTTTAAGACTTTTGTATGAAGTTTATTTATATTTTTATATTATGTGTTAAATATCCAGAAGTACTAGTACAATAAACACGGAAGCCGAAAATTTTTGTGTTTTCGGATTATAAATTATTTATCTTCCTCGAGTTGTCTTAAATTTGTTTTTTACTCTGTATAAGTGAATCTTAAAAGTACTCGTTAAAATTATTTATTAACCATAATTTAACTTTGTTATAAACACTTAAAATTGTACAATACTTAAATAGTATTAATAAACCTCTGTAAACAATATCTTACTGGTAAATTTACACAGCACAATGTTTTTAAGTATATTAAGTTGCATTGCATTACACTATACAAAGCGGAGCTGTCGGAGATTTACATTTGAATTATCAATAGTATCATCAATTGATTAAGAGATATTTACTAAAATCATGATTTTACATCATCCAGCATCGGCAACAAATCTCAAAATTGTTATTACTAATCAGTTTATTAAGTATTATGAAGGCGAAATGTTTATAACTTTTTGTTTTTTTTTTAAATACAAGTCTAAAACAATTTTATTGATAATTCTTGTAGAAGAAGAGTTGTAAATATATATATATACGTAGTTCATCTCATATAATTTTCTCAGAGGCTATAGGATATATCTTTTTACAGTGATCAGCTGAAAGCCATCATTTCATGACAGTTTTTGTCATTGTCAAAACTGTAGATAACTGCATATATGCAAAGGCTTGATAAGGACTAAAAATTTTTTTAACGCTTCAAAATTAAAATCAAACGTCTGATCACCTTTAGGAAGAGTTCACTCGAATACTAGATATAGGCTAGTCATAGTCTATTCACAGATCTCCACATAGATAATTGACGCTTGACATCAAGTTACAAAGTTTTTTTGACAAAAGAGTATAGTGTTGGTTTGATTGCGGCGATTGTGTGCGAACATTGTTTATTGTTATAGAAATATATCTTCTACTGTTTATTATTATGTCAAATGCATCCCATGCTAGGAATCCAGACTCAGTCCCACGCACCAGTTATTGCTCGTAATATCTGATAAATTAGTATAAACGTTAACAAAGTATCCGCGTCCGTTCGTCCGTCTGTTTTGTTTTGTTTTGTTGTTAATGTTCATCGAACATGAGACGATGTGAGTCGCAATATACGACCTCAATTTGAAAACAATTCAATGGACGGAAGTCACCACCTAATATTAATAAAAAAATAAAGCATCGAATATAAACTCGTGTAGGACAATATTCATCTTAATGGAAGATATAAAATCATCTCTAAAAATGAGAAAGGTTGTTTATTTTAATAAAATTACATTGTATATCTATAAAACAAATTCTATACAATTAAGAAAGTTACATATTATGATATGTATTTTATTATAGTTTTATTTATTAATGAGTTTTAATTATATTACAATTTATTATAAAGTGTTTAATAGATAATCATGATATCGAAAAAAATCATAAGTGTAAAATAAGATAAATTCATTTGGCGTCAAACTTTTTATGTAGGACACAATTTCTTTTTGAACGAGAATTATCTGATTCAATGATTGTATAAAAAGTTTTATGCATAGATCATTAATTGAGATTTAAGCACAATTAAGACCGTAGCCATCACGTGTATTTAACTGGACGGCCTTGTCGCTAGAACGCAACTTGTTGCATTCGTGCTAACTATAAAACAAGATTTTATCTATCAGTCTGTGTATAACGACAGTTTTTCTACTGACATCCACACAAAAGATTTTCAAAGAGCTTAATTAACGTAGGTTCCACCTCTTCTCCAATAAATCTTTTAGTTATTTAGGCTGTTAAATAAACATAACTCATATATTTAAGCCTATTTATTTAAAATGTCAATTTTATGCAAAAGGTGAAAACTTATTAAAAGAAAATCGACTCATAAATTTTTCATTAAAAATATTTGATTTCATAAATATATGTTTTGAAAAATTGAGAAGGAAAGATAAATAAATATCTACATAAAGCATCCACAAGTGTCTGAAAAGATAAGGAAAATATATCGACCGATCCTCTTTAGAGAATTTTAAAGAAAACATATAAAATATATGAATATAATGGTTACATATATATATGATATTTTTAGTTTAAATACCATCAGTTAAAAAGAATAGCTGAGGATTGAATTGGTTTTCTCAATCTGATCGCCAAACTTCAGTTTGAAGAAGGCACCTAATGATGATGATACATACACACGTATTATATATATCTATTTTTATATATATATATAATGAAAATGGATTTTCATTTTGGCAAAGCAGGTAAAAATTAGTGTACGTATCGACACGGGGACATGACCATTTGACGCGGAATGATTTGTAAACAGTTATGGGCAATTTTTTTTTATTTCAGAGATCCTTCATCATTTTATTTCTAATTAACTTTCACAAACATTTTCATGTCGTATTGTTTATACGGTTGCTATAGTAACGGTTGCTGTAGAAAGTCATTTCCGGTTGCGATTGCTCTCAAGAAATATTTCAGACAAATTTCAAGTCTATTTTTATATTATGATCAACACAGTGAGCAGAGAACAACTAGTATATATATTTACTACTATGTAGAGACTCATCATGATATCTCTGGAACAATAACGCCTGCTACGGAATGGAAATTTGGTAGGAATGTTCCTTTTGTCGAGAATATGTCAGTTAAGAACGAAGTTTACGAAATGTTACCCCTCATAGGCAGTTACTGAGGTGTTAATAACGCGATGGGATCCGGATGGCGGTGAGAATACTTCTAACAAATTTCAAATCTAATTCTATATTATATCTAACAAAGCTGTTGGGGAACAGCTAATATATTTTATGTGTTTTTTTATAGGACTCAGGTTCTTTATGCGATTTTTTAGCTCTATGATTTTGTAACTGTTAATAGGTTTATATATTTGAAGGGATTGCGCGCCAGTTTTTATGTTATATTATATTCTCTCGCATATGATAGCTATAATTTTTTGTATTTTGGATCTATAGGTCTTATTTGTATAGAAAATTCGAAATTGTAAACCACTAGTTAACTAATTATTTTTCATATTTCTATATGTTTTGACTCTCATGAATTGCAAATAATTTTACGAAGCATGCAATTTCTGACATGGCTTTATATAGACTGGTAATGTATTTAAATCTATAGGTTTGATTTTCCATTACCCAAGTTATTAAGACTAAGCCAGGATGCTATCACACTAGATGTTCCGAAATTAACCTAAAGATTATTTCAATATACCTTAAGAACTTATCGATAACAAACAATAAGTATGGCAAATGCAGTCGTTGAAATGTGGTATTGATAATTATTTTGTATTGTATTTATTAATTATAATGATTATTATTTTATTTCATTATTATTGTAATGTCATTGTAAGACGGATAAGGAAAACATCATTTTTTTGGAAAAATAAATTAGTAAAACATTCGTTCAATGGGTTCGGTAAACTTTGTTCATGTTATAGCATTTATATAATAAACAGTAATAATGTGGTGTTAGTTAAAGTGTTGCACCATATTGTGATGATCGTCGCCTAAATATGCAACGCTTTCTCGTTACTCCGGTGATTTCAATAGATATAGCGCCCTTTATACAGGAACAATACTGATAGCCATTAGACATAGGCACTGCTGTAGTACCTACTAATACGCCAGTGATTACGCGAACGAAAAACAAAACGAACGAGATAAAATACCTGAGATTGAAATATAACGCTACATTTGCTTGTTAATTGTTGTCATGAGAAATGATACACAAATGATTTCGATGCAGTTGATGAGTGGTACAACGGATAGATACAAACACCGCAGGATCCGATACTCTTATTCAATTTGAATTCGCACTAATTTTGATCTCTTTATTATGTACCAGTATGTGTTATTACTTACAGACAATGTAATTTTCGGATTAAAACATTCAAAATGCACATTGTGGACATAGTTTACTAGAAGATGATTAATAAATAGTACGGTACGATATAGTAGGCACATAATGTCCAAATTGTATGAGATAATATTAATACAAACATAAATTCCAATAATATATAATAAAGCTACAACTTATAAAAAAATAACGCAACATGGTACTGACCTATAACTTTATAAACTAACCGCACGCAAGGAGCAGGACGTAAATGCAAATCGTTAAGAAATCCATTATTTATTAAACATTTTGGCACACAGTTTTTCATTATTACATTGGAATTCGCGAAATTTAAACCTTTTTTCTAGCACCGGCACGTAATTTACTCAGAAACACTTCTGACCCCCAAATTTAAATTCAATTTTAAAACGCATCGCATACCTCATACCTTAGTCACAAATAATATACTGGAGATAAAAATATAATGAAGTTTATCAATGTTTATACAAATCATAAAGAGTTACTATATACCAGTTCTCTGTGCTCCGGTTTGTAGGTCGTTGGTAGCCAGTGAAAATACAAGAGGTAACGAAACCTAATTTACATATTGTCTCGAATCGACGAGCACAACGTGGTACAGTGTATACCATCGTAACTAACGCCATATTATTATAGTGGGTGTGTCCACCCGATGAACGTCTTACTCATTTCGTAACATCATGGAATAAATAATTAATAAATAATTTATTATAAATATTACATACAAAAACGCTAGGAGAAAATTACTTCGCAAAGCATGCCATACACTTTATAACAGCGAGTATCATATAAAGACTTTAGGGCAACTTTATTGTTTACATTAATAAAGTATAAAGGCATAAGAATATTCTGTTCTTTTTTAATAACAATCTCGGTATTTCGCATGATATACACATATTAATAAATGAACAAACTTGATAGAAATTTATGTAAATTTATCTTATATTTAACTACAGTGTACACGCAGTGACTAAACGCTGCATTGTAACACGGAGTTCCCTGGTTCCATTCCGGGATCAAAGCTATGGAATTGTTGTTGAGTTTCGTGTCCGTCTAGCCAGCTACCACCCACATATTGTAAATCTACTGTCATTATATATGTCATTTCTGTGTTTCGATTGTCGGCAAACGAGAGCTAGTGTTTTCTGGCCGACCATGTACCATCATCCACGGTCACCTTGACATTTACGTGTAATTAAGATCAAGTGTTAACTCATTGTGGTTAAAATATATCCACGATGGTTAATCCCAGCAAATATTAATAAGAACTAAGCGATGTAATATTTAAAATGTGTGTAAGATATATAAAAATAACAAATGTAATTTAAAATAGGTAATCATTCTAAAAAATTACACCAATCGCACAGTAGTTAAATTGCCGCCTTGCTAAATTGTTCCTTTTTTAAAGAATCAATTTGATATTCGTCTTCCGTTCTTAATCAGTCTTTATCAACCCTGCTGCGGTTTCGCAGCTACCGTTCATTCACTTATACTAACAAATTTTAAAGCTTATCTTTTAATATATATAGATAATATTTTGAAATACGCACTGATTAAATAGTTTCGTCTTTCGATACAAATATTTAACAATCTAATAAATTTTTTATCTGAAAAGATCTTCAGAACGAGGCTATTTTAAATTGGAACATAGGAAAAATTTTTCGTAATATTGAATATTTACTAGAATGTCACCTCATTCCTAGTTCAAAGCACGACAAGTCTATCACAATAATAATTTTCCCAATTTTTTTTCCTTTTACCCGCGCTCTATTTTACTTTCTACGCTATTTCCCTTTTAAAATGTTCAATAGTTGCAAGTTAAAGTAGTTCACCTGTTTTATCTTTTAAAGATGTAATATAAACTATAATCTAAACATAAACAAGTACTTAAATTGTAACTATTGGCAGGTAGGTTAAAAAAAAATTATCACACTTATTACATATGCAATAATAAAGAAACGTAATTAATTACATTTGAAATATCATTGTTATTAACAATGTAACCATTACATAGTGTCGCAATAAAAACTAATAAGAGAGGGCAGTTACCAAATAAAATTTTAGAAAATCAAAGATTTTATTAATATTTACCACGAACCGCTCAGCGTAATTGACGACAATGGAAAGATTTAAAAAAGAAATATTAACTCACCTCACCGTTCCGTGGGGTCACTTTTTTGTACGAATAAAAAATAATTATTAACGATTAAGTTCAATCCAGCGGCACTCAATCTGTGCGCGTCCACTCGTCGCTGTCCACAAGCGAACTGTTCACCTATTTCATTTTCCTTACTTTAACGTCGTACGCATTACTTACGCGTACATGCACTGTTATATACAGCCTTCTGATTAACAACCAAAAATAACACATTAACATTTAACACACCACAGGAGACGGCCTTGTACATACGGCTTTATAACACTAAATAGAAAAGAAATAATAATAACATCAATGCTACTAATTTTAATACATTTATTAATATATATATATATTATATGATTCGACACTGCGGAAAGCCACGTTCAGTTTCATCACCCAAATAACTAACTGTAAGTGAGATAAATATCTATTATATTAAAATAATAGCAATTTTAATAATACTAAAACGACAACAGGTTTTTGAAGCGACACCGCGTCAACATACATGATCTCATTGTCATGATATTTTAATGATTTCACTTTACATTGAAATTATAATTTTTTTATTATTAAAAAATGTTATTCATATGTCTCTTATAACGTGTATTGTATACTGCCAAATCGGTATATTGATATTTTGGCTATTCATTGTAATTATTACAAGAACGAAATTAGTAAAGGAATTAAGTAGAAGAAATAGAAGTTAGTTGAAATAGATAAAAAATTTTATTTTTTATAATTCTTCTGTAGAACTATGTACATTTAATACGCGATTCCAGTGATGCGCAAGAAAAAAAAACATCCATTTTCTTCCTTTTCGACGACCTCCCTCTACATAATTATAGAAACAATTCATAATCAATCTTTACTATTTTTGTCATCCTTGGGCTTTTCGTTTCAAGAATAGACAGCATCAATAACTGACCTACCCTACGTAAAAAGAGACAAAAAATGTATACGTGTCCAAATACAAACCAACTCGCTGGCTCCAGTTAAAAGACACGGATTTGCTTAACTATTGCATGAAGTTGCGGTTTGTAAGTAAAAAAATTTAATAATTAAAAAAAAATAATTTTAGCCCAGATGCAGAAGAAATAGTATTTGAAATAAAACAACAATTTATTATGAAAATAGTATAAAGTTTATTTTTCTGGTTTATTTCAAAATTGTATTATATTGTAGATTAAAAATATTTTGTATATTGTTTTCGATGTGAAGCATAAATTATGAGATATCTAAATTTATTCACCAGAAATTTTTAATATATAGTAGACGCAAATATACAATTATCCATAAGTCAGTGTTATAAATTAATGTACCTATACTACTAAAACACTTTTGGGGGGCACCGGCCTTCTGACACAAGTCCATTTACCCTCCCCCTCTCCTCCTTAGGTTTATTTATACCGTTTTTCACCCCGCTAGCTAGCCAGAATGGTGGGCAGATATCAACAAGACATCCTAGACGTCCACCCAACCGAGACCTTAATGCGGCTTGGTGGATGTCGCGTCTACACGAAAGTTGACGGTTTTGAAACATATCAGTTTTCTCATGACGCTTAGCTTCACCTAATGCTCGTCCACAGCAGAGATCAGACCCGCACCGTTTTAAGACGTATACCGTGTACGGTCGCGTCGCTAATAAAGTGGTCAAGTTTATCATCTCAGCCGATAGACGTCAGTCTACGTAGACATAGGTCTCCTACAAAGAACTCCTCACCGATCGATCAGTTATACTTTCAACTTAAAAAAGAAACGATCTACTAGAATACGCTGCAATCAAACTGTCCATAATCGATTATGGTAATTTGAATAAATAGTTGAGGACAACATAGCAACCTATAATTTATTATGCCATTTGAGACCACACTTACGTCTTGACATTTCAGTAGCAATTTGTATCTAAACACATCTATGTTGGGCGCGGAATTGTTCGTGTAAAAGGTGCTAGGATATAAATTTTATTTAAAAAAATAATTAACAATCTCAATTAACAAGGACGGCTCCTACGCCTGATTTAGATACGATACAGTAGGTCTCATTTGCATACATACAGTCGGCATAGGTAAGCAGACAACCTGACCACTGGGCCTGTACCAATTTAACATTTCCACTGAGAAATCTAGTTTTAAAAACTTAAATTGTTTCCGCTCAATTTCTGTTATATTTAATAAACATTAATAACTTTTGTATTCAATTTAATTCACTTAAGGATTGTCTGAATCTACTTGGAAAGAGCTAAGTTGTGAATCGAATTGTGCTATTGTTTAATTGCCTTTATTTACTTATTTTGTCTCGATAAAGAAAATGTTTTTAAGTTTATCATGTTTACATATCTTGGATAAACATCGATTTCTTTAAGTCTTGATCAGTCAGATTTATTGTAGAACATATTAAATGAAATGTTTATAGAGTTTTACATAGTTGATTACAGCACGGTAAAGCTTATGTGCATGTCATGCGGAAACACATTACTGTAAATCGTTCATGCAACATGAACTAGCGTAACTAGAAGATAAATACAGTCACGCTAAATGTAGTTGATAATGTAGGTGTACAAGACCATCGAAACATTTTCTGTGTTAATCAACATTTCAGCCTATTAATGAACATACGCCCACAACAACAGCATCCAACCAGGTGCTTCCGTTTTACAAGAAAAGCTAGCAGCACTTCCGCCTTAAAAGCAGACGAACTCCTTTGTCTATTAGTCATAGACATGTGGATTACAGGCTTGATTGAAGGGCTATGGAGCCATCAGTGGACACTACATATTTTCCGGTATCTATTAATAAGTTTTTATGGGGTAATATTATTAGTATATAGTAATCTTAAAGCCTAAACAAATCTAATAAAAGTTGCGGAAGACGTCACCTCGCAGACGAGCGGTAGAACTCTGTTGCTGGGTGCTCAGCATAGACAGCTGCCCAATTTCAGGGGCCCGGGAACAGAGTCCGCTGCCTCTACACGTGTGTCGTGCGATTAATGGCTCTCTACATATATGCCTGTATAGTCACATTAACTGCCCGGCAGCCAGCGCTACAAAGCTAAACAGCCTGCAACGTTGAATAGCCATTCGTATCGCATGGCCTGGCTCGGTGCCTACCTTCAGCAGTGGCGGATAAAAATACTGTGTAGCTATTGAATTATTAAGATAACGATACTTAACATCTTTTCTCAATACGACAAAAACAATGTAGTGCAGTGTGTATCGTATTGACTAACGTCATATTGTTATTGCGGCGTATCAATTACTATCAATTGAAAGTTTTGCTCATCTCGCTCTTTCTTCGAATATGAAAAAACAACATATAAAACATTTACTTATGACCAAGCGTGACTTCTCTCTTCCAAAAATATTCATAAAATAAAAACGTCACTCCACTAATTATAATTTTATTATATATAATTAATTATTAACGATAGACAGACATTCACATTAAAGTATTCAGTTATATACTACATGATTTCAACATCATTACAACAATTAACCTAATTTTAAACTGTAATACGCAAAACAAAAAAAAAGTTATACAGGATTATTTAACGATTATGGTCACAATTGGGCAAAAGTAATATAATATTTTATAACAATTATTCGAAATAATCCATCTAAAAATTGTACAAGCAAAAACAGTGAGGGCTGGATTCTCTTGTGAGAGAAGTCACAACAATGGGAACATTAAGCAGGTTGTTTATTTTTTTTATGATGTCACAGAAACCAAAATATATAGAATTTTCCATAAATAAAAGTATTATTAGCACTTTCCAAAAAACAGTTCCTCTATAATAGAAATAAAATGAAAAAAAAAAAGACTTAAACACTTTTACTTTTCTTAAATATTAGTCATATAGATCTTCATCGTCATCCGTAATGTCCTCCTGAAAAGAGAATACACGTATTTTTTTTATAAATTGAGATAACAAGAAAATGCAATAGTAGTCATCTATAGTAAGAAGAAAAATATTTTGTCATTGTTGTTTAGACCGGGTTATATTATTTAATATGCAATATGACCTCATTTATGGATGTTTTATCCCTATTGGGCATGGCAAATTAACAGGGGAACATGTTTGTGATTGGCTAACAAAATCCACATGTTGCCAATTGTTAGTCCAATGCATTTAAAAACATAAAACCCTCACAACACGGCCGTCACTCCTCATACATGTTTCATCATTGTAAAAAATATTAATATCATTAATATTACATACATTGCTATCAGCGATGCTGATTTCTAGCCGAATGATATCTTTGATTTCATTTTCTATATCGATGTCATCCATAGATTCTATGGAATCTACATGCTCACGCTTTTTCTCCGTTGACGTCACCTCAGTTCCACTTTCGATTCTATTTTGATGGAAAAAAACTTCATCAGTACATTGTAGCATTATTAAGAGAAGTGTTATATTAAAGAAATTACCATGGCATTTGGGAACGCTTATAGAAGATATAATAGACGACTAATAAAATTGGGGGTGGAATAAATAAATTGGTTACCTATGCAGTGGCTACGTGATGAAATACGATTCGAGTTAAATGTACATTGCTGTGTTCTGCTTTGAAGGGCGTGAAATTACTGGGGTAATAAGACTATGTCTTACGGAGACGGGCGTAATATGGTGCTGTAAACATCCTAACTATCACCATGTTCTTATGAGCAGGCGTATCACTTACTATCAGATAAACGACCTTCTCGTCTCCTCGCTTCATCGAATAAAAAAAACACCCGACATTCCAACACTGACAATGCTAGACGAAAAACAGGCCCGAAGCCGTGTTCCATAAGTTTGAGAGAGAATATAGATATTGGTTAAGACATTCAGTACGTTATGAATTCTAAAGGATCTCCTACGACGCTTTTACCTAATGCGGCGCCGGAAATCGTAATCTCTGCTTTTGTGCGCAGACATGTCACTTACCATCAGGTGAACGTCTTGCTCTTCTCATCGCTTCGTTAAATAAAAAATAATGAGAGATGTAAATTAATCAAGCTATTGATATAAACCTGTCATAGTTTTGGGATGGATTCCATTTGCCTAATTTCTCCATGTTGGTTTTCTCCTCTGTTAAATTTCTATCCAAATTACATATTTTGGTATCGAGCGATAGGTTCTCAAGTTTGCTGTTGTATTCGAATCCGAATTCTTGCTGAAATTTTTCCAGCTGCAAAGATTCCTGTGAGAATAGGACACGATTATAAACTTTATAATACAAATG
Source organism: Ornithoptera alexandrae (assembly GCA_029030555.1). Lineage (NCBI taxonomy): Eukaryota > Metazoa > Arthropoda > Insecta > Lepidoptera > Papilionidae > Ornithoptera > Ornithoptera alexandrae. Next base: position 3,538,481 of record JARDVY010000160.1, on the reverse strand, counting down.
AGTATAAAACTTAACACCAAATAGTGAATACATCTTCAATTCGGTGGATGGCGCAGTGTATTCACATGTCCTGGCTCCTTTATGTTGATAGCCTGAATACAGCAACGCTATTGCAGAGGTCATGATGACAATTCAAAATTATCAAGAAGTGAAGCTAAGCATTGCTTATGTATCATTACTTATTTATTTACGTACTGTGAACTCCGGGAATAGGTTCTCGTATTGAGCGGGGTCTGCAAGCGATTGCCCCGTCTTCTTGTTCGTAGCTCCTACCGCCTCCCGCCAAATTTTGACAACTTCACACACTTTCGATGGGATGTATGATCTGAAATCAATTATAATAATAAAAATAACCTGCTCATTTAATATTCCCAATTCAGGGACAAGGAACGTTCATGCCATAAGGAAAGAGTTAAAGCAATTTTTTTTCCCAACCAGTCTTGATTATATAAACTGCGAAATCACGTAACAAACATAAATAACATGTTTAATGGATAATCAAGCTCATTTTACAGTTTCATCTGCCAATAAACGTCCACCGCTGGACATAGGCCTCCCTTTATGATCTCCACACCGATCGGTGCTGCGCTGCCGGCACCTAGTTGTATCTTGCGACCTAGCACAACGTCGAACGGTAGACGACCGCCATTCGGGAAACTTACTGCCCATCGGTCCTCAATCCTTTGAGTAATGTGTGCCTGCATATTGCCATTCATGCTTCTTTTTTTTGTTTCGCGGAGGAAATCTTCGAAAGATACCCTACTTCTGAGAAGTCAGGGTTATGTGAGTTTCTTATTCACTAAAACCCCCCTCGGTGGTCTGCATCAGTGCATTCGGAGAGGCTCCGGGATCTCTTATAGAACGCACCGGTGCCCCTCTACACTTTATTTTTACACATCTCCGGCTTCCTCTAGGCCTTTAGGTCCAAGAAGCGGCCACTTTATATGAAGTAAAGCGCGGCCACTCTCGAGAAGTGCTAACAGACCGGGGGCTGGAGGTACCAGCCAGCTACTTGAGTCTACCACCCCTGTCTGAACAGGTTGGTGTGGAGTTCTCCTGCTTGGGGGAAAGTGCAGAGGAGTTTCAACTTGCAACCTTGGCTGCCGATTCGGCCAGTTTCACCGACGGCAGCCGCAACAACAACGTGGGTGCGGCGTTCTGCGTTATGCGGAACGCCGCAGAGGTTACTATAAAAAAACTTAAGTTGGGCAACTTCTGCACTGTATACAAGGCAGAGCTGCTGGCATTGGTACTGGCGCTGTACGCGGCCAGCGAGTCGTCGCAATCCTGGACCGTGCTCAGCGACTCTAGGTTCACCCTCGAAACAGTCGCAAAACCTGACACTTTCCATCCGCTGACGTTTAGAGTCAAAGAGATTATAGAGAAAGCGCGGGAAAGAGGGATGCATGCAAGGCTGTACTGGGTGAAGGCGCACATAGGGGTGGAGGGAAATGAGAGGGCAGACCAACTGGCTAAGGAAGCAGCCCTAAAGAATAAAAGGAGACCGGCGTACGAGGATTGCCCCGTTTCCTTCGTCAAGCGTCAGCTCAGGCTGAAAACGCTTGGCGAATGAAACAGGTGGTATGTGCAAGGTACGACGGCTTCGATAACGCAGATATTCTTCCCAAACGACGTCAACGTGACGTCAGCTTACACATCACTGCGCCGGCTGGAGCTTGACACGGTCTTGGCCCAGATGTTCACGGGGCACGGGGGATTCTTCGAGTACCTGCATAGGTTCAAGCTCAAGATGAGTCCCTCGTGCCTCTGCGACCCTGCGGTGGACCAGACCGTAGTGCACAGCTTACTTTCTGCCCCTTATACGAGAGACAGAGAATGGAACTGGAGTGGAGCTAGGGAGACAGGTCACCAAGGAAGCCATTGCCTCCCTGATAAGTGAAGACGAAAGTTGCCAAATATTTGTCAAGTTCTGCAAAACAGTTATTGCAAACTTAATTAAGAGAATAGTAAATAGTAAATAAATAAATAAAGACAAAACTGTAACAAATTGTAATAATAAATAAGAAGTAAAATCAGCCAAAAATTAGAAATTGACAAAACAGAAATAAGTAAATGTAAACAAAATGTAAAAATGTAAATTATATAAAAGAAAAAGAAGATGAAAACAGAAAGAAGTTATGCTAAAAGAGATGATTCTTTTCAGGTCAATGACGCAGCGACGGTCTTCACTTGCGAGAGGTATGAAAGGAGGAAATGGAATGTAGTATGAAAGAACAGAAGTGTGATAGATAAGAGAGAATGAAAGAAGAGAATGAAGAATAAAAATATATAGAAATAAAGAAACTTAAAATGTTAAGTGTAATTGTGTACATAGCCCCTGACCCAAAAGTCGCAAGGGAACAATTAAAAAAAAAAGCACGTCTCCGAGGAGGAGCCTAACCCTTCTAGGAACCATCACTGAGCGATAAGGGCCCCCACCCTCAAAGCCCGTGAAACTCCTACATCCTTTCAGTTGCCTTTGCCTTTTACGACAGGCAGGGATTACCTTAGTCCTATTCTCACTAGCCCGAGACTACAGAGCTTACCATACATGCCTAGCAATCTTCTGAGCTATGTCGTTGACTCACTTATATATGTCATCACTGAGTCACCTACGAATTGAAATTCTTTTCTTCAGACACTGCAGCACCAGGGACGAAAAAATGCTGCATAGCATCACCACCTTTAGTAGCGTGGGTACAAAATGTGTATTATTTATACATCACCACCTCTACTTTGATTTTAAAACACAAGCGTCAAGATTCTCGTGCAGTTGTATGCAGCTGTCCATGTTCAGCTTCTACAATAGGCTCTGCTCAACAGCAGACATTCTGGCGAATACTTTGGTACTTTTATTGCACTGAATTGTCTCTTTAACATGTACAGACTTTAATCGACACTGCGAGTCAGAAACTTAGACATCTGCTTGTTGAATTATGATGTAAAATTTTTCCATAAAACTACAGAACCAGCTCACGCTTTCTGATGATTTAATTTAAGTTTACTTAAATACAAGGTTAAAATTGAAGTGATAAATTACCTAGCAAAGAATGCAGCTTCAGGTAACTTTTGACGTTTAATTAATATGTTCAAGCAAACATCTAAGTCATTCAGTGAGAAATAAGCGACGAATGCAATATTGTCGTTGCCTTCTTCTGCAGCCATTCTCGCAACATCTTGTAAAAGTTTCTCATCTCCTGAAAAAAAATTGGCGATTATATACTTTTCAACTTCTAAAAATATATAGAAATAAATGTGTTTATCTGTGTAATCATATTCCAAATGATTGTAGAGGATTTGAATATGTAATTTTTTATTTCTGATGCAATTGCAGTTCTTTGCTAGTTTCAGCGGAGTTCTAAAATATAGTCTTTTTGCTCGAGATGTTGTAAAAAATTGTCAAGTAATGAATAAGCGTAAGGCAACATCTTACCAGTGCTGACTGCAAACAATAACAACGAGCTGTAATCATGCGCATTCTGATAGCATATCTTTGTGAGGTCTGTATCTGCGGCAGCCGCCGCTGCTGCGCCAAGTCGCGACCAACGCGCAGCTGAGGAGCGAGACGGCTCACCCTCGGCGGTGGTCGCATCCTCGGCCAGCTGCCTAGCGCGATGCAGCTCCCCGAGCGACAGTGCTAACTCAAACTGATGCTCTGGTTCAGTCGACACAGCCAACGCTTGCTGTTTAAAGCCCTGTGGGAAATAGTTGATAGTTGGGATATTTACTGTTGCTAGTATATAACTTAATTTTTGGACAACTGAAGAAAAGCTTTTTCTGGGTTAAAGCAAATTTTAAGAGTTGATATAATACTGCTATACTAAGAGAGTGGAAATAATAGAAAATCTGTGTCAAAAATGTGACGAAAAGTTAACTTAGATTTATTTCATAATAAACACTAAACATAGTCATCATTCACAACCTCAACTTCTATACTGTTGTTAGCATATTGTAAATGAAAAACTAAAGCTTCAATGGTGTCATAAATCCTAAACAAATTGTCCATTTTTAAACCATTTGATAGTTACCTGTTTTTCTAAAAAATGAGCCACTCTGGTACGATGATCATACGATATAGTTGGAAGAACTCTGTCTGCAGTCTCGAAATCGCCGCGCATCACCGCCGTTTGATATTCCAACACCGGAAGTAACAGGGAATACGACACTATGTTTAGCTCTTTGTCATTTAGGTAAAGTCTGAAAAAAAATTGAATTAAAATTAAGAGAGTACTTTTTATTCGAAGCAGTGAAGTGACGAGATAATAATTACACATACATTATTAAAACTTGTAGTCATTACATCACTTAATAAATTTATGATGAAATACCATTATGTATAATTTACTGATTGAATTATCATTTCATAATTACTCAAGTATCAGTTATATTTACCTGTTCTCCTTTGCAACATATCCAAGGATGTACATTGTGTGATCGAGATGTGAAATGGTAACAATCTCGCCGCCAACGTAGTAATTAATACGATTTACCGAATTTGTATAAATTAAGCAGTCGCCGACCCATAGCCCGGTCTTAACGCACTCATTTACCTCACCAACAACCTAGTGATGGAAAAAAATTTTTAAACTCAATGTAAACCTGTAGTTTTGCAATGATCTAGGAGACCATTACTTAGCACTAAAGCAGACATTCAGTTTTAACAAGAAAAAATATTTAAGTGTTTATAGGTCTCTAATGTCGGAAACCATCTAGATAGGTGGAACCACAACAGGGCCTATTCCTATCGTCAAAGAATAGTGTGGGAACATGATTGTTCCGGTATGAAGGGTGTTGTAGCTGGTGAAATCACAGGGGTAACTGGACCTAACATCTTTTGTCTCAATGCAACGGGTATAACTTGGTGCAGTCAATATCAACCTAACAAACGACAATGCGGTAAATGTCATGCTAGTCTCGTAGTTGTTCTAATAATAAAAAAACAACCTTTAGTAATTTCCCACATAAGAATGTGTACTTGGCTAACCTCGAATGCGTCCTCAATGCCATCATCCGTTATGTTGTTGTTGGATTCCCTGGCGCGGTTCACCACCGTTGAGTTGTAACGGAGAACATAGTAAGTTTCATCTGTCGCCAAGCACACCAGATTGCCGCTCTCCGACCAGTAAACGTGCCTCGGCTGAATTTCAATTCTAAAAAATGAAAAATGATTTTTGATACCTCGAAATTATAAAAAACGAGTTATATAATAAGATATTTTACACAGCACCACATAGTGCTTCTTGCCAAGATCACTTTTTATAAAAACACGACTATAGTAAAATTTAAATTCTACACAGATTTTGTGTTAATAATCCAAAGATTTTATGAATGTTGAACGTATCCGGTATACTGATAACTATGGTCATGATAACAGCTAAGATAGTAAATACGGATAATAAATTTAAAGAAAAATATTTTTTATTATAGCAGAGACATATAATGAATCATCGCCAGCACGCAAAGATTGATAAACTTTTTTATTCATACAACATATTTACAGTATAAAAAAAACAGCCGAATCGACGGTTGCAATAAGATTATTTATGAATTAATCATAAATTTATAAACAAACCTCGCTTTATATATTCACTTGATAGACCGAAATCGCAGAATAGAAATAGACTAATGGTGACCAGTATGAAAAACGCTACAGCTGTAGTGGTATCGAGATTTAACATGTCTAAACGTTACGAGCGTAATGTAGTACACTATATATTTATTATTCTAGAACAATTTTTTTATGATGTGATCGTCGTTACCAGGTGAACATACTACTTTTCTCGTCGCCTAAAAAAAAAACCAAAGTACAGCCCCTTTGTCTGCATTACTCACTACATTACTTATTGAATTTATATTATTATATATTAAGTCATAAATATTAGTATAAATCATGCCGTGCATTATGATCATGATGTAAGTTCGTGAAATAAACTGTTGTTAACAAATACTTCCCGTTTGTTTTATGATTAATATGATCAGATTAAATGACAATCAAAACATAATCATCATCTATTATTATCATCACTAACCGATCGTCGCCCTTTTATATTGTACAAGAATACAAATATATCCCTTATAAATAACTTCGCCATAATGCTTAAATAAAAATCGTAAAACAAAATTAAAATAATTATTAAGAAGTTTATATAATATGACATGTTTTAAAAGACAATATCTTAGTTCGTATGTGCGGAGCCAGTAGGCGCTGCTCATGCATGCTTTGACAAGGCTAGGATTAGATTTACATTGAGCTTGAGCTTCTGGTAAAGGAAAACATCGTGGGTAAAACCAACATGCCCCATGAACCTATGTCATTATACGACATCTGCCAACCCGCACTTTACCAGGTATCTTTTTGTAACAGTCGGCCCAGTGGCATCTTTATGTTACATTTCGCTCATCAATTTAAGACATACATAGACCTTATAAATCAAGTAATATGCTAATTATAACGAGTTTTAGAGCAAAACAATATTTCACAACAAAAATTGGTGCAGTGGTAGTAGCTGTGTAGACCCTCTACATTACTATAGATTTACAAGCAGTAATTTTGGAGGACAGAGGAGAGCGATCCTCTCTTTTATCTCTAATAAATAAATTTATTTCTGTATTTATCATTAACAAAAATATATTATACAAAAGTAGTTAAATTATTAAAATAACAAAAAAATATTTTGAGTAAAAATTGTAGTTATAAATATCTGTTATAACTTTATGTTATCAGTGGATAGATTCGCTGCAATAATATCCATAACAATCAGTCTCACGCTCGCTATCACTTGTCATATTATAAAATACGCTAAGCAATTATCGCATGCTTTTACTAGTATATTACTTTATAACACTACATCCTTGCAAACACAAACAAAAACTTTATAGTAAAATATAGATAATGACAAAAGCAAATCTTCATTGTACCAAAACATACAACATAAAATTTTTATAATATTTTGAATTTAAACAAACAAAAAAAAACATATATAAAATCAACACATGAAATTTTGGGATAGGACAGACAACCTTTGTTGTTATAGAATAATGATATTTAAATAAATAACAAGTTACTAACCGTCGAATTAATTGCAAATGTTCCCAATCATAGAAGGAGAAAGCTACACCGCTTATGGATTTTACGCCCAACATGAAACCTCCAAATATACCTGGAAATAATTACCTAATAAATGAGATTTTGCAACAAAAACAATTTTTTTATATGAAAATCTTCAAATAACATTTTTTATTACCTTCAGCGCCATATTCTGGTTTAAAGCTTTTTCTTTCTCTAAAATTCTTGAAAACTTTTACAGTACTGGAATTTTCCAGTGTGGCATATTCTGAACTATCCAATGCCCAAACAAACTCTTGAGCAGTGCCAAAAGCCTTATTTCTCAATGCCATTGCAGTATAGATGATGTATTCACCATCCCCACATACTACCACAAAGCGGCCATTTGGATTATGCACAATTGTTTGAGGATAAATCTCACAAGAACCCATATCTTTGGCAACTACTGGTACACGTTCACCATCTTTAATTTCCGTTCCTGTTAATTGAAAAGCTTTATGTTACATTTTTTTTTGTGTACAATGGACTAACAATCACCTTCATTTTCCATAGTGTAAGTGATAATGAGTAAATGAAAAGTGGGGCAAGTACATCCAGAATGGAACAATTCTGTAATGATACCAAATTTACAATATGATAAAAGTGGTCAGATAGGTTTAAAAAACCTTTATACCATTCAAGTTCTACCACATCTGGCCTTGGAACAAAATCAGAGACAATTGTCCCCTGCCGACCATCAACTTGCCTTCATGACTTTGAGGGAACCATTTAACAAAGAAGGTAGAATCATGTTCACAACAGCTACCAATGATATCATATACAAAACACAAACCTTCTGGCAAGGCTTTTAAATTAACTTGTTGCATTTCAGAATGTTTCGCCCAAATTATCTTGCCGCCGTTTACATCCATAGATATAGCGGGCTCTTCTCTGCCAACTTTAATCATTATGGTACCTTCATCATATCTGCGTGGAAATAATACAAAACTTGATAAAGCCATATACTCTATTTACATTCATGTCATAAAATCCTCTGTGTTTTATTCCTTATTGTTTGACAGTTGCATAAGTTAGTTGATCAAAAAATTTGGTGCTGTCGCTTGTTAATTTGCTGAAGTAGCAAGGCTTAACATTGAATGTTTCAAAGCAATGATCACAATTTATTGAAGTGTTTAGCTCTTAAAGTAGTTCATCTTTGTTATGGACAGGTGAATCATTTATTATAAAGAGAATGTTTTGGATCTCTATGTCATTCATAAAGAAAAAAAAAAACAAATATTAAAACTAGTATGGTAATAATAAGGCATTTATTTTAACAAAAAAACTGTCTTACCCAATAGCAACATTGTTGGAACCATGCATGGATGAAATAGCCCACACCCTTTCAAACCCATAGTTCAATGAAGATTCCAGCCTGTAAGTGCCGGCATGCCAAATTCGTACTGTGCCATCCTCTGAACCAGTAAGCAATATTGGCAATTCGGGATGGAAGGATACAGCAGTAACATTCTGGGCATGACCTTTAAAAATAAATTTATTCATCAGCCTCCAAGAACTAAAGAAAATTTAAAGTACATGATGATTTATTCAAGATACTGCAAACATGATAACAGTTATGAAAATTTTATTCAATATTAGTGTCCAGCCCATCTTTTACAGTCATGTTTTTTTAAATAAATATAGTGATTCTTGTTAGTAATGAAATTACCTACCTTCTAAAGTTTGTACACATGTTTTGTTTTGATAATCCCATATTTTTACAAGACGATCATCAGCACCACTTATTAAATATGGCTTATCACCGCCATGATAATAATCCACACAGTTTACACCTTTGTCATGCCCTTCTAGAGTAAAGTTGGACACTGATGAACCTAGTTGCCAAACCTACAATTATTTAAGATAAATATATGCTAAATATTAAAAAATAATATATGAAATTGATTAAAACTAGATTCTAAACCTAACCTTAACTGTTGCATCCAGACTTGCACTGGCAAAAGTGTTGTTGTCCTTTGGGTTAATTACAATTTGCATCACATAATGAGTGTGCCCTTCAAAAACTTGTTGACATGCCCAATTGCGATCCCAGTTCCACAATTTGATAAGTAAGTCATCTGTAAATTAATATAGGTGTATTAAAACATATACCATTTGACACTCATCTATTCCTCTTTTTCTACAAGCATCTAAACCCTGTATAAACTATATTTGCTGATGCTGGCATAAATAATTAGATGAATCATCTCCTCTTAAAATTTAGATAGTTCTAATATTTATTTGAGTATGGTCAAGTGCTAAATAGTAATTCAAGTAATGGTAGAGGCCAAATAAAAACAGCATTTATTTTATTTTCATGCTAAACTACATATAATTCCGACTTCTAGTGTTCAAAAGAGATGTCAAGTTAAAATACATACCACTACAAGTCAAAATGTATGGTTGTGTGGGATGGACTGCAATACATCTAACATAATCAGAATGAGCTTCAAATGAATGAACACTTTCTAGCGTGTTATAGTTGAATACTTTTATTTGCATATCATCCGATCCAGTAATCACCCAGTTCTTCCTTGGAACGAACTTAGCTGCTCTTACTGGTATTTCACACACCTGCAATATTATTTGGCTTTAAATTTATAAATGAGACATTAATTAAATATTTTTGGTATATAACACAAAAGTTAGATATTGCACTATACTAACAAAGGTTGACTAAATAACACAGTGCTCAACTGTTAATTTTTATTCAAATCTGCTACACCCCCATATTGTATATCTGCTATAGCATAATATAACAGTATTGCTGTATTTTAATCGTCAATATATGTGCCAGAAAATTTTGTTGGAGCATACTTCCACATACTCAACCACCTTGTCACTTATCATGTGAAGGCATCATTAGTACCCACCTAGATAGTCTCTAGCAATAGAGACCTACCACCATTAATTAACCTGATATTTTGCTACAATTCAAATAACATAACAGTGAAACCAATTGCCAAAACACAACCATAAGTTTATAGTAACTTTCTCTAAGTTAAATAATATTTATTAGCTTACATCACAGTATATGTTTTTCACTTACTGATGATATTACAATAATAGCAACAACTATACTACATTCTGTCAAGGTATACTTTTTTTACAACCAATAACTTAAGAATAAACAACACAAATACTATAAAGAAGATAATCACTGCATAGAAAAAATGTACAAAAACAATATTGGACTAAATGTAATTTTATTTAATAAATAAATAACTTTTTGCTTTGAAAAAATTGGATTAACAGTATCGTCATCATCAGCCGATAGGCATACATTGTTGGACATAGGCCTCCCCCAAAGTTCTCCAGAATGATCGGTCCTGGCTAAAATTAACTGTACACAGTTTTAAATATGATTACCTTTTTATTACTAAATATATTTTATTAAAGTACCATTTCAATTAACATAGTTTAAAATTATGTGTAACGTTTTAAACTACACTATCAACAGTTTAAGTATCACACAATGTCTGTCACCACTTGTATTTATAAAAAAATGCTGTACTGTGAATGTTTCAATTTTATTATATTAAGTTATAATCACCTCGAATCTTTTAATTTGCGTGTGCGTCTCGTAGTTCCATATGTTGACATCACCGTTGTAAAGACAACAGAGGAGCCATGGTTCTGTAGGATGTTGATCAACGTATTTTACCCGATCACTCCTAGCTGTCAGCTTTCTCTTAATATCCAGGCGTAATGGCTTCGAAAACAATAAAACATATAAAACCTTAGACCAGATTACATATTAACAAAATACATAGCATTCAAATAGATGTTTAACCGACATAACTGATACTAGTGAACAAGTTCAAAATTAGATACAAATCCTCCAGCAATTATATACAACTTTAGTTAGTTCGAATTTTGAGAATTATCACACATTAAAAAGCGTTCTTACCATTTTTTAAACTTAAAACATGAAAAGTTAAAACACAGAGCTAGTGTAACTGTGGAAGTTTGACAGGGCAGGTGGACGTGTCACTTTATCAAATGCGCTTTCGTTCGGATGTACGCTTTAGCACATTTTAAAAAGCATTTCACTAAAACCATAATCAATTAAAAAATGTAAGCACCAAAAGTAAAATATTATTCATTTAGTTAAAATTCTTGTAACTTTTTAACTAAATGAATAATATTTTACTTAGTTAAGTTTATATATAAACTAAGCTGACTTTGTAAGTCTTGCATAAATATTTTTATAAAGATTTCATCGTGGCGTTTATTCTTATAGCCAAGTTATTAGTAACCAATTACTGAATTTCGTTAAAATAATTCAAATTATTATTCTATATATTTATGCGTAGCACACACGGTAGATAATTAATTAGATGAATGTTTCATCATAATTTCAACCAATGACCATCCACTACTAAACATAAATCTCTTGTACCGTCTTTCTCAAAATACGATTAATTGTGTGTAGTGGTTCTAAGTAAATCTTTTAATGTTATCTGTTCACCTAACTCATAACTTTTTTATGGATCCGTTATTATTAAAAACTATCAATATAGGTCTACCGTACAGAAATTTACATATTTGGAATCTACTATCCTAGAGTTTAATGAAATTATTAAAGCCGTTATTTCATAAATCAGTCATGAGGTGTTGTTTAATATTATTACGCTATATAATTATAGTAATGTTATTTTCTATTACTTTTTGAAATTTTCAAACACAATATATATATGTATATCCATAACAGCCAATTTACGTCCCAATTGTTGGGTCACAGGCTTACCCTCTATGAGAGTGATGGGGCCATCACGCGGGCCCAATGCAGAATGGTGACTTCACACACACCTTAGAATAAATTCTAATTCATGTGCAGGTTGCCTCACAATGTTTTCCTTCACCGTTTGTGTTTTGCTGTTGTAACTAAAGTTTACAAATGTACATAACTTAAACATTAAAGTCATCGGTACATGCTAAAACGCAAACCCGCGACCTTCGGCCTCGGGTTTGCATTTCAAAATCGACCTCGAATGAAGGCCGCATGCTATAAACATTAGGCCAGCGAGCTACATATACACTTATATATATGTAAGGAGGAGATATTTATCTTCTTTACATATATAATGAAAATGATTTTTATTTACGAGATTACTATAGTAACGATTGCTACAAAAAATAATTTGCAGTCTCAGTCAACATTTTTCTATAATAGCCAGCAAAGTGGGCGGGGAGAAGCTAGTATATATAAATTAAGTCAAGAATCACGGATTTTACAGACCATCTTAACAGTGTCATTTATTTGAAGATTGCTCTATGTAAAATTTCATATATGATATGGTCATTTCATTTATCTTTCTTAATTAATGATACTGTTCGAATTTATATAAATATTAAATACCATTAAAAAAAATAAGGTAAAAATCAATTTAATTTTTTTCACCATATTATTTAGAAAAAAAGAACATGTTCTGTAGAAGTTTTTGATTATCAAATAAAAGATTTTGTTATATCATTATTATTAAAATTTATTTATAATTATTATAATCATTTATTATTGGATACAATCAATAATCAATTCATAAAATGTCTATAATTAAATATTAAAAAAATCTAAGCTAGGTGTCACAAAGAATTATATCTTTAGTAATTTTTTTGTAAAATACTTAAATCAACCTCTCCTGAAATTAACATAATTTTTAGCCCAAAGATATTTCCTACGGTTATATCTAGTAAGTTACTAAAAGACCCCCTTTTCACATTTCTATACACATACACATGCAAATATAATTGTTGTATGCATATCATCATTATTCAAAATTTTAATAATTATTTATTGTTGGATGCAAACTGTTAAAAACCAATTCATTAAAATGTCAATAGTTTAACATTAAACAAAATCAAAGCTAGCTCACAAAAAATTATATCCTTGGTAATTTTTTTGTAAAATACTTTAATCAACCTCTTCTGAAATTAACAATTTTTAGCCCAAAGATATTTCCTACGGTTATATCTAGTAAATTACTAAAAGATCCCCTTTTCACATTTCTATACACATACACATGCAAATATAATTGTTGTATGCATATCATTATTATTCATAATTTTAATTATTATTTATTATTGAATACAAATTGTTAAAAACCAATTCATTAAAATATCAATACACATTAAACAAAATCAAAGCTAGCTCACAAAGAATTATATTCTTATTTTTTTAAATTCTTAAAATACTTCTTCTGTAATTAACATAATTGTTAGCCCAAAGATATTTCCTACGGTTATATCTAGTCAATTACTAGAAGACCCCCTTTTCACATTTCTATACACATACACATGCAAATATAATTGTTGTATGCTTATCATTATTATCCAAAATTTTAATTATTATTTATTATTGGATGCAAATTGTTAAAAACCAATTCATTAAAATGTCAATAAACATTAAACAAAATCAAAGCTAGCTCACAAAAAGTTAGATCCTTAGTAATTTTTTTGTAGAATACTTAAATCAACCTCTCCTGAAATTAACATAATTTTTAGCCCAAAGATATTTCCTACGGTTATATCTAGTCAATTACTAGAAGACCCCCTTTTTACATTTCTATACACATACACATGCAAATATAATTGTTGTATGCATATTATTATTATTAAAAATTTTAATTATTATTTATTATTGAATACAAATTGTTAAAAACCAATTCATTAAAATATCAATACACATTAAACAAAATATAAGCTGGCTCACAAAGAATTATATTCTTATTTTTTAAATTCTTAAAATACTTCTTCTGTAATTAACTTAAATAGCCCAAAGATATTTCCTACGGGTTTATCTAGTCAATTACTAAAAGACCCCCTTTACCTATTTCTATACACATGCATGTATCATTGTATACATATCATAATTATTCAAAATTTTAATAGTTATTCATTATTGGATACAAATTGTTAAAAATAAATTCATTAAAATGTCAATAGTTAAACATTAAAAAAAATCTAAGCTAGGTCACAAAGAATTATATTCTTATCTTTTTAAAATTCTTAAAATACTTCTTCTGTAATTAACTTAAATAGCCCAAAGATATTTCCTACGGTTATATCTAGTCAATTACTAAAAACCCCTCTCCCCATGTTTATAACATAATACTAAGAAAACTTTTATTAATAATTATTATTAATATTTACCATTTTTTCTAGATAAAAGTTAATACCGCAAAATCAACTGCATAATTGGAACCATAATAAAAAAAATTAAATCTAGCTAATAGACATACAAACATAATTTCTTTTTCAATTGTAAATAAAGGATTTTGACTTTAATCAACATAATTATTTCGTATTTAAATTCTGTAAACAAATTAAAAGTTTTCCAAAAATATTACCTATAAGACAAATTAAAATATGTCAAGAATATTCCAATAAAAAAAGCAATAAACATGTAAATATTTTACAGCAAGCTATATAAAATATTTATGTTTCTTGTTAAAATATTACTGGTTTTTGTTACTTCAAGTAACTGCGGTACAGCATCATTGAATATGCGGTCTCCTTCTCTTGCTCAAGAAGAATTATCATGTCACGATGATTGATACGCTTTATGCGCGTCCGCAGAGCTAACTGGCTCCGTCCAGACTGAAAATAAAATAAAATGTAAATAATCAAATCCCATAGTTAATAATTCATAAGATGTTCGTAAGCTTTGGGTGGCCCATACAAAAGTTCTTATAGTTTCCGATTGCATTCAAATTTCCGTGGTCTTAACAATAAAACATAAAGATAACCTTATATAACATGTAAATTTACGTTAAAATGTATTAAGCCATTTAAAAGGTTGCATTTTAATATTATAAAGTTTTACTCTTAATACAACTAAACTATGTTTTTGAACTTCTTCAAGATCTGAAAACAGAAATTCATTATATTATAGAAATCACTAGAATATGAAGATATATTTAAAATATGTAAGAAAAAAAAATTATTGTTAGATTTTACTTGTTAATAGAGTTACAAACTGAACTATGAGCTCACATCCAGAAACCTAAAGTGTGAACCCAATGCAGATTTTTGGATGTTGAGCACACAGAGGATAAATGGCCTTGTAAAAGAAAACACTTAGTTCCAGTACTAAGAACATTAAGAAAGTAATTAATTTTTAATATGTAATTGATTACTTGTATATTTTTTTTTATACTATCACGCCTTTTTTCCCAGTACGAGTAGACAGAGGCGAAAAAGCACCCACTTTTCGCCAGATGTGGTCAGATTAGATTCCAGGTAACAGGGAGCGAGCCTGTTGCCACTTTATTGGGGCCACCACACACACACGAAAATAATTTCAGTGTGCGGGTTTCCTCACGATGTTTTTCTTCACCGTTAAATATGTGGTAATTGAAACAATATGCACATTAGGCACTGAAAAACTGCCTAAGAGATGCATACCCCCGGCCGGAATTAGAACCTTCGTTATCTGATTACGATGTGCGAGTTCATAGCCATTGAGCCACCACGACTTATATACAAGTTCATAAAACTATGCAATAGTTTGTTTTTAATGAGATAAACCATTATTACCAGTCCATTTCCATTCTGGCCATTAGTATTGGAATGAGCATCTCCTGAACCATTCGGTCCATCACCAAGTCGCGGTTTCTTTCGTGGTCCTATCGCTTGCAATGCTGTCAGATTGGCCTCCCGTTGTCGTACCTCTTCTAACTCGGCACGTTGCATTTCTTTTGCCTGAAAAAATATTACTGAAATATATTATATAAAACAAACAATTATCTATCAAGTCCAATTTATTTTTTATTCATATTTATTTGGTACCATGGAATAGTGCTTCAAACTGCAACAGTATTGGTGACCAATAGAGACCTTATAACACTGAGAACCCCAGTTTGATTTCGAGACTACATATCGAGTACCATGGTCAGTGCTAGGGGTTTTTCGAACGCAGCTGGTAACCTACCATCTCAGTATTGTAAATCTGCCGCAACTAAAGCGCTGAAGCACCCTATGACTCCATTTTCAAAAATTAAGTTAAAAAAAACCATAGTTGTCAAAAAAAGTATATTGTATAAGTACTGGAAATACTAATTAAGTAAACTTACAGATCATAATAGGTCTAACTAATTTACCTTAGCTTTTAACTTTGCTTGCTCAGGATCTTCATTCTTTGACCTGGACTTGGCTGCCCTTAATAACATCTCTCTTTCAAAATCTTCACGACGCTTTTTCACAACATTATCTCTCTCTTCCAAAAACTTCAGTTGGCCTTTAATGTCTTGTGTCACTTCATATCGGTTATCGGTCTGTAAAACAAATGTGTTATTTGTGATTCAAATTTTCGGCAATATCAGTGGTTATTTTTTTAATAAACAAATAAATCTTATCTTTGCTTTTAGTTCAAGTCTTACTTTCCCCAATGGGTTGTCTGGAAGAAATTGCTTTTTGAACAATAAGACCGCCCATTGTACATCTATGTATATATAATGAATTCCATAACTTGTAACTGGTGTAAAATAAAGAATAAATAAATAAATAAAATAAATAGTTGATAAACAGAAATCTATAGATTTAGACAGAAAATGCAGTAAATTCCAATAAAACAATTTTATATCAAAACTAGATAATTACTCATAAAATTATTTGGTACAGATAATAAACATAGTGGTCATGTTAAAATAATAATAATATAATTCATTATTCAGATAACATAGATTCAATAGTAAGTTGTAGAACAAAAACTCTTAAAAACTAATGTTACTAGCACATACAAGTTATTGTTTGGGCATTTACGACACCCGCAAGTAGAAGTCTACTTGTGGGTGTCGTAAATAAAGGCGTCGTTATAAGTATAAATGCTCAATTATCATGTTATGGCAACATAATTGTGACGATGCTTACTTTCATGGCTATGTAGCTGTTTACAAAAGTCATAATGTAAATATTAGTGAAGTACTACACTCAGTTTATATTATTTTTCAATAAAGCATAAAAAAAGAATTCCAACAAATATGACAAAGCTTACATTGTTACTTGTATATTGCTTTAACATGTTCATGTAGTTGTCCAGCAGTGGATTTTTTTATTACCTAATTGCCGCCTAATTCGTAGATTAGATAAGAAACACGCCTGCCTATAACAATGTGGCGCTAGTTAGGTTAATATACACAGCAACAAATTGCGCTCGTCGCCTGAAATAAGATGTTTAGTCTCGTTACTTCAGTAACTACATTAGCTACAGCGGCCTTCTGACCGGACCACAGTAATTTTTGCCCACTATTATTTGATGGCAAACATAGGCGCTGCGGTGGTGTACCTACCTAAACGATCTCCGGCAACGGAAACCTACCAATAACATATCCATTAGTTGTTAGTGATGAGGATGAAATTCATGTGGGAAGTAAATGTACATTAAAAATTCTCAACTTTTTTAAAGATCTTAAAATACTGTGACTTTTTTATCACTGTACTGTGACTTGTATTATGTTGAAATGTATTTTGATTTATTTACATGAATCTTGTTAAATATATAACATTTATTTTACCTTTACAAAAAGATCGATTCGATTCTGAGCTATGACAGCTAATTTTTCAATAAGATTCTTTAGCCGCTCATGGACTGCGTGACTTAATAGTCCTGCTACTTCATGAGATGGTTCATCAAGTCCATGCTTGAGACATATTCCTTTTATTCTGGCTTGCATTAAACTCATTGGTACCAAAAATTCATCTTTGCATGACCTAAATAAAAAATTTTTATAATTAACTATTGAACTGAATTAAACAAAAAAAAACTGGTTAAACTGCCTATGACTTGCCTAATTTGTGTCCCGATCATTTCTGTACAACCGAGAATTCTTTGTGTCTCTTCAGCCAAATTTACTCCACCCATAGCTGCAACATCATTTATGTCATCGTCTCCGGCCATTTTGTCATCAACGTACGGCTGTGATGAAAATTGCATCGATGTACGCTTTTCTTTGTCCTTTAGAAGAGATTTTCCCGGCGGCAGAACAGTCGAAAGTCCAGATGGACCAGAAGTACGTGTGAAACTTGCCTTACTATTCACAGTCATTGTCTTCCCATTTTTACCACCATTCAGTTTAGCATGTACTGGTATGTTCTGCAGAACAGCTATTGTTCCTCCTTGTTTCTGTGGGGCTTTTTGCTAACAAGACAAAATTAATAATTTAGAATACCAGAACCAATCCAAATTTAAAATGCTAGTGTCAATGGTAAAATTCTCGAAATTATATAAACTATAAAACATCTTCGAGATAGAAGCCAAAAGGAGGATTTAATTAGGTTGCGTTGTGTTTGTAGGCTTCGTCAGGTGTTCTCGTCGCCGATACCACAAAGCCTGGAGACCAAGGTCTTGGAACAGTGCGTATTATCTGTGCTCGTTTACGGCACTGAAACGTGGACACTGTATATGCGACTACTCCATAAGCTTAGAATCGTTAAGAGAGCTATGGATAGAGCTATGTTCGAAGTTTCTCTGGTAGATAAATTTCAAAATGAAGTAATCCGCCAGACCACCAAGGTTGCCGACATAACTTTTGACACTCTTCCCAATGAGTCAGGAATGCCCAGTATCAGCTTTTACGGAGTCGTCGGATCAGCTCGTCTGGTCAAACGAAAGGGGTGTGACCGACGAAGAGTTGGGACGAGCTATTAAGCGTCTCAAAGCTCGAAATACTACACCAGGTCCTGACGGAATTCCCGGATGCGCATGGGTACTAACAATAGCAGCGGGACTAGGAGAGACTGAGGGAGCTGTTTATCTGCTGCTTCAATGGCGGTGTATTCCCTCAGGGCTGGAAGGAAGCATGGATGGTGCTCTTAAAGAAAGATGGTAAGACCGCAGACACTCCTGCATTCCGACCGATATACCTGTTAGATGAGGACGGTAAATTATTCGAAAGAATTATTGCCGATCGCATCAACCTGCATCTCCACCAAGAGGGCCCCGTTCTGTCGGATGGCCAGTTTGGTTTCCGAAGGGCACGGTTGACGGTGGATGCAATCCTACGCATTTGGGAACAGTCGCAACGGACAGTGGATCAAGGTGGTGTGGCATTGGCAGTTACCCTTGATGTAGTCAACGCCTTTAAGTCACTGCCATGGGGAGTAATAAGGGAAGCGTTGGCGTACCACCGCGTGCCTCCCTACTTACAGCGCTTTATCGCGGCCTACTTAAAAAACAGATGCATCCAATATGTGGGTCGGGATACCGTACTACATAGGAGAGAGATAAATTGCGGAGTTCCATAGGGTTCTGTATTGGGTCCTCTATTATGAAACATTACATATGATGCCGTCCTTAGAGTCGATCTCTCCGCTGGAGTGCGTGTTGTATGTTACGCGGACGACACCTTAGTATTGGCCAAAGGAGGCAGCTTTGATGACACCATCCGGCTTGCCGAACTTGGAGTGGCATGCATTGTGGATAAAATGCATGAACTGGGTTTACGGATAGCGCCTCGTAAGACCGAGGCGATATGGTTTCACAAGTTCCCTATAACCAGGGAACCTCGCAGTTTATCGGTTCGCGTAGGTGACGTGCCTGTTGGGGTGGGATCGGTGATGAAATATCTCAGACTCACTGTAGACAGTCGATGAAGGTTCGAAGAGCACTTCAACCGCCTGATCCCTAGGATTGAGAAAGTAGTAGGTGCTCTGCATAGAATGCTGCCCTATCTTGGGCGTCCCGGGGAAGGAGTCCGCCGCCTCTACTCAAGGGTCGTACGATCGATGGCCGGAGCGCCTGTATAGTATCATCGGCTGTCATGTAGCCGGCGTTGTAGAGGCAAAGTGAACAGCCTACAGCGTAAGATGGCCATTCGTGTCGCGCGAGGATACCGAACGATATCTTTTGAGGCAGCCACTATCGTGGCGCGGTTTCCACCCTTAGACGTCCTGGCAGAGATGGATGCGGGAGTCTATAAACGACTCCGTTATCGCCACGGTGAGGCCAAGCCCCTAGATGCGGCATAAGTGCGTAGGTAGAAGCACAGGAGTGCTCTAGAGGTCTGGAGAGAGCGGCTCGTTGAGCCGCATAGCTCACGACAGCGCATCGTAAGCGCGGTGCTGCCAAGCTTCGAAGTATGGCTCCGGTCGGGTGGAATGGCGCACGTCACCTTTAGATTGACTCAGGTGCTCACCGGACACGAGTGTTTCGGTGAGTATCTAAAAAGGATTGGCCGCGAACCAACAACGCAATGCCACCACTGTGGCGAGGACCCGGATACCGCACAGCATACGCTCGCTGAATGCCCTGCGTGGGAGTCCGAGCGACAAAGCCTGGTGAACAGGATCGGACACGATCTTTCGCTGCCAGTAGCAGTAGCCGCTTCGATGAAAAGCAAAAGTGCATGGGCAGCATTGGTCTCCTTCTGTGAAGCCGTAATGGTACAAAAGGAGGCCGCCGAACGGAAACGAGAGTGATTCCGCTCGGAGAAGACGACGGGGCGGTGGTAATGGACGCACCAGCCCGTCAGCCGTGTAGTCTCGGGCTAGTAAGAATAAGACTAAGGTAATCCCTGCTTGTCGGAGAAGGTGACTAAAAGGGTCTTTGAGTTTCGCAGGCCTTGAGAGTGGGGGCCCTTATCGCTCAACATGCGAATCTGTGTGGGACAGCCTAGGAGAGTTAAGCCCCTCATCAGAGACTTGTTCAAATAAAGTGTAGAGAGGCACCGGTGCGTTCTATAAGAGATCCCGGAGCCTCTCCGAATGCACTGATGCAGAGCACCAAGGGAGTTTTAGTGAGTAAAAATTTCACATAACCCTAACTTCCCCCAAAAGCAGGGTATCTTTCGAAGATATCCCCCCGAAACAAAAAAAAATTAAAAAAAGAGTTGTTTCTATACCTAACTTATTGTACGGGATAGGATAACAAATTAAAGTGCGCATAAATATGTATAACTATATTATAAACTAACAATGTATGATATAAGAATTTATATCTTAACGGTAAACTTGTTTAAGAATATTTTTATGTAAATAAATACAAGAAGACCGAACGGTTCTCTTTACGGTAAAGCAACGCGGTAGCTTAGAACTAAGCAGCTCTCTCTAAGGTAAAGCTCCGTCGTAGAATAGGATTAGGCTAATGACTCCCGACAGGTCAAAATGTTAAGCCTATGATTGGTCCAGGCTTAAATCAATATGCAAAATTTGTATAAATTGAGCGCCATTTGAAGACCGGGCCCTAACCGGTGCCGAATGGTACCAGCGCAATGTGGACCTCCACAGCGACCTCGAACTCCCGACTATTGCGGAGCACTTCAGAGAGTGCTCCGCAATAGTCGGATTCCAAGAACAAAAAGCGCAGACCACGGCATGCGCAAATCCACCATCCCTAAGGGTCCCTTACACCACATACGAACCCACAGTCATCGACAACACCCACGTCACCACATACACTTCGGACACTACCAACACGCTCCGAATTTCGACGTCACGCCGCCCTTGCTTACGCGGCGCCACAGCCCACAGCCGCACACACACCGCGTACACTAAGTACACCCGCGAACAGGGGCGATCCTCACCGCCCAGAAATTCCGATACAGGCGAAGGTAGTCGGGGTACGGGTCCGTACCCGCCTTCGACGACCGAGCAGATTAGCCAGAAAAACCAAAAAACCAGATACATAATGTGAAAATCCGCCGTCGGATAACTACAGTCCACTTTTCTTTTTTTTTTTTTTTTAAACAGGCCTTGGACACGGGTCCACGAGCCCAGTATCAGAAAAGCTGTAAAAGTCGCATGGCTGGCAGCGCTAACATCGTCAGGAATCTAGACCGGGCCCATTCGGGTTCAGCCCGCCGTACCGATCGGAGGCGTTCCATGCTGCCGTAATTAGTGCGCGCTACCGCTCTGCCGCGCCCCCGCCCGACCTGCCCGTGCTCCGTGCGTGTCAAGACGCTGCTCAGTCGGCTGCCGTTAGCGGTCGTGCCAGTGCAGTGAAATAATGCGTGTTTCCAGTGTGCGAAAACTCTGCCGGCGGGGCGGCATCAACACAAACTAGCGGCCAAGCAAATGCGATGCCCTACTAACCCAGTTCGCGTGCTTTGCACGCAAACAGTTCCCAGAAGCCTGGGAACAATTTATTAAGTGTCCTCCTACCTTCTCTTTAAGTTCCGTGAACTTCGACACAGCCTCTCCGGACCCAACCCGCGCGACTCGCGCGCCACCCAAGACAAGGGCCCCCGTGGCGGAGCCTTCTAAGCCCGATCTGTCGGCCTCTTCCGACTCAGACTCGGAAACGAACATCAGCGGCAGCGACATGGAGGTGGAATATCCACCATCCAAACGTGCCGACGACGAGGGCTTCACTCTCGTCGTCAAGAAGCGCAAACTCGGACCGCGCCTCGCCGACACACATGCCGCGCTTCTCGCGCATCTCCTCCCCCAACACCTCGGCCCCGCCCAAGAAACGTGGACCAAAGCCACCTCCCCCGATTGTTCTCCAGGACAAAACGAAATGGAACACAGTTTCCAAGTGGTTCGCCGACCACAAAATAGAGTGCACCAAAGCGCAGAACACCGCGCAGGGCATTCGCATCAACTTAGCCACGGTCGATGATTTCCAGGCTGCTACTAAAGACCTGCGGAACGCCGGCCTCGGCTTCCACACCTTCGCTCTCCCCAAAGAGAAGCAACACCGCGTCGTCATTCGCGGAATTTCCCTCGAACTCGACATCTCTGCGTTCATCGACGACCTCAAAAACAAAACTTCCCTGTGTTGGAAGCTCGTCGCGTGACCAGCATCCGCACGTAAACTACACTCCCGCTCATCCTCACGAGTATCGAACTCTCCCCGGAGAGGAAGAAAATATTTGGCATCGACCGACTGTGCAACCTCACCAGCATGAAGATTGAGATCCCGCATAAAAAGGGCATCATCGGCCAATGCCACCGATGCCGATTCTACGGCCACTCGGCACGCAACTGCTACGCCCGCCCGAGCTGCGTCTTATGCAAAACCGAGAGGCACCCCGCGAATTATCGCGGGTGATCCAAAGCCCTGCGCAGGCACTCCGGGGGTCCCCAACGCTCAACCACAGCTCCCACACAGGTTGCACCGCAGCACTTCGCCTCTAGCCCCTCCGATCTCGGCGTGGAGCAAACCGCTCCCCCGACTAAAACCCACCGAGGCTCTCAAAGCCGCCCCTTCGTCGGGACAGCCAAAACTCCAGCCTGCTCGCAGCCAAATGCCTCCGCTTTCGGAAATACAGGACCTTATCACCCTGATTAAAGAAGGTGAACATCGAAGACATTCTCGTTTTCCGAAAAGTTGCGAATCGCGGAAAACTCGCAGGACAGGCTTCGGGCCTTCTTTCGAACACGGCGAGACTCTGGCCGCGCTGCAGGAAGACTACCCATAACTCTCCCAGGACTCTGTCCGCGATCCTTGGTTCTCGTTTTTAATCACAAAAATTACTACCAAAATCCTGGGCAGAATCAAACCCCGCTCCCTAACTTTCGCGTATTTCAACGCGGACGGCATCCGCTCTCACTCGGAAGAAATAAGCTTATTTCTCATGAACCACGACGTCAACGTCATGCTCATTCAGGAAACGTTCCTTAAATCCTTCGATCGCGATCCAAAAATCGCCAACTACCACATTATCCGTCACGATAGGTTGTCCGCCCCAAAAGGCGGCACCCTCATCTATTTTAATCGGTCCATGCACTGCATACCGCTAGAAAGTCCACCCCTTGCCAGCATAGAAGTCTCGACGTGCAAAATCTCCCTTACCGGTCATCAACCGACCGTCATTGCATCCGTCTACTGTCCTCCACCAAAGCGGTGCGGGGAACAAACATAAGAACCCTTCTCGACCAAGGCCAGTCTGTTATCCTCGCTGGCGATCTCAACAGCAGGCATAACACCTGGGACGCAAATAATTCAAACCCTAACGGTAAAATCCTGTACAATCTCGGGGGTAAGCGCAAATTTAACTTTGTAGCGCCGCCAACCCCGACGAGATTCCCGCCTATCGCATCTCACAAACCATCCCCTTTGGACATTGCGTTGTTCAACAACGTCACCATCCCACTGCATTCGAGATAATTGACGATCTCAGATCCGATCACCGCCTGGTTCTAATGAAGCTGGGCCGGCCCGCTAGCGAGGTCCCTCTGACCAAAACCATCGTCAACTGGCGCAGCCTTGAAGTCAAAGTTAAGGCCGCAGAACCCTAGCACCTAGATGGAATCCCTAGCACGTTCGACTCGCGCGATACTGCAAACCGAGCGATCGACTCGTTAACTCATCTTATCGCCACAGCCGTTAAGGAATCGTCGAGGACGGTTCCCGATTCGGACTACCTTCTCGGGTCCCTCCCGACCGACCCTCGACGGCTGTTCAGAGTCAAGAACGCCGCATTGAGACCTTACTCTCGATATAGATCCGAGAAAATCAGGATAAAACTACGCTGTCTTTAAAGGCAAGTAAAAGAGCACATATCCAACTCGGATCCGACCGATAGGACAATATGCTTTGCGACTTAGAGCCTTCAAACGCCACGTTTTGGCGTCTGGCCCGCAGTCTCAAAGCGGAGAACATGTCCAGTATACCTTCTCTCGTAATGAGCAATGGTTCCTCCCTGGCGTTGGAACATACCGAAAAAGCCGATTGTCATTCCGACAGCCTGGAGAGCCAGTGCACTCCCTCAACCAAAGCAATAGACCCCGCTCCCAGCATATTGGTCGAAGACGAGATGCGCCGTAGAGCAACCCTCCCACCACCCCTCCAACGGGTTCCCGCCTTGTCGTGGCGGAGGAGCTTAATAACCGTGGTCCGGTACACGGTGAAGCCAAGTGGAACCCACCCGGCCGGCCCGCGTCGAAGGGCTGGCCGAAGCGGCCGCTCCAGGTTCGAGCACCGGTTGGGGTAACTGGAGCTCACCGGAGCGGTCGGGGGCCGCAGGGGCGGTTTCATACCGCCCCTCGCAGCCGAGGTGGAGTCGCGGAGGGAGTACCCTATGCGGCCAACCGGTGTCGCACCCTCGGGGTGGGCTGCGAAAGCGGCCAGCGCCGGCAGGGTCGCGGTTGAGTGCGAGCGTTCCCGTGACCCTGCCATCATGGCGATGAGGCGGAACATCGTGGGGGTTTTAGTCGGTGCAAGTCCGACATAACTCGTCCTTGCCCCCGCGAGGACGAGTATGCGTAGGCATTTCCCCCACGTAAAACAAAAAAAAAACCCTCCCACCAGAAGGTCCCGCCCTAAAACACCGGTCGTCCACGGTCAGGTCGTTGACATCATCAAGAGGCTAACAACCAAATCAGGAATCCGACAACATCCCCAATAGAGTGGTGAAATGTTTCCCGCCCCCGATCATCGGCTTGCTTGTGGCCATCTTTAACGCTCTGCTATCCGACTGTTCCTTCCCAGACGCCTCAAGAGAGGCCGTAGTGATAGGTATTCCGAAACCCGGGAAGCTGAGGAACCTACCCAGCAGCTATCGCCCGATCAGCCTACTGAACACCTTAGACAAAATCTACGAGCGCATCATCCTAGAGCGTCTGCGCCATTTCACCACATTGAACAACCTCCTCCCCAACGAACAGCTCGGGTTCAGGAATAGCCACTTTTGCGTCCAACAAGTCCACAGAGTGACGGAGAACATCTTGGCCGGCTTCGAGCACAAGCATCCGAAGGACACCTGCGCCGTTCTATTCGACATCGCGAAGACGTTCGACAAAGTCTGACACGAGGGCTTGTTATACAAGCTTTACGCTCACAAAGTGCCAGACCAACTCGTCACCATCATTCGAGCCGCCTACCTATCGAACCGCTCCTTCCGCTTCCGCGCCGAGCATGCTCTCTCCTCGATCCTGCCGATCGGAGCCCGCGTCCCTCAAGGCTCTTGTCTATCCCCGCTACTCTTCTTGCTTTACACGAGCGACATGCCCAAAGAACGCTACATCGGCCTCGCTTGTTTCGCGGATGACACCGCTCTCTACCACTCTGGCAGAGCTCCGAGTATTATATCGAGTCGCTGACAAAAGGCGACCACTCTTATAGGCTTGTGATCCCTGGAAGTAGCGAATCGACGTAAACCCGGAAAAAGTGAAGCTATTCACTTCACCCATCGAAAGCTTTCAACCCTTCACTGGAAGTCGGTCTTACACGGCCATAAACGCGGCCAGATCTCCCTCTTCGGCCAGTGCATCCCATGGAGGGACTCGGTCAAATACCTCGGCATCACGCTCGACGCCAGGCTCAACTTCATCGCCCACATTCGCAAGGCGAGAAACAAAGCGGCCCAAGTGCTGGGCAAGCTATACCCCCTGTGGTGCATGAAGAGCAAGCTCTCTCTCAGACACAAGCTTCACCTCTACAAGGTATGCGTAAGACCTATAAGGTCTTACGCCAGCGTAGTCTTCGCCCATTCGTACGAAGCACGCCTCAAACCCCTGCAGGTTCTCCAAAACTGATTCACCCGCATCGCAACCGGTACCAGCGCAATGTGGACTTCCACAGCGACCTCAAACTCCCGACCATTACGGAGCACTTCAAAGAGTGCTCCGAAACATACTTCGCCAAGGCGTCATGTTACACCAACCCTTTCGTGACCAAAGCGGCCAACTACGAGCCGCCCTCGAATCCCAAGATCAAAAAACGCAGACCACGGCATGCGCTAATTCCGCCATCCCCAAGAGTCCCTCACACCACACACGAACCCACCGTCACCGAAAACACCCACGTCACTACACACACACTTCGGGAATTACGAACACCCTCCGAATTTTAACATCACGCCGCCCTCGCTTTAGAACGCGGCGCCACAGCTACACACATACCGCGTACACTAAGTACACCTGCGAACAGGGGAGGTCCTCACCACCCAAAGATTCCGATTTATGGCGAAGGTACTTGAGGAACGGGTCCGCGCCCGCCCTCGACAACCGAATAGATTCGCCAGAAAAACCAACAACCAGACACATATTGAGAAATTCCGCCGTCGGATAACAACACTCCTTGTAGTAATTTTTTTTTAAATTATGCCGTGGATCCGGGTCCACGAGCCCAGTATCAGATAAGCTGTAAAAGTCGCATAGCTTGCAGCGCTAACATCCTCAGGAATCTAGGAGACCGGGCTACTTGTAGTCTGACGCGCAACAGAATAATAAACAGTTCAACATGAAATAACGAAGTTTTCATTTCTACATATAAGCACCCGGCGTTACAGCGAATGTGTAGAGGCATACACTTATGCTGCATTTATTTTGGTCTTAACACCTTTAATATCATCAGTCAGCCACGGCGCAAGCACGTATTACAACCTTATTGACTAAAAAGAAGCATGTATGTCAAAGACTTACATTAATAAAGGGTTAAAGACATCCATTTTCTCGTCTACAGTAGAAACCAAAAAACCGCGTCCCAATCAATACCACAGATATCGGCCATTAACTTACCAGTATCGATTGAATTGAAGTTCCGCTACATTACTATATATATACTATACTATATAGGGTTTGGGTTAAAAACAACGAATATGTAAGAGACGAACACCAGGTGATGATAAGAGACCCCCCAACGGGTTCCCAATTTGTCGTGGCGGATGGGCTTAGTAACCGTGGGCCGACACACGGTGAAGCGAAGTGGAACCCACCCGGCCGGCCCGCGGTGAAGGGCCGGCTCGCAGCGTAGGGCCGGCCTGAGGCGGCCGCTCCAAGTAAGAGCTCTGGAGGCCCACCGAGAGCTCACCGGAGCGGCTTTATGCTGCCCTGTGCGGCCGGCTGTAGGGGCGGTATCATATTGCCCTCTGCAGGCGAGGTGGAGTCGCGGAGAGAGTACCCTCTGCAACCAAACGCTGTCGCACCGGCAATGCGGCGGCGGTGGGGCCGCGGGGAAAGAGGAGTATCTATATTGCAATGCGCCGTTCTCCCTATCCTCCGCGGCCGTTGACGGTTAGCGACGGGCCCAACATCTCTCTACCGCGGGGAGCCGGGAGAAGTTTTCTCCCGTGATTCCCATGGTCTCTGAGCGACGAGTTCAGGGGAACGCGTCGGCCGCGCAACTGCAGGAGGCCGAGGAGGGGGCGCGCTGCATGTTCCGGCGCGCCCTGGAAAGGGAGGGTGTATCCCTCCCTCCTGAGGGACTGCGCAAGCGGCCAGCGCCGGCAGGGTCGCGGTTGTGTGCGAAAGCGTTCCTGTGACTCTGCCATCAGGCGATGAGGCGGAACATCGTGGGGGTTTTAGTCGGGGCAAATCCGACATAACCCGTCCTTGCCCCCGCGAGGACGAGTATGCGTAGCTATTTCCCCCATGTTAAAAATAAAACAAAAAAAAAAGTGATGATAAGAGAAGGCTTCGGCATTAATTTGCCCATGTGAGGCCCAGGTGATGATACAATGATAAGATATAGCAAAGAAGCTATGCAAGAAAGAAAATCGTTGGATTAAGAGGAAGGACATTAAGAAAACGGAGTTTATAACAGAGCGGTGATTGGAGGTGATGGGTAGAATGTAGGTTGTCATTATTCACTAAACAGGTGTTAAAATGATTGTGTTGTCTACAGAGGTGACATTTTTTTCTAATAATACTTCATACAGATGGAAGTAGTTAATACGTAGAGAAGGGCAATAGAAAGAGTAGCAATTTAAGATAATCAAATAAAACTTCAATCAACAAGTGTTCAGAGCATTATAGAATATTAGGAGGAAGATTTAAGGAGGATGTTATAGGAAAGATGGCTTCTAAAATAACTAGTCTCACCACCTCCACCTTGTAGGATCTGTCATTTTGAATGAGAATAAAACAGGTAAGGAGTAGCAAGTTGTAAGAAGAGCTTAAGAAAAGATTCAGAGATAAGTATTGCGATTTGCGCAAGGCAGCTGGTAACAACTGCATACCGAAGATGTGTCGTTCCTCAGGAGAGGCTTACGTCCAACAGTGGACCTACCACAAGTTTAAGATATAGTATAAGTAATTTAAAAAATAAATTAATAATCACTCCTAAATCATTTAAATATAAAATATTTCCAAATCTGATCTTATCTTACCATATATCCATTTGCTGCACTGATAATTTGTTGGGGGGGAGTGCTCATACATGTAAATGCCACATGCAGGGCAGGCGGATTAATTCCCTCAATCACCAACTCTTTAGTAAATAAAGACTGTCTGAGCAATGGCAAGCTTTTCTGAAATACATTAGACAATAATATGTGAAAACTTATTGTATCAATATTAAAATAGTACTTTATCAAACAGCCATAAATTAAAAAACATTTGCTAATTTTTAATATGTATATACTTAAATGCTGGCAGCGCAGGATTATCGATGTGGAGATCTTTGAGGAAAACTTATTTCCAGCAGTGGACTTTTGTCGGCT
The DNA here is from genome assembly GCA_029030555.1 of Ornithoptera alexandrae. Lineage (NCBI taxonomy): Eukaryota > Metazoa > Arthropoda > Insecta > Lepidoptera > Papilionidae > Ornithoptera > Ornithoptera alexandrae. The sequence continues at coordinate 3,509,054 of JARDVY010000160.1, read as the reverse complement.
AATGATGATGATATACTTAAATGAAGCTAAAAATTTAAAACTAACTTTCAAAAATCCAATTAAGCATGGTTGAGGACTTGCATTCAACAGCCTTTCTAGTCTGTTACAAAATTCTTCTGGCTCTACTTGTGCATCTATAAGCTCTTGAATGAGATTCCTTACATTGCGTTCCACAGACTTGGGCTCTTTACTTGACAAGTCGAGCAAATTAGCAAGGAAATTACGGCATTTTTCTTTTGTGTTGTCAGATGGTTTCTGTATAAAGCCATAAAAGAATCTTAAAAATTGAGAAATTGACAAAATTTAAACATTGGAATTTATATAATTTAATAAAGTATTTACTTTACTAGTGGTAAGTTTCTGTTACCACACACTGTCTAGTGGGGTCCCTTCGAAATGCCTATTTCTGCCGCTAAACAGTAGTGTTTGAAGGGTGCTGTAGCTAGTGTAATTACTGGGGTAACAAAACACAAGTCGTTTTATGTCCCTGGCAACGAGTGCAACGTGGTGCAGTGTTTAACATTCTAACTAGCTCAGGTTATAGTTCCGCTCGTCTCATCGCGTAAAAAAAATATTTCTTTTACTGTATCAAAATTTCATTAATACAGGTTGTGTATTTTAAAAAATCCCTATGTTCAGAATTTAATTTATTCAGATAGTCTTCATTTTCGTGTTACCTTGAAAATCCCAATTATTTCGAAATTGAATGACTATTGTTAATAGGTACAAGTGGATGATGCAAAATTTCATAATTACTTGAGTGGTCACAGTAGGTGACTGAGGTGGTGGTGTGCCTGATTGAATACCCTCTGAAGCCGCTACCACAGGACCAGGCAGCAATTGCCCAGGTGCTGCAACACTTGTTGAAACCGTAGCAACCCCTGAATGCTGTGGATAATTTATTTAATTTAATCAAGAAGTCAGTAGAAAAATGTTTACTTAACAATAATTTTTTATAAACTTAACACCCTAAGTTAAGTTCTTCTGCTTCCTCAGACTATTGAATGTTTATCAAATCTTTAGTCAATTGATCTTCTAGCAGACTTTTGTTTAGCTTGAAAGTCTATAAAACTTGTGGAAATGGAACTGAAGTGCATTATGACTGTAATTAGATTAGCTTAGCTGATTAGCTGCTTAGTGCAGTTAGTATATCATTAATATAAAATATCTCCAATTGTGCTATAGTCAATATCTGGGATAAAGCCTCAAGTGACCATAAAGGTTATTTGGGAACTATTATCTTGGCAATACATTTAAAACCTTGTCTTATTCCACTCTTTCCCTCAATTTGCTTAATAGGTTCTGTTCACTCATAAACTCACAAACTCTCATGCAATCTTAAAGCACTAACAACCTAAAGGCAGAACAGAGACTTTGAATTTCAAAAGAATAATGTAAATCTTTTTTCAAAGCACATTAATGAAGCTCTGCTACAAAGCATAATAAACATAGTTGTAGCCATAACAGCTGAAGTCATCATGTCATCAACAACTCATGCAAGGCAAAGTCTACACTTACTATATATAACACCACTTAATAGTTTAATGATTTCCGTGCAATTGTATTGAATGAAAGCAACCATTAATCATGTAAGTTCTTTTAAATACTAAAGTCAAAACCAATACCATGTATCACATCATGAATGAATGACATGAACAATCCATACTGATTACTTAGTGGTAAATGATATTAATTTTAGAGATTAGTCATGAAAGATGCAGAACAACTACTATGTGATAATTTAATCATAATATTCCTTAAAATTTCCCTATTCACTTTATATAAAACAGTAAAAACTATATACATATTTTTTAAATATGCCTTGAAATTTTAGTGATTCTGTATATATAGTAAGTATAGGCCATTTATAAATAATTCAAGCAGAATGTTGCAAAAACAAAGCAAAGATAAAAAATTTGGTGTGAGTTTGATAAAAATGTTAAATTGTATCATAACATATTATTTATTCTTTACATTACATTATTGAAATACTTGTTACATTAAAATAAATTTTAAATTGTTTAATCTGAAATTGAGTTTCAAGTATGTTAATTGCACTAGTTGAAATTAAAAATAAACCAAGATAAATGTTTGATACAAATTTTCTGTACTATGATCTCATGGCATTCTTACCTTGATAAATACCAGAGAACATGAGCATCTTCACCAGAAAACACATGCATTTTCATTTTAACCGGATAGTATTCAGAGAATGAAGGGTAACATTTTAAGGCTAAAGCAGATGAATCTTCAATTTCAAATTGATGTTGGATTGCAGATCTGCGCCTACTTACTGCCGGCACAGTTGACAGCCTGAGCGTCTGCGGCTGCGGCAGCGTGAGGTTGTTGGCAGCAGGAGCTGGACCGACTCTCAATAGTTGATACTGACCATTGTCAGTTTTTAACAACAAATGACTCTGCTGCCCTTGTTGTAGACTTTGCAGTGTTTGCAGCGTAATCTAAAAATGAATTCCCCGTTTCAATTTATCCCAACTAAATTTTCATATCTCCTTAGGGACAGGAAAACCAATAGTGTTTCTTGGCAGGTCATTTGTTAGATTAACATTTAGTACGTTACATACAGACAATAATGAAGGGTGCAACATTAATGCTTGAGTAAGGCTGGAGACATTGTCTACAGTGGCAGATATTTAAATGTAGAAGCTGGTGTTTCCTATTGTTACATTACAATATTAAATAGAAGAAAACATTTAGTACTTGCTACATATATAACAAAGATATTGTTTTTAATTATGTTATACTTATAATTACTTGTGTTATCAATTATAATTTCAAATATACGGATAAGAAATTTTCTTCATAAAAATTAAGAAAAATAAAAAGTCTATGTTTGAAACAAGTTGGCATTTATGGATTACATTATCAATGTGGATAACAAAAAGTGAAACTAAAAAAATACAGTTTATGATTATTTTGAGTGAAGGTTTGATTTCTTTACAAGTTGTTTGAATATTAACTGGATACATTCAATTATTCATAACAATTTATTGGCCAAGCAGTATCTCAATTATTTCTCTGCAGCTTGTGAATAACCTCTGCAAGTGCTTGTGTGATGGGAGTTTACTTAAATAATACAAGATTTTAACTAAATGACAATGTAATTTTTAATATTTATGAATGAAACCCACATTAGTTAAATAAAAAAAAAAAATAGAGAATTATGTTGTGTTGTTCTAAGAATAGATAAAGTAAATGAAACACCAATCATGCAAAATGATATGGTTACATGAACATGATACTGTTCTTAACGCTAGCATTGGAATTTTCACCAAGCGGTGAAATTTATATTATGTAAAAAATAAACAAATATTGATAAACATTGATACACAGAGGCAATGCAAATGATATTGGATTTACAGTAAAATAACTGCACATTATTAGTTTTGATAGTCATTTTAAAAACCGATACCAAATTCAGCAGAAAGAACTATGTGCATAATATGCTTTATGACATACTTTTCAAGTAACTTTACTTTTGGAGCAATTTATAGCTTTAATAGGCAACACCAAATTACATCTTTTAACCACTCCATAAGTAAAGAATATTTTTTACTCAGAAATAAAACTTTTAAGAGATTTATTTGAAAATGTAAAATTTTCTGGAGAATGTGCAAAGAATGGTCAACACTTACACCTGGTGCTGCAGCTCTAGCTCCAACTACTTGTTGAGTTCCAATCACAACTCTTGGAGATACTGTGGCCACTGACTTCTGGGCAGCAACAGTTGGCGCTCCTGGTCTCATATTCAATATTTGAACGTTAGGCAAGATAGTAGGTTGGGCAGATCCCAAATTTTGAGTATTTACAACACCATTTTGTACTGGTTTGCTTAAAGTCATACCATTTGGTATTGAGGTAGGCATACTGGAATTAACTGTCATAGGCACAGTAACCATACCTGGTTGCAAACCGACTTGCCCCGAATTTGTTCCTTGTTTAATAACTAATTGGGTCTGCATGGTTATTGTGTTTTCACCAGAATGAGATACACCACTCTGTGGCAATGTTTGGATAATCTGATTCTGTGGTGATGATAAATTAAGAGACCCGTTTGTTATTGTTTGAGAGGAAAAAGCCACTCTGTTCGTAGAATTAGGCAATATCTGCGTTTGAGACATTACTTTTAAATCATTTGGACTCGAAGTTGTGGGCCTTAGTTTCGATGTAACAAAATGTGGTGGGGAACATTGGACAATGCTATAAGACAAGTTATTTGGAGTAGGCGAATGGAAGTCAGAATTTTCAGATTCATTATCACTGACACTGTTCGTATTATATTTCTGTACTCCATTAATAGAACTTGAACTTATAATTTGCCCGTTTACAACATTTACTACATTGTTTTGTGATGGCACTGTTAGTACGGACGTAACTAATTGATATTCGAGTGAACCCACAATCGCGTTAACTGCATTCTCATCAACGTCCGGAGCAGACAAAGCTTGCTCTATAAACTCATCAAACGCCATTTTATATAAATCAGCGGATGTAGCTAGTGTAGTTTACCGGTTTATATAAGTCTCAAATACCAAATAAATATATTTTTAAATATTCAGTATAAACTTCAAAATTATAAGGAAAGTTTATTTCAAGTAAAATAAAAAAATTAATTGATTAATTTTATTCATTGAAAATTAGGCATATATATAAACCATAGAGTAAATAAGTTATAAACATATCAGAACAGTACTAGTGACAGAAAAAAATTATGATAAATGAAATATAAAAAACCACAGACGATAAATTAAACCAAAACAGGTTGGTGACAATTTTATATTTTAATTTATAAAATTTTCTCAGCCTGTGTCAACCTAAGAAGTAACCTAAGTATATCGCTCAGTGGGGAAGCTTATGTGTTTGTATGGGCAGGTCTGTGCATGAATGTTTTTGTTTAAAGTGCTATAGCTGTGTTGTTTTCATAATGTGGTAACCTTAAGTATTCGAACGTGTCTGGGGCGTCAGCTGTTACCGCTACAATTAGCTGTTATCAAGACGACGCCGATCGCATTTTACGGATTAATCATCTGCATGCGAAGTTTCACGCGAATGCAACGCGTAACCGATAGATGTGGGGATCTCTGGGGAGGCATATGTCCAGCAGTGGATGTCTATCGGCTGATGATAATGATACGAAGTTTTCGCGTCAACAGTGACATCCAGTTTAATTACGTTTATTGTTCTTTTTTGAGGTTATTTCTTTTTTTAGAGTAAGCTGAAGTTATGCATCAGCAAGATTTCAGGGACCTCTACTGATAATGTGACCGTGTCGCTGAAAGATCAAGTGCAATGTATACAATGCCACCAGATCTGTTATTTTAAAAGTGAGAGGGGCTTAGCCATTCACATTGGCAAATGTCATACGAAGCATGCCTCTTATTTTAACCCATCTCATTCCACTACTGCTCCACCTCAGAATTCGGCTCCTCATCAACAATTGCTTAGGCGAAAAATTCTGATTTTTTTTTTATTTCATTCAGCCGCAAGATTTAAATACTCTATTCCTATATTCATGAGAATTCCCAAAGGAGCAAGAGTAGCAGTGGCTCACAAGCTTGCCGAAGCAATACATAACATTGTGCCACAACTCAAAGCTGTACATGTACACCATTAGTTAATACTACATACATGTACTAATGTATATGTAATGAATATACAATGTACATGTACTAATCCATACGTAATGAATATACAATGTATATGTAATGCGACTGTACTAATGTACACTGTCCTTTACAAATATCATCTCTTTTCTTTCGGGGTCAGCTGGCAGTCTCAATGACTTCACCTTGCAGTACCTTAAGGATCTCACCAGCATTTTCTGTGGGGAAACCGTAGAGACACTCCTGCAGGAACTAATGAATCTGTGCAACCTGATGCTGTGTTACAAGATTGCATCAGATATACTTATATACGTGCATATACTTAACGGAGCTTATCTCTGTGCTCTGGAGAGGAGAGATGGGGCATTATAATAATCTCCCATAAACATTATTATATTACATATACATCTTTGAATAAGTTTGCATTTATAATTACAGATCTATTTGGCATTTCTACATACACATACCCTTAGGTAACTATGTTCTGATTTATCAGTAAATTTACAATGTATATTTCATTCTAGAGTGTGCTTATTTGCATATAAAATATTTGCTAAAGAACAGTATACAGCTACAAGTGCAATCAAGCTATGCAATCTTGTAGAAACTTTGTTTAGTGTAACAAAAATTTTAAGATTTGCGCCAGGTGAAGTATTACTTTTGATTTAACTAATGAGAATGTAAGATTTAGTGCAAGTTTTATTGTATGCACAGCATTGTGTTTTTCTGGAATAGTTTTTAAATTCATCTTTTATGATGTCTCTACTTAAATTATTGTAATTCATGCATATTATTTCAATTTCTCTATTTAAGTTTTTTGTATGTAAAGGTATAATGCTTTTTCAATAAAAATAACATAGTTGCTTACATATAATATATATGTAAATCTTTGATATTTTTAAGTACATGGCACATCTTTCTAAATTTGTTTTTACAATATAAGTTAAAAGTAGCCAATACTGAAAAATTTTAAGTGTTACTTTAGGACCATACTGCCATTAAGTTTTTATTTATGTTCTAGATTTAATATAATTGAATATGGTGATTTCTTTTAAAAATATAATTCGCTGGAAAACACCTTACAAAAACTAAGCTATAAAACTTTTCTTTGAACACTAACAAAACCAAATAGAGTAATTTGGAAATGCAATTTATTTATTTATTTAAAGGAAAAGTTATAGCTTACATTTACATTTACTTAATAAGATAGATTAATTAGGAAGTAAATAGAAACATTTAGTTACAAATAATAAATACAGTTGATGCCTGAATGCATGTGTTAAACACTAAATAACATTGATACAGAAAGTAGATGTTAATACATTACAGACGGATGCAGCACTGGTTTTAAAAAGGTTGATCCTTTTATAGTTACTGCATATTTTGTTAATTACTTACTCTACTTCTAAAAATATATGAGTTTATCTAAACAAATTAACTCCGCTCCTTGTGAAAAATTTTGTAACCCACAATTTTTTTTAATAAGTACAGAAGATAATTAAAAATTTTATTAAGCCATTTGATATTGTAAAGTGTTATTAAATAAAAATTTGAAAAAATATTTTTTTTTCATTTTTTCATGGTGTGATAAGTTGTTGATAAAAATATTTCTAGTGAATTTGGTACAATTTTCATCATCAATGACCTACCCAAAATAAATGCTTTGTGAACCAAAATATGACATGATGACAATTGATTAGAGAATAATAAATTTTGTCAATAGTCGTTTAAACAGTAATCGAGTCCTTCCAAATTATCTTCGATGTAGTACCCTTAGTTAGTGTACCTATTAAAAATATGCTTGTTAAATTATACCAAACTATCATTCTATTTATAACAAGAATTTTTTAAACAAATTTAATATACATGTAATACAGTAATAAAATTTTAAATGAATCTAATCTGAACATAAAATAGTTTTTAGATGACATGTTATAGAAAAAATTGAGATAGGTAAAATATCTATAAATTAAACCTTGAAATTATTAAAAAATTGTTTTAAACCGATTTGTTGTCATTACACTGCTATGTCGTACTGTTTGCGATTTTGCGTCGCGTAACGACTATAAAATATTATTCTTTTATGGTCATTTTATGCTTTTTTAAGAACTACTTCAGTTAAGTAATTTTTGAGAACTAAATAATTTTTTAATGTGTACCATTTTTTTCGCGATAAATATGCCTGTTGAGATTCAACTCGCCATTTTAATCGTGAAATCCAACGCGTAGTTATATAAAAATAATACAAACTTATCTATACTGTTTTTTTGTTAGACATAATAATTTTAAATCACTTTAAACGTACTATTGGTTTTGAAATCATATAGATACACGAAAGTCCATATGTATTCGGCATACCTATTTATGGCCAATAAAATAAAAAAAAATTAGCAAAAATTAATATGCGAATTATGTGGTTACGTTTATCTGAAATAGTAGTACTACTAATATTCTATAAAAATACTATTTTCCAGCTTGGAGATGTGATGTTTATAATGAATTATGAAGCCTTATCAACATTTCGTTTGTCCATATCATTAGGGTTGTGGGTTACACATTATTAGAAAATTAAATTTAAATTTCGCAGAAGTAAAATATGCAAATATTTAAGAATGAAATCATACCCTAACTTCCAATACAAGTTTGTAACGTATTACAGCTATAAAATTACGTAAAAAAATGTATGTTTGTACGTGCATGGTATGTGCGTGAGCGCCGATATCTATCTGATCATATAAAATATTTTTTAATGTAAATATGTGTATATATATACATATACGTAATTTATATAAATTTTGGATGTTGATTTTTCTTAAAGTCAATGCTTTTATTTATTGATATGTACTATTCCCGCTAAATAAAAAAAGAGCGTAGCAAGTATGAGTTTGTATGAAAATTCTGAACTTTAACATTATTGCATATTTAATGTATTTTTCAATTGCTACAAACAACATATGTACGGAATTTTATTAAGATATAATGTTAACAATCAGACATGCTTACACATATACTTTAAGCCACAACATCGACTGCGGGATATGAGCACATTTTTAAAACATTCATGCCAAAAAAGTAACATTGTAATCGCAAAATAAGTAAATGTCAAATCGGATAAAACATTTACTAAAATACAATTTTCATTACCTTATAAACTTTGTTGTCTTCTATGTCCATTGATTCCATTTCAACTGGATAAGGAAATTCTGCCATATCGGAACTATCGGTTAAATATGCCGCGAAATCATCGATCACTTACTTGCCTTGTCAAAATTAGGCACTCATTAATATTAATAGCGAATATTCAATTACCAGCTGCATCTCGCAGACTACTGACGACAACGCATGATCGGATGATTTTTTTTACAATTTTCGGTCTCGTAACTTGTTACATGATTGGTGTGTCTGTTAAGCAACAAATAGATAAACATATGTTTTGCTGCACCGCGCATGTCTAGTTTGCATCTCCCGGTACGGGTTATACGACCAAAATGTAATAGCCATTTAGGTCTTTTATTACTCTGTGATAGTCTGCTATCGTAACTTGTCCCTTTAATATATTGCAGAAGGTCGTATAGGGTTGAATCTTGTTAATATCGATATTATATGGAAATTTTGGTGGTGTAACTACTCTTTTCCTTTGATGATGTCTTGGAGAACATTAAGTAACATTATTAAAATAATATAAAATTAATAGTCACATATAAAAGTCCATTAACTCATATCTATAAAAAGTAAGTTTTTATCACTCACGCACTCGGTTCATATCCTCACTATTCGTAAAATATTCAATTTTAAGATATTAAACAAATTTACTTTCTTATCTATTAATATCTGTAAGTAAAGGTGAAACCTAAATAAATTAATATTCTGATAAGTAGAAGTTAAAATATTGTCATACATGTCAAGCGTTAAGAATTATGCGCCATCGATGTACACTCACGGCGCAGCTCTCCTCTCTAGAATGCCTATTTTAGGACCTGTAGCCCCGGATATATTGATTTTACTTCACGTAAAATATTGTTCTATGCGTAAATGAAACTACGAAAAGATAACTCTATCACAAAATCAAGAAACACGCCGTACATCTCATAAATAACATTTATTTAAGAGCTTAGACAAATTGCAAGGTTAAATTTATACTTGAAATAAAAACTTGTTCTAACTGCGAGGGTTTAGTTAGCAGAATTCATACAAAAACTGTCCTTAGTAAAAAATATAGCAACAATTATGAATGTGGAAACATAAATAGTTATACATTTCGAATAGGTCATATGATGCTGAAATATTTTATAACTAAAATAAATTTATGTTATTTGTAATATCAAATTCACAACGTTTTACTTAACTCATAGGAAGAATTACACGATATTTCTACAAAGAAAAACATCTGAAGTTTTTTTTTTTGTTTGTTTTGTTCGGTATACTTTTCGGAGTAACTGGGTCGATTTTAAATATGTTATAAATTATGAGATACTATAAAATTAATTAAGACTGCCTCAGCATTAGTCTAGTTCTGAAGTTAAAAATCAGATAGCGACTGATGATTTTAGCTCGCGGAAACCAGATATCAGTCCGATGAAACTGCAATATAGTCGTTAAGAGCCGGATAGAGGAAAAGACTCTTGGTGTGGAGATTGCGTACGGAACTTAGCATTATAGGCCGATCTAATTCCGAACGTATTACCTACCATGTAAGAACGGCTCGAAGTGGGTAGCTGTGGAAGAGTTTATTTAAACTTAAAGGTATTACACACCACCAATCGATACTACGACCCATCAATTTTCTAACTGATTTTTTTTTTCTTTGTCTTTAGACGTTACCTACTTTAATAGATTGTTTTTATTTGGTCCTCATAAATAGACAACAGCAAAAGAGTAATATTATTATGGGATCCTTGGAATCGAACCAGTGATATTTATCCTAGCCTCTGCGTCATTAACACAATTACAGCACTTGTCTGTCAAAATCATTTTAAAACTAAATTGATTTGACAATTGTTAAACACGAGTGTGTTTTTAAATTTTATTTCTACGTGTAAATTAACTATAATGCTTGTATATTTATTAAAAAAAATTTAGGTGAGAAATGCAGATTTTATCCCTTGTTTTGTTTAATAGTATCTAAGAGAATCATTTTGTTAGATTATTTGTTGGTCGAGGCATAGAAAATTTATTTAATTTTACATGACCTAAACCATCTAGTAAAAAATAAATACCTCGTTTCATTCATTAAGCTAAAAATATGGTTAAAATATAATAAGTAGAACTACTACTTATTACCGTATCGGCCTATGCTCAGTTCAAGATAACAATGTAATAGAATATTATTGTTTAACATATTTACCTTGATCATAAAAATTGCAATATAATTTATCCATGCCCGCTTTTCGGCTTTCCACACATAGTTTTTATATTACATTACTTTAATAATTAACGATAAATCATATAAATTTATATCAACGAATGAAATTTTGTATGATTTAAAATATTAATTAAATATAATTACTATTTCTGTGCCTCATTTAATTTCAAATTTATTTTTACTGGCAATATTTAAACTGGGGTGTCAGATTGCTATTTCTTGTACTCCTATCAGCTTTCTACTACGAATGAAAACTTGTTTGAGTAATGAAAAAAGTATTTATCTACGCCCTAAATATTTAAACGTGGTGCCTTATCTACAACCAATCGCGATTTTTTTTTTTAAATAAGTTTATTATTTTAAGCAAATTAGATTTTGAAATGTGTCTTTGAATAGGTTTTGTAAGTATTAACAGTGTTATTTTTCTGTCTAAAATTTATTCAGTTTGCATTGACTAAATTTATGAAAACTTGTATTATTGTATTTATTGATAGTTAAAATATGTCAGAGCCTCTTTCTGTCTGCTCGCTTTCTTTTTTCGTTATTTTTTATATTTGTATTTTATCGAGATGAAAGGGGCGGCGACACTTTTTTCACGTATTTCAGTTTTAGGTATTCATTTTAATATTTCATATTATTAGCTTATTTAACTTAGACAAAAAAAAATTAAATTCGTGTTTTATTAATATAAAATGATCTACTCCATAACACACATAATATATTAGTTATAATATTAAATACTTTAATATTACCTACAAACTTTATAAATTGTTAGAAAGAGGAATTAATTTTTCCATTAAACAAATTTATCTAATTCATATTACTAATTTGACAGAGAAAGAGAAGATTTATTTTGTTTTTAACATGTTGTATGGAAAATGCTATACTTAAAATGTGTTACTAATAGATTAAATATTAGGGTATCCCATAAGTTTCTTCTCTTTTTTGATGTTGAGGTTGACTTTCTTTGTTATATATGAACCATTCTGTTCTATAATCTTCTACCATCTGTCAAGATTATTTTGCAAACTGTCCAAAATTGTTGCAGCTTACTTCCTAAATATTAATCTAAATATATTTTTATTTTGCTTATGGATTGAAAAGATTTACCATGGAAATTGGATGGAGCAAGGTTTGAGGAGTACAGAGGATGAGGTAGAATGTCTCAATCAAACTAATAATTTTTGCCTTATAACTAACTGATGCATCATGCAGTCTTGTATTGTTGTGCTGGAAAAAGATTTCCGTTGGTTTGCCAGTTCTGGCTGTTTGTTTGTTATGGTGGCTTTTGATCAAGGTGATTGCAATATTTGTCACCATCAATCACTTCACTTTAACGAAGGAGCTCATAGTCCACTATACCTTTTCAGTCCCACTAAATACATAAAAGAACCCTCTTTGAACATAGTCTAAGGCTTTGCAATAGTTGGTCTATTTTCTTTAGATCAAATTCATTTTCTATGCATATCTTGATACAAAATTAAAGTCTTGTTTCAAGTGAAAAACTCTTAAAGAAAGGGTTTTTTTAATGTTGTTGAAGAAGCAAACGGCTTGACACTAGACACAGTTTATAAAGTTGATATCTGTCAATAGGGGTGGAACCCAAACTTCATATCGGTTTACCTATCCCATTTTGATTAAATGCATATGTACTGTTGTTTTGAAAATGTTAGTGGCATCCACTTTATCTCAGATTTTCAATGAGCACAATCTTGATAAGTTCTGCATCTGTAGTTACTTGGTGGCCACTGTAGTTTTCATGTTTCAATTCAATATTACCAGCTCTAAATTTCTGAAACCGATTGAGAAGGGTTGTCCTAATAGTCACAGCACCTCCTATAAACAGTGCACTTAATTGTGGTGTCTTTGACACTATTGCCTTTTTTAAAGCAATGAAGCATAAATAACATGCCACAAATACATCTTTTTGCACTCCATATTATATAGTACAGAAAAAATTATAAAAAAGACATGATCACCAAAGAAACATATTTTAAAAGAACTCTGGGAGAACTGAATGAAACTGAAGCCATAAATAGCTTAGAAATAAGCTGGCATGTTTATATAAAAATATAGCCTGTCAGATTCATTCATTGCATGGTGAGGATGAAACTTATAGGACACCCTAATATTAATCTGTGATCTTTTGTACATTGGAGCTTATATACCCTAATAAACATACCATTTCTATATCATTAACATCAATATTTTTCTTTTACAGTAACAGGTATGGAACGCTTCCCTCTCAAATCCTCTGCAAGTAAAATGGCTACTACATACCAATCAGTTTACAAAAAGGTACAGAAGTATAGTTGTTATAAATATTTTAATTTGGCTGGTTTTAAATGTTGTGGTGATGTTACAAATATTTAATATCCTACATGTGTGAATGTGATATTTCATTAATTTTGCAATTATCATAGACTATGTTAAATTTGAAAATTGTTCTTTATTATAATGTAGCAGAATTATTACACCAAATCAAAATCTAACATAACATTACAGAAACTATTTTTTTAAAAAAACTAAGTTACTTTTGTTTATATGATTAAGAGTAAGGTTTAATTTTATATGTAACATTTAGGTTTTGCATCTGCCATAATACTGTCTTATTCCAGCTGACATATGAAAGCCAGTGTATTCAGGGGAAGAATGAATCACCCACTGTCGTCAGCTTCTTTGTCTTAACATCATGTTAGATAGTCATCCAGTGTCTGACTTGCTATTCATAAAAAAAATATTCTTTAATGAATTTATTATAGAAAAGTGATTTTGTCTGTAGTTGCAGTCTTTTTCACTATTTTTTTCTTAAGAAAATAAATTAAAATTTTAGAGTCGAGCATACATTAAAATAGAATCATAGAAGGAAAATTATTATGTAGGCCATAATTTTTCAAGCGCAAATTATTTTAATGAATTACTATGGAGAATTAAAATTATCCTTAAAAATAATTATAATGGTTAGACAACCATAGCATTTATGTGAAGCCACAGCGAGCTACTTGTCAACTTTTGAACCTATCCTGTAATACAATGGTGAATAATACAGGAAGTCCTATAAAAACAGGTCATATGATTAGGTGTTAAATATACTACACATAGACTATGCTAGTGTGGTTCAATTATATTTTTCTTTTAACCTCAGGGTCAGCGCTTGATCACAACCCCATCTGATGTTAAATAATTATTTGATCTGTGAGTGTGTTGGTTAGTGCGCACTAACCTAGAAGCAGCCTCATACTCTCTATTAAAAGACACCCACGTCGTACCCAAGGGAACCACTGATGCCGAAAAGTTGTTCCATTCCTTTGCTGTTCTCGTAAAGAACAAGGAGGTGAAGTTCCTTGTTTGCAAACTGGGGATGTCCACAACATAAGGATGGAGACTGGCCGTTTATCTGGTCGCCCAGTGAAAAGGGGATGAGGGAATTATATCGTGTAATCATCTCACACTCTCCAAAATATATTCTATAGAACACCGTGAGATTGTTTACACGGCGCCTGTGTTCTAGACTCTCTAGCCTGGTTGTGACAAGTTCTTGTTCACCAACAAGCCTCTTAGCCCATAGCTTCACAAAATTTAGTATTGCTAGATGAGTTTTGGCAGCACCTGCCCATATATGGCAGTAATATTCCACACTACCGGACCTGCTCTTTATATAAGGTCAAAAGCTATCCTGGAAAAACATATTGTCGCACTTTAGCAAAGACTTCCAGTTTTCTTACAGATATCTTAGCGTTGGACTTGGACTGCCCATACTTGAGGTTTGTTGTTATTTCAACCCCTAGCAACTGAAGGCAGTCGCTGAATATCAAGGACACACTTAAAACGTAGAAGCCAAGGTGAAAAAGCTCCTTTCAGCGGTGAAAAGAAACGCCTATGTTTTGGAAGCATTAAACCTTGCCAGATTGGCTTAGCCATAGTCGGAGAAAACCTGTAAGGTGAAATTCCAACGCCTCACCAAGATCACCCTCTCGGACTGTACCTCATTACGACCGGCCGATTAATTAGCATGTGTTCTCCACAACTATACTGTCGTCCGCGTATCTAAGGCTTTCTGGAATGAACAGGTCATTAATGTACAGTAAGAAAAGAGTTACAGAAAAGACGGATCCTTGTGGAACACCTGCATTGATTGACATAGGTTCCGATGAACAACCGTCGTTAACAATGTGGTGGAGTCGGTCGCTCAAAAAATTGCTAATCCAATTAATCAAACTGATGGATAACCCCTACGCAGTGAGCTTATTTATAAGGCTGTCGTACCAGACACTGCCTAATTTTTTGAAGATTATTATAATCAATGAACGATCTGTTTTTGAAATTGACGAAAGCTTATCTTTGAATGTGGACAATTCTATCAAAATTTTTGAAAGTAACATTGGTTAAAAAATTAACTTAATTTTGGGATACAAAATTAATTGACTTCATTATAATAAAGGAAGACAGTTATTGCGTGGTACCGCTACATATACAAACCGACTTAAATTAAATAAAATAATGGCGCTTTTGGAATATCGTACTATCAAACTCATTAGTAATTATTGGAAAGGAGTGACTCAAGTTTATGAATTTAAGACACCATCGGTCCTTGTTTAAAAGTTAAAATAGTATTAGATGTTGATGTCAACTTATTTATTAAAAACAAGATAAATGCCGTCTTAATAAACTACAAAAAAAAAATATAAACAGGTTATACTTCTACATTGTCTGTCTGTTTTAGATTTAACTGCACATTTCCTCAGTTTATAGTAGACTTTTTGTTTGTTATAAGGTATTAATATTTCTAAAATAACTGTTGCAGACTACTTGGAATGTAGGACGGAGATAAATCGTTGCAGTTTTTCAATTGAGGGCTCTAGAATAAATACGCTGCATAGATGTCAACTGGATATAACTGTGGCTCATCGGTGACTGTGCTCATTGTAACCGTTCAATTGAATACAATTACCTGTAACAATTTATCCAGCCTACATATTTGCAAGGCAGCTTCTTTAAAAGAGGATCAAAATAGTTCTAACATGTTTAAATTACATAGAAATTAATTGCTGTTGCATTGCATGGTTTCCACATTTTTATTGGCATTTTAAAAGAAGAGAAGTTTGTTCTACTGGATACATGCTCTATTCATAATTATTTGCCGTTATGACATGATTACAAAGTACATTTTTGGGGCCATCGTCGTAGCGGTTTTTGCGTATTACAGTTGTCTCATGTTAGCTACACTCCCTAAATTAATCAAAGAAGACATTAAAGGTTTTTAGTTAGTATTCCTACGAATTGTTCTTTGTAAAACTGCTACTCCTATCGACTTTACGCATGTTATACTTTTCCTAGATATGAAATACTGAAACTAATTTATAAAAATAATGAAGGAAAAGAATTTAACTAATTTCATCAAATAACAGAGTTCAGCAAGGAAGTTTAGATGTCTAAAGATAAAATAATACAGATGATATGTATTGTTCAATCGTAGGAGTACCTTCTAAATCATTTTGTTTTTCTATTTTTCTCCATCATTCGAATATCAAAGATAAAAGTTATACTAAGAATATACTTGTACAAGCTTAACATTCACAGTATGAATGCGTGTTGAATGCATCGTTGAAGCGTACACTTCGATTTTTCAATTAGTCTGAAGGACTGGGGGACCCCTTTATGTGGATGTTCAAACAGGAAAAGAGTATTAGCACAACCGATCAGTGCTTTGCATTGAATCTCTGAATGTCGTTATATACTTCATGAATATATTCGGACAATTTGTAATTACATAATGGAAGCGTAAAAAATCTGCCAAACTGTTCATAGAATTATCTTGTAGTCCATAATACTAATAGTTTGACATAACTAACTTTGAAGAATAATAGTTTTAAGTGATTTGATTGCAAATATTTTCTCCTGTAATAATAAAGGAGCAATCAAGGCAATACAATTAATCGAGCGCACGTTTTGTTTGTTTTTTGGTATTTATTGTGTTAATAAAAACAAAATCATACCATTATCTTTAAATGTTTATCGGTGAATATTTGTAGGGTTTCAATCGTGATAGGGCTTTCCTCTAATAGGTTCATTGATATTCGCTAAGGAAGCTAATAAGACTAATAGTTTACTCTTAGTTTTCTTTCTTGTTTATGTTAGCCCCTCTGCTGACTTATGTTCGTTAATTGATTAGCCTCAGCTTTTTGCTATTCTCATATCTTTCGGAAAAGTGCTGATGTTATTAAATTCAAGTTTTTATTTTTATTTACGTTAAATATTATTACTAGACACCTTTTTCCAGCAGCGGACGTCCATCGGTTGAGATGATAATGATTATTACCAATACTTCTTTTTAATATAAGTACTTTGTATCA
The DNA here is from genome assembly GCA_029030555.1 of Ornithoptera alexandrae. Taxonomy (NCBI): domain Eukaryota; kingdom Metazoa; phylum Arthropoda; class Insecta; order Lepidoptera; family Papilionidae; genus Ornithoptera; species Ornithoptera alexandrae. The sequence continues at coordinate 3,491,718 of JARDVY010000160.1, read as the reverse complement.
GGGCGCCAAGAATACAAATGGACGTGGAGTTACATCGTCGGGTGAAGATGATATGGTGGACATTACGCCCGGACTTCAACAGGCCGCTGCTGCTTGTCCGACTACACCCACCAGTCACGGAACATTTCAATTGTACGAACACAGCGGAAGAACCTCCAATGCCAGTAGCAATTGTGAGTCCACTTCTCTATACATATACACAACAATTCCAATTTCGTTCCAAATTAACTATTAAAAGTCAATTTTATTCTGATAAATATGATACATCATATATATGTTATATAAATATTCTAACAGTTTTACTCATAATATTTTTAAACACTTGCGCTTTATGAGCTATTCTCTAGTCTATAATTACAAAACCTTAAAGACACACGTGAGATATAGATCTAAACTACATTTATTTAAAACTTTTGCATTTTTCCTTGTAAAACACTACTTTTAAAACATGCTAACATTATTAATGAATTGATAAATTTAGAACATATTTTTATTATTACATGGAGTAGATTTCAACATCATTTCAACCTATCGCCGAGTAAATTTACCCCCAAAAAATAATAAATTGAATTCGAAGAGCATATTACTCTACTCAATTATTTATTTTAATTATATCTGAAAAAACCTGAACTAAGTATGCAATAGACACAATTTTAAAGTAGTGTCGCCGTTTAAGCCTATTTCCTATTACTTAGAGGCTTACTTATGTTATTAGTGTTGAAGACTGCATAATTATTATCTTTTAAGCCTTCCAACGTTAGACAAATAGACGTTGCACATTTGATATTTTCGATGTGTCTTTCATTCTACAATACATTAAAAACGTACTTTATTAATATAATTAATAACGGTACTTATCTAATGTCATAATTTAGGGGTGCAAGGTAATTAGATTTCAACAGGAATTTTATTTTTCTTCTAGATAATTATGTTTTTTAAGTTAAAGAAACTTCAATAACAAAAGTTCAAATAATTTTGTAATTATCCTAATTGCAATAAATAGAACAAAAAGTTTAGTAGTGATTATTAAAAGAATATTTTTTTATTTTTACCTCTCTTACATCAGTTCCTCAATTCTGAGGCGGTTTTTTTAATTTTTTTTTTTTATTAACCTGTGTAACAAAATGCTACCGGTCGCACACCTCGGAACCAAATGGGCCGATAACGGGGTAGCGTTACCGGCCCATTTGGTCGGACTCCAACCGACTAAAAAGCTTCACACGGTATTCCAATCACTTCCGAAATAATGCACGGAGGTCACGGGATAACATCGAGCAGTTCTTCCGCAACCCCTGATCGGCGCGCGGATCGAACGGGCCCGCCGCGGGGAGGGATATGAAGCCCCCCTCCAGACTGAAAATCCTTACGTGGCGACGCGTCGGCATACGCCACGCGCCACCAGATACACCACAGCAACCCTCTCCAAGGGGGGCGCCGGCCCCACGGCCCATATCGGTCGCGACGCCAGGTTCCTCTACCTAAGAAGGCAATCGGCGGTTTTGCACTCAGCCCCGCCCGTTGTCGGTGAGCTGTATACGCGCTCCGACCGCGTCTGCCGCCTCGGCGCCCGCTCCCTGAGTCGTTCGATCTCCCGTTTCTGCGCCATAACGGAGTCGCAGAATCGGGATACCGCATCCCATGACACCTCGCTTCCGACCATGGCACGCACCACTGCCGGCAGCGAGAGGTCACTCACTATCGCCGCTATGAGCGCGGCCCTATCCTCCCCCAATCGCGGGCAATCGGCCAAGGCGTGCGACTTTGTGTCCACCGGGTATCCACACTCATTGCACGCCTCGTCTGTCCTACCACTACAATTTCGCAAGTGCAGATTTCTCCCAGAGCAACCGTGCCTCGTGAGTATCTGCACCAGGTGGAACAATTCTGAGGGTACTGACTCCTTATCGATGACCTGTTCTTAATGATGTTACGTCAATAACTTTTGTCTACATTTTTTAATATTAAATTTAAATCAAACAAATTTTAACCTATTAAATTGTAAAATTGTAATGGAATATGTTAAGAGAACTTAGTTAAAGGTGATAAAGAAAAATAATTTAAATTTTTATTGATATATGAAACTGTTTTCGTATTCGAAATAATTGTATTAGAATATTGATAACAAAGTATTCTTCCCTCTATTAATTAACATTAAATAAGTCATTCTGAAAGTTCACGCGTGGCAACACTGCGATACACCTATTGACTTTGACAATTAGCTTTTTTGACTGTCAATCATCATCTTTGTTTAGAGTAGTTTCACTTTCTTATCTTAATATATTCATTAGATAATTAAAAAGGTTGGTAATTGTTACAAGTAATGCTATATTTTTAACGAGACATAGTTTTATACGATAGTGAATACCACGGAACTGTTTCGAGAAGTGCAATCAAATTGTGTGTTTTACAAATATTTTTTTGTTACAGGGGACGCAGTAATATTTTCTGGAATGCAGGGTAATTATTAATTATTTAATAAAATGTGTTTTTAAAATAATAGTTCCGATATTATCATTTGACATACTTATACAAGCGTTTTGAAAGGTAGTTAAGATCACGTGACTAGAGGAGGCTTTAGTCTTTTGTGCTAGTTTTCCTCGAGTTTCAAGAACTTCTTTTAAGCAATTCAATTTTTTTTATTATGCTTATCTTTTCTGAAAATTTTTAAAAAACAATATTAAAAATTATTTATTCTTTTTAGGGAAAACTTTTACCTTGTGTTGCTTCGTTTACTGGGGAACATGGTTGAATCATTGGAATTAACATTTTTTTTTTTATTTAAGGTGATACAGATGAGATCCCAGGTATTGGACAATATGATGACTTCCATACTATTGATTGGCAGCGAGATATTGCAAGGGATCGTATGAGACATAGATATATTGTAAAGAAAAGGCAAGATTCTATATGGGATTTGATAAAGGTGCTTGCTATTTTCATCCTAGTGTAAAGATTTAAATCAGCAATATTTCAATTATTGATTCCTGTTCTATAATAATAAATTTATTCATTTGTAATCTAATTTATATGACATTGAAATATATATTTTCATTTCAGGGAGCACATGATGCATGGTCTGGGTGGGTTTGTGTCTTGTTGGTTGGAGTGTGTACAGGGGTTGTGGCAGGTGTGATAGATATTGGAGCATCTTGGATGACTGATCTTAAATTTGGTATTTGCCCACAAGCATTTTGGTTCAATAGAGAGCAGTGTTGTTGGTCAAGTGATGAGACTACTTTTGATCAAGGCAATTGCTCACAGGTGACATTTTCTTTATATTTATTATATCGCATCAATCCTACATAATGATAAATTTTTAATTATTAAACAAATACATTTTTATAATTTTGTAATAAAGCTATGCTAGATAGTTACATACTAAATAAAACTAAATTTAAAAAAATTATTTAATTTCAGTGGCTCACTTGGCCGCAAGTATTCGGCGATACTCAAGAAGGTGTTGCTGCTTATATTATCAGCTACCTATTCTATATAGTGTGGGCACTTATTTTTGCTGCTCTTTCTGCCTCTCTTGTGCGGATGTTTGCACCCTATGCTTGTGGATCAGGTAAGTACATACAAATTATGTTACAATTATAATTAGTGAAAAGTGATTTCAGTTCAACAAAGTAGAAAAATTTAATTATCAGTTAACATACTTTTGTTTTATATTATAAAGATTAACACTGCTATGCAAATTAGCTCCCAAAGATCTCTACACAAATTAATCTTGAGTTGCTTGCTTCCGAAGTATTCCCACAACTTCACCAAATTAGTGATCCACATTTTACTTAGTGCTTAAATTTTTTTTATTAAATTAAGCAATGAGATGATAGGGACATTCACCTGATGGTAAGTGATATGAATGCTCATAACGATTTGGCGCTAGTTAGGATGGTATATACTCCACCGGGATGCAAAGGTTCCCACACAACAACTCAGGGGCTTCCACCAACCTGCATTGGGCCAGCATGTTAGGAAATGGCCCAAATCCTCCCACATGATTCCTTACCAGATTGTTCTGGGAATCTTTGAGGAAAGCCTGTGTCCAGCATTGGACAGTTAAAGGCTGATGATGATATTGCACCAAATTGCATTTGTCGCTTGAGATATAATGTTGTCTTATTACCTCAGTAGTTATGACTACTTAGATTTTACAATAAAAAATTGTAAGTGTAATATTTAAGCATAATTTTTTTTGATCTTGTTTTATATCACATAATATTTTATTTATTTTGTGCACTAGGTATACCAGAGATAAAGACAATTCTTAGTGGTTTTATTATCCGTGGCTACTTGGGAAAGTGGACTCTCATTATCAAAGTAGTGGGGTTGATACTATCTGTGTCATCAGGCTTATCATTAGGAAAAGAGGGACCAATGGTTCATATTGCTAGTTGCCTAGGTAAGTTATAGTTTTAACAAGAAACTTAATAGTTAATACAAATGTTAGCAAAAATGTACACAATTTATTTAATTTTTAGGTAATATTCTCTCATATCTATTTCCGAAGTATGGACGTAATGAAGCCAAAAAGCGAGAAATTCTGTCTGCAGCTGCAGCAGCCGGTGTATCAGTTGCTTTCGGTGCACCTATTGGTGGGGTATTGTTCAGTCTTGAGGAGGTAGGTATATTTACTAATTTAGGCTTTTATTTTTTATTCCTAATCATTTAAATTTATTCACATCTATTTTCACACAAAAAAATTCTAAGATAAGGAAATGGAGTACAAGCAGGAAGAAAATAAGAATTATTTATTTTTCATCAATCAATGAGAAAAGAGAGATATTGAAGGAATGAGAACCACCTGCTCATAACAATGTTTATGTTTTTAATATATATATAATTATTATGATACACCATGTATGTTTGTGCATGGTGTATGTTGTATATGCTTGTTATTTTGGAACACAAGGTGTTGTGTTGAATCTCATTACTGCCTTAATTTCACTAGCTACAGGATTCTTCAAGCTAGAAGTCAGTTATGTTTACTTGTAATCTGTTAGAGGACAGAGGTTGAAGTTACAGTGGTATTCATCTAAACATTCTCAAGCAACATAATTTTATTACTGTTGCAGCAGTATGAACATATAACATGCTGCTTCAAATTTATTACTTTCAGGTATCATATTATTTCCCACTGAAGACCTTGTGGCGTTCATTTTTCTGCGCTTTGATAGCTGCATTCATCTTGCGCTCAATAAATCCATTTGGAAATGAACACTCAGTCTTGTTCTTTGTAGAATATAATAAACCATGGATATTCTTTGAGCTGATACCATTTGTTGGACTGGGAATCATCGGGGTATGACATGTTTAATAATCTATCTAATACTACTAATGGTGAAACAATATATCTTTGTACTAATAACTATATATATAACACTAAAAAGTCTACTGATTTGGTTTTAACACAACTGTTAATAGTGTATGGTTCTTGTCAGTTTTTTTGAAAGAATGCATTGAAATTGTTCTTCAGATGTAATACTAAAACTTTTCTTCTCTACGACTTTAGGGGTGTATCGCAACAATATTCATTAAAGCAAATATTTACTGGTGCCGCTACCGCAAGTACTCAAAACTTGGACAATACCCAGTAACTGAAGTTCTCATAGTGACTTTAGTAACAGCTGTCATTGCATACCCAAATCCATATACACGTATGAATACAAGCCAGCTTATCTATTTGCTTTTTAACCAATGCGGAATATCCAATTCTGATCCTCTGTGGTGAGTAATTTTTTTATTTATTACAATTAAATATTTTCATAAATAACTTAAACTTGAAATATGTTTTCGTGTTGAATTTTTCAGTGATTACAACCGCAATTTCACGCATGTAAATTCTGCTATAGAGAAAGCCCCTGCCGGTCCTGCTGTGTACCAAGCCATATGGTTATTATTCCTTGCGCTGGTCCTTAAGCTCGTCATGACTGTGTTTACATTTGGTATTAAAGTACCTTGTGGTTTGTTCATTCCCAGTCTAGCACTTGGTGCTATCGCTGGACGCATTGTTGGCTTTGGTGAGTACAAGTGACTATGATGACCAAAGATATTTTAAATTCCAACATCTAATCTTTATTTTTCTTACTCATAGGTGTGGAACAATTGGCTTATAAGTATCCAAAGATTTGGCTTTTCTCTGGGGAATGTTCAACTGGTGATGACTGTATAACACCTGGCTTGTATGCTATGGTCGGAGCGGCTGCTGTTCTTGGCGGTGTAACTAGAATGACAGGTACATAGATATTTCCAGTTATACATATGTAACAACAATTTGGCGGAAAACAATATATAATCTTTGGTTTCAGTGTCATTGGTGGTTATAATGTTTGAACTAACGGGTGGTGTGCGATACATTGTACCCTTGATGGCAGCAGCTATGGCTTCAAAATGGGTAGGAGATGCGTTGGGCAGGCAAGGTATATACGATGCACATATTGCTCTTAATGGATACCCATTCCTCGATAGTAAAGATGAGTTTCAACATACATCCCTTGCAGCTGATGTGATGCAACCAAAGTAAGAAAGTCTTTATTTTATAAAACTTGTAATGGAAATGTATAATTTATAATATTTATGTATCTTTGTTCTATCTGTTAATATATGGCAATTGCTCATCATAGCCATTTTACATGCAATGCAGTCTGTTTGGACCAATCAATGTGGAAATTCTTGCACAGCACTGGGAGTCTTTTGCCATAATATTGTGAAAATTATCATCTTTACTACAGCTGAGATTTGTCCACTTTTGAATATAGGTCTTCCTAATAGATTGATTGATTGAGTTTTTGATAATAAAGATTATTACATTAAGTTCATGTTTTGAATTTACATATGCCTTATTAACAAACAGCGAATGTTATTGAAGCCTTTTATGAATTTGCCATGCTACATATATAAAATTTATAATAAGGTAATAACCTTGTACATTTTATTTTGCAAAAAAATCTTTTAATAATTTACTCTTATTTATTATTTAATGTTTTATCATATATTGAAATTGGTTGGTTTGGTTTATTATCATTAAGTGCTGGCGATCTAACGAAAACTTACTTAAGCGAGGCCTGCGTGCAGCAGTGGATAAAACTAAACACAATTAAGATTTGCATTTTTTTTCTTTTCCCTTAACTATCTACTGTTGTTATTATTGTGTAATTAATCCTCTAAAAAATTTTACGTTGTTATATATTATAATTAATTCACAAATTTTATTTCGATATTTTATTTTTCACCATCAATACATTGTTTTGAAACTGCTTAGTGCTCTTGGTTGATATATTTTAACTTGTTTTTAAACATTTTTGAAGCTGTGTTATGCCTGGGTATCATCTGGAATTAGTGTTTATTGAAATATTTATTTTGTGTTTTTAGACTTTGGAGTAAATCTATTATTATCTATTGATTTTAGACGCAATGACACATTAGCTGTGATCACATTGGATTCCATGACAGTGGATGATGTAGAAACTCTGCTGAAAGAAACTGAACATAATGGCTACCCGGTGGTTATTTCTAAAGAGTCACAATATTTAGTTGGTTTTGTGTTACGCCGGGATCTGAATTTAGCAATTGGTAAATAATATTTAATAAAAAAAATTAGTCAATAGAATATTAGAATAGTTCTGTAATAAATAAACAATCCTTAACAAAGTAAAACCAATTTCTTCGATTAGTTTCCTGATTGTGATGTATCTTCAAACTGTTTAATTTTTTTGAAAAAGTAGGATCTTTTTTTTAAAAAATGTGTAGACTACAGACCTAAATACTGTTAATGATATGTGGAGCAATATTACTAGAACATCGTGTAAATCTATAAGTTTCATCTGCCATTAAGTTACTGGTGGTAGATCCCCTCCTGAGGCCGCCTTGGGAGGTACCGCCACACCACTTATATCTAACGTCGAATTATATTGTACTTTACACCGTTTTCCGCTTTGAAAGATTGCTTGTGAAATGACAGGAGTATTGTGACTTGGCATAATACGTCTTTAGACGACGAGCGCAATATGGTGCAGATATTAACACGGCCGCATCGTTATAAGCGTATCATCATCAGGAGAACGTACCGCACGTCGACTAACAAATTTAAAATATTTTGCAGCAAACGCTCGTCGCACAATAGAGGGCATTACCGGACAATCCGTTGTGATATTTGGTGGAACTGCGAATCTACCTGTCGGCCCTCCACCGTGTTTGCCACTAAACCGCATTTTGGATATGGCACCCATCACTGTCACTGATCAAACACCTATGGAGACCGTCGTTGATATGTTCCGCAAGCTTGGCTTAAGACAGACGCTAGTAACACACAATGGGTGAGTTTAAATACAATTAGCTAAACTCTGTACAATTTCTCCAGCCAATGTGTAAATTCATGTCCATACACTTCTCTGATAATTAATTGAAGACCTATGTTTAGCTGTGTACTCCAGTAGAAATGATATAATTCATAAATTATATTTACCTAACTATTTTCAGGCGTCTTTTGGGTGTAATAACGAAGAAGGATGTATTGCGTCATGTCAAGCAAATGGATAATGAAGACCCCAATTCTGTCCTATTCAATTAATGTAATAAACAACAATCATTCGCAACCAAACAGAAATGTAGACGGTATCAGAACACTTACATACACTTTGACACTATTCCCTTAACAGAAATTCCAAAATTCTTTATCTTACGGGTTTCGATACACTGTTTTATTATGCTTAAAATTAAATGACAAAAATGACTTTTGCTTGATATATATTATCTTGTCTAAATCATCAGTTGGTGAGTCAAATTTAAAAGAAGAGTTATGAACTTATATATTGATTTTATTATATGTATATACACATCGATTATACTATCTCAATCACTTAATAGATCTAAATTAACAAGATCTATTTAATTATTATTTCATTATTAAATTGCAAGTAAGAGTAAAAACTAGATATCTCAAGTAATAAATTAAACACCATGTATGCTTTGTTTCCTATATTAATGCAGCTATTAAAACAGCTACCTTAACATTTCAAGTCGGGCTCGAAGCATTTTTTCTCAAGGAGAGTGTTCCAGCCATTTATTTATCAATCTCACCAAGAGTGAGTTTATGATAGTATGCAGCTATTTATGGCACACAGTGATACACTTGAATTATGCATACTTTCGAATTGCCAGTTTATTATTTACTCCCCATATTATTAGGTATACACCAATCTATTTGCTTCATACAATTCCATCTATATACTGTATATACACAATGCAATATACTTTATATATAATAAGCTATATAACAGTGTATCCATAGGTAAATACATATAAGATGTTAAAGTGATTTAGATATCATCACTAAAATGCCATTATGACTATTGTATTTAAATAGAAGTACACATTATATGTGCTATAATTGTAGAATCTTATCAGCACTTGGCTAAATATGAGATGGTAATGAGCAGCACTTTAGGAAGGTAATATCTATTACAGATTATGTTAACAATGTGCAATATTCAATCTACCTTAAAACCCGTCAACTTTCATTTATTAGATATATTTATAACACAACCTCTTTTCTGTTGGTGATGTCTGTAGTTTTAATCGAGTTTTTTTATGTTAAATATTGTAGTTTATTTTTTACAATTATTTATCGACTTTTCTATTTACATAGATATTTTATGAGTGATCTTTGTTTTAACATTAAGTGTAATAATATAATAGGCTGTATCACGCAATTAAGTCTTATTGTTATTTTGACTTGTTTATCTATCAGTGTATTGTTTATATTTATATCAATGGACGATAGTGTGTAGAATTTATACACACATTTGTCATTATTTATCAAGTTTTGTATGTAATGAAACATTCAAGTCAAATTTTTAATAACATTTTAAGATAAAACGTTTTCCTAGGTAAACAAAAAGAATCACAACTTTTTAGACATAAACCAAAATGTACGTTTTCCATTAATACAAACCTTAGTTAGGAGGAATATAAAATTTTTTGGACAGTCAAATAATTCTTAATAATGGTTGCGTTTGTATTAATGCTTAAAACTTTGTGTATATTTACTACCTTTATAAACTGTTGTGTAAATAGAGTGAATCGTAATAACCTTTAAGCATATTATTTTTATTTACACCTCTCGATATACAACGTTTATAAGTGATTATATGAAATATTTTCAATCCTAGTTTTTAATAAGAAATCATTGTTTCTTATATTTTAGTTTAATTTGATTTTTTTTATTATTTCGCGCCAAAATTTTACCAATTTTTTTTTGTAATTATATTGTCAATTCTTTTGGGTGTTATCCAGATATTATGCCATAATTGTGAGTATGGCCTATTCAAAAGTAAAACTTGAAATAATGTATATATAATATGATCACTGATTTACAAATTATGTCGAAAAATAGATATTTTCTGCTTATGTACTTGTTGAGATGCGCTTTTATTGTATAACTGATATTTTAATATATGAATACTGTAAATAACAGCTGTGTCTTTATATAATGGATGAAAGAAATAATTTATTAAAACTTGTACCGTAACTAGCGCTTATTGTTAGCCGAACTGATAGCTAATTTGCTTTGTCGACAAGGCATTTGGCACAGGAAGTAAAATAAAATTGCTAGTTATAGACACGCAATAAATGATTAATATTTGATTATCCAAAACAAAGTAAATACAGTATTCGTTTATTTGTTATCATTTATGTAGATCTCGTTCTGATTATTTCCTTTTTTTGTTTATTTGTAGTACTGACGTAATATGTGTAGCTGACATAATTTTTTAGTTTGTCGAAAGTAAATAGATTTTAAAATATAAACTTGCAGGTATTATTTTACGTTCTAATCAACTAAGTATAGAATATTGCAGTATATTGCAGTTATTTCTTAGTATATAAATTCAGCTGTAATATTTAGAATTACTATAACCCTTGAAATTACCAAAATTGACTGAACCATATTTAAAAATTAAGGTCTGTAAATATACATTGTATATGATTTTCGGTGTCAAATTATGTAGGGGCGGCTATTTTATAGTAGTGTCATCATACTGTTTGAAAAATCTGTGTAGAGCAACACCTATATATATCTATTCCCCTGTAATTCTGTAATCATCTGCGATGCAAGTTTTCCTCCTGAGTCTAATTTAATCTACGACTTTATATATTAAATGAGCGTGAAGTTAATTGCTGTATTATTTCATAAATAACATTCAATAATTTATAAAAGATCACAGATTATGGTAGTTTTGGAAGTACACTTTACTTGATTAAAAACCAGCATGCGGTAGCGACATTAACGATAAATAATTTTGTAATTTTGTGTAAGCACCTGAACAAGTTTGCATAAATAGTAATACAAGGTAGTCCTCCGGATAACACCATATATAGGTTTCTAGAAAGTGACGCGTCGTGTGAAACCGTGTTGTTCGAGACCCGGAGTGGGTACAATACAATAAACACAATGAAACACTAGTAAAATGTAACCAGTTAATAAATCGTTGCAGTAAAGCTTATATATATATATTTTTAACTTTCCGTAAATGACTTTTATTGAAAAATTTGTATTTATATACAACACAACAGATATAGTGTTTCACAAAATCAAATCAATAAATTGTTCGTCGTCACCGCTCAGTACATACAAACGAGAACGTTTTTTCGGTGGAATGGAGTTGCCATCACCTTAAGAACTTTTTTCTTCATTAAAGGCTAGTTCGTGTTTTTACCAGGTCGTTGTAAATTTCTCGATATGGAGCTAGACTCTTTTGCAGCTTCTTTTTGAATTCGCGACTTCTTTCAACGGAAGGGTCTGTAGTCAAGAAAAATGTCTGGAGATTTTCAGCTAACCTTAGGCCTTCTTGTAATGTTTGTAATGTTAAGTTATTAACTGCACAATTTTCATCACTGCGTGTCTCATCATAATCGATTTGATTTACAGGTACGGACGCCATTTCCATCAAGTCTGCTTCGTCAACTTCTTCTTCAACTAACAAACCTTGAAGATCCTCTATAGCCATATCCACGAACCCTTCACCACCGATTGATTTAGCAAGTTCCAATATGCGACCAATTTCGTTTTCTAACAATTCTTTCACGTTTTCTACTTTAATTGAACAAGGGCATATCTTATTCCAACACGCATTTAACGTTGTCGCTTTCAGTTCTTTCAAGGAAAAAGATATGATGTCGATACAGTGCTTGATTGAAAATTTCTCCCATGCTTCCTTTACATTAATTGATTTTGAATCTGTTACTTCTAAAATCCACTGTAATGTCCTTCTGATGTAGTACGTTTTAAATGTGTAAATAACATCTTGATCTAACGGTTGAAGCAGTGAAGCAGTGTTAGGCGGTAAGAAGAGTATTTGAACGCTAGGATGATTTAAATCCTTGGGATGATATGGTGCATTATCTAAAAGTAAAAGCACCTTAAGGCTGTAATTTTTGTGTGTTAAATATCGTTGAACGTTAGGCACAAAACAATTTAAAAACCAATCTTTAAATAAATCTTCGGTTACCCATGCTCTTGGGTTTGTTTTCCAGTATACCGGTAAAGTGTTTTTATTTACGCCTTGAAGTGCACGGGGATTTAAAGATTTATAAACGAGCAAGGGTTTTGCCATAAAGTCCCCCGACGCATTACTGCATAAAAGGAGGGTAAGGCGATCTTTAGATGAGTTACATACAGGCGCATTATTTTCTTTTTTCCATATAAGCGTTTTTTTGGGCATTTTTTTCCAGCAGAGCCCAGTTTCGACAGCATTGAAAACTTGATCTGCTGTATATCCTTGCTCTTCTATAATAGTTTTAATTTTTTCTGGATACGTTCTAACGGCTTCGTGATCAGCTGACACAGATTTTCCTTGCATTATCGTGCCTTGAATTGCATAACGCTTTTTGAATTTTTCAAACCAACCTTTACTTGCCACAAAATCTGGGTTGACGGAGGTTTCTCCGTGTTCTTTAAGGTATTTGTAAACTTTAAGTGCTTTTTGTTTAATTATTTTACCATCCAATGGAAGTCTTTTTTGACAGTTATCATCTATCCAAATGCTGAGTGCCTTTTCCATTTTTTCAATAATTGGAGCGCGGGAACGAGCCACACGCTTTGCGGATATCAAAGATCCAGCATCAAGTGCAATTCTTATTTCTTTTTCATTTTTCTTAATGGTACGGACTGTTGCTTCATTCAAATTGAGATTTTTTCCTATATGAGATGCTTTTTCTCCTTTCGAAAGACGATCCAATATTTGCATCTTTACTTCTAAAGAAATAAATTTCCTTTTTAACGTAATTTTTTTATCTTTATTGGGCATGACTTGGGAGTGAAATTCAATGTTTTGAAGGGGAAAAATCTATTTTTTCTATACAGCGGATGACGCAGATTGTACCGACGAGCAGCATGAAATACTGTACCTGTAAGACGATGATCCCTGCCGCAGCTGTAGAAATAGTTTTTAAAAAGATATTTGCAAGTTTCTTATCGCGTTAGAACGAATCCGTGTTGTGGAATGCCGTGTAGTAGGAGTGCACATATACTAATGTAAATAAACGAGGTTATGGCCCATTCTAGAGACTATGGAACAGATAATAAATTACATTATTATATATTAAGTTATATTTATTCTAATGAGATTGGAAATAACTATAGATTACAATATCAAAAAATTTAAATATAAATTGGTATAAAAGTCCTATATGCCTTACGTAAATATTTTAGATATTATGAGCGCCGCAGAAATAATTGACAGCTGTCAACATTGGGGTAACGAACAAAATAAAAAATTAGTAATGATATTCTTTTAGTAATTATTTATTTTCAAATTACGGTAAATTATATAAAGAATAAAGGAGTTAATTGAAAGCTTAATCTTAGTTTTTTTTACATGAACTTCAAATATTTGGAATTTCAATATTGTTTAAAAATGTAAATAAGAGCCCTATATACCTATATCTATAAAATAATAAATATTTATAGAATATTGAAACAGGAATTAGTCGTACATGCTAAGGTTACTACGTAATGTTAAGGGTACCTGTCCAATTTTATTAAATATCTAAAAATCAGATTTCATAATACTTCAAATTATTTTTAATATTGGTTATACTATAATACTGAAAACATTAACCTGACTAAGAATAATTAAAGAAGTAAATCAAACAACACCAAAACATCTTTGTGGATTTGTACTTAGACTTCGACGTACATTACGCGCTATATTAACTGCAAAGCATATAGCTATAGTAAAAATTACGCAATGTATAACATTTCTAAAATATCTTCTATAATTTGTCCTCCTGTCTTGTAAAATGCTGTAAAAGTTGAAAATTACATGAAAGTATTTTGCTCGGCTACCTTGTGTGCGCTCGTTCCTAAGCGGAAGATATCATAAAAAGTCTAAGCATGGCGGATTTTAACTTATCCTGCTAAATTGGTATATTATTAGCTTTAAAAGGAATGCAAAATATTTGTAATATAACCCAACAGACCATTTATTACCATGTGTATTTAAAATAAGTAATAATTCACCCTTACAGTAAATCATTACATAAATATTAACGGACCCGCCAAACATAAATTTATTTTATCATTATAATTAATATTAGCAGTATAAAAGGAAACCTAAAGTGTTTTTCATAATTCAAAAACTGGCTAGTTAAACTGATTGAAATGGTATTTGTGTATAATTTGAATTTTGCTTCGCGGAACCCTTTATTTTATAAAATCATTTCTTATGTTTTACAACCTTAACTACCTGGCAGTGAAAATATTCTTAAAGACAATCTGTTTTGTAGTTTACCCAGACAGACAATTTTATATAATTGCCATTTTGTTATGAATATCTGCCAAACATTCATAAGACTAATTGTAAAGATGTTATTTGGTCATTTTAAACTGTCATGAATTTTATTATTTCGTAAAGATTTTAGATGCTTTTGGTGTTGGTGGCATGAGTTAACAGTCAACAAATTAGAAGAAAAGATATTAGGTTGTTTCTAAATAAATTTGCATATTTTCAATTTTGTTACAAGCTGGAACGTCATGGAAAATTACATTTAAATATTACTTAATTTATATTATTTAACCCTAACCCGGTTAATTATACAACTCATTGCCCAACGAAAGTCGATTACATTCCTTAAAGTATTTAAAGTCTTAAAAATTTAAACATGCAAATTTATTATCATGATATTAGCAATGTGACAAAAATAAAATCAGCTGACTGAACCAAATGCGAAATTTTAAGGTGTTTGTGTACGATGCAAACCGCACGTAGTTCTGTCGGTGTACAGTTAAAACCGGATATGTAGTTCGAAGAAATGAGTCACACTTGTGCCCGCTACCGTCTTTATAATTCAAACAATTACGTTTTCATGAGGAAAGTGTGGTGCAATTTCTAAATGCCAAACTTAATTACTCGTACAGTATATAATGATTAGATACTTTATATATAGAAATTGATACTCATTCTCAAAGAAATGCTGATAATATCAATTTAATATTTTTTTATATTATTGCAAGATATCAACAATGTAGATAGAAAGCACAAAAAAAAAATATATTACGGTGTGGTTGATATGATACTAAAAAATATCATTATATATTTAAAATGTTGCGATAGTGACATTAGATAGTGATAAAAATTTATAAAATGTGAGAAACTGAGTATTTCATTAATAAATGTATCAGAAGTTTAGAATTAAAAGAAGTTAGGCACTTTTTCTCACATATCAACTTTATGTCGTTTTCCTGTGCTATAAGAGCAGCGGGAGCCTATTGCCTTCTATGATATGATAATAATTATTATAATTAAATTTACTGAAGGTAGTCTTCTGTAGTCGGAGACAGTCTAGGTATAGGTACCACCTCAGCTGCCGAACAATTACTGTGCACAGTGCACAAATTACTGTGTTCCGGTTTGAACGGCGTTGGAGCTAGTATAATTACTGCGGTAACGAGACTCAACATTTTATGTCCCAGGCGACGAGCGCAATATGGTGCAATAAATAACATCCTCATTACCGCCACGTTGTTATGGGCAGACGTATCACTTACTATAAGGTGAACGTCCCGCTCGTCTTGTCGCTTTATTGAATAATAAAAAAATTTAGACATAATACTGGGAACAGAATGAGGGTCTCGATATCTATATACGTTTTTTTCCTATTCTTTAAATAAACAAAATAAAATTAATAAATTTAACTTGAACATTTTGTATATTGAACAGTTTTAATTTAATAAAACTGCATGTTACGGATTTTACGCTTTTAGGTATTCCGTCCGCTTGTGACCACAACTGCAGCAAGGCGGTCGAAATGTAGCGATGATTATTAAACAAATAAACACGATGAGATTCTTAAATTTAGCTTTGTTAAATGTGCAATGTTCACGTAAATATAAGAAATCATTACGACTTTTAATTTATAAATTCTTACGAACAAATTAAAATAATTATTGCTGTCCTTTATGTTATACATCAAAAGAGGTGTGTAAATGCAGACGTCGACCACGTGAATTTTAGTCCTGTATCAAATATCGTGATTAGATAAGAAATTGTATGTTATTTAATTTAAGACCTATTTTTCAATAAACCAAGATTTAATTCGGGCATGCGCGATGGCGTTGCTTCCAAAACGAACTGTTGAAGGTCACCTTGAAAACCGGACGAGCGTGGCGAAGGCGCACAAACGCTCAGCCTCTTCAACTGTTGACACTACGTGATCCGCCGCACGAAATTTTAAAAGTTCTGTAAGTATCCAATTATTCATTAATGTATCACTTAATACAAAGTAATTAAATACTTTACACTCACAAACTATTCTTAAAATGATTTATAAGAAGAATAGTTGTTGCTAAATTAAATAAAACTGTATGTAATAAACAATAGTAATAATAACATTTGTTTTCAATGTGTAAAAGCTTGCGATGTAATATTTTTTTTAAGTGGAAAATATATTAAAATACATTATACTTGGAAATTTTGAAGGACGATTAAGAGGTGATTTTATTTTCTTTCTGGTATAACGTATATGTTTAATATAAAAATAGGTACCAATAAACGCTAAATTCTGAATATATTTGATTTTCCAGTAAAATTAAGTAAATTAAAAGTAAAGAATAATAATTTTTGTTCATATATGCATCCATATTTTACATAATTTTATTAATTACCAGCCAATGTATAAATAAATACATTTCACTAAACCTCAAAAATGTTTAGTGAAATGTAAATGTTAAATAATTGTCGAGAAATTATTTCTACAAGTAGATAGTCATGATCAAGGAATTCTTGAAATAAGTTATCAAAAAAAATTATCTTTCTCCCCACCCTTATTTGCTGAAGATACCTTATAGCGTTACAAAGTATTTAAAACGGGTGAACGCTTCGTTCATTCATTCGGTTGTTTGCAAACGGTTTCCTCGTGCGTTTGTGCAGTTGTTGTTTGGATTTACAATAGTTTCGCTTTAATTAACCGGCATATTTATTGTATTTGTTTGTAATATTATTGTACGAAGATGTCTAATAACGACGAAAATCACTGGCTTTATAACGGTTAGTAAAATTCAATATAAAAATTTTGTGTATAATATGAACGTTTTGCTAAATACAACAAATTGAGGAGTGAGTACATTGTATTCTTTTGCAACTTCAATTAAAGTCATAATAAGTTAACGTCATTAATGTTTTAACGAATCATGACTTAATGAATGAACCTGCTTTAATAACTTTTCCCAATAACATTACTCTTTCATTAGTATTTTAATTAAACCTAAATGATTAACCGACCTTCAAGGAGTTTACGTTGCAGTAATAAAAGAAAACCTAAGTTTTTATTATTATGATTAACGTACATTATGTCTTCGGATTTGTTTAAAATTTTTATCCGTATTTTAAAAAACCACATAGTATCTTTTATACCAGTAATATTACAAAGAGCTCACTTAATTAGATACAATTGAATTAATATTATTTCAAATTAGATATTTTATGGTTATATATAAAATAATAAAACATAATTGCCTAATGAAATAGAAAAGATACATGTATATTTATCATTAATTTATTTCTTATTATATTGTAATTTTTTGTTTCTGCAAATTATGCCGCTTTCATTGTTCTTTAAAATTATCCCAATTTAAGAATAATAAGAAAAAACATTTTTTTTCTTAACTCTTCAGTAATACAATCTATATATTATTAACGTTATAATATAGCCAAATCACTGACCGTTTATACTTAAATCTAGATACATAAACTTGTAATACAGAATATTATAAAAAGTTTTAACAATTATAAAAAAAAAGGAATTAAGAGCTTTTGTCGGTTTTACTAATTTATAACGCTTTGAAGACATAATATAATAACAAAATGTAAAAAATGTATCCAATACAATTGGGTTTGTTTCAACTATAAGTTATAAACATGAACTTGTTAAAAATATCGTTGAAAATGTTCGAAGTTAGTAAGTTTATTGAATCAACTTAAAAGGAAAATGTGCTCTTTTACATTAGAGCATATCATTGTACTTAATAGAAGAGCTAAACAATTTAATTAATAATGACGTTTAGATTGTTCAGTATAGGTCAAATAAAATATAATAACTTTGTATTACGGAAGCAATTTCAGCAGAATCGTAAGTTGAAATTGTAAAAAATATTTAGTCTTAATTGTAGTCGATTCATTTTTGTTTTTAGGAAATATGGCGACGATTGAGAAACTACTTCAGCCGATGCAGTCGAAGGCTGATGATACCGGCAGCAAGGTGACCGTCGTGGGCACCGGCCAGGTGGGGATGGCTGCCGTGTTCTCCATGCTCACGCAGGTGATACTTTTTTTCATGACAATATATTATAGGTGGCAATAATAAATTATAGGATGGCAGGATATTCACTTAACCTTATGGGTGTTTTATCTTTCAAGACAATAGGGGACGACGTAGGATAATTTAAAAAGGTAATTTATTCCACAACCAATGATGCCATGGTAATTTAACAATCCCTTAATATATTGTAAACCTTGTATAACTTCTTCGCCGTTTTTAAATTTAATAAAGTTATTAAGAAGGCCTTTCCCCTGCGAAACCTATAGCTTCGATAATCTAGGATGATTCTTTTGTGATGAATAAAATCAAACGTTGACGGATTTATAGCCCTCGAGTATACATATGCACATTTAAATGTTTTTTTTTTTTAGTGAAAATAAATGTAAGCTAATTGTGGAAGAGACTATAAAGCGTGTGATTGAATCTCTGCCAAAAATGTTATAAACCTCGCTTTTAGTATTAAACATTTGAAGATAGTTTGATTTGCAACTGATAGTTTACGATGATCACATCCCACGTCATAGTCCACGATAGTTTCGTAATAAATCTTGTTTGTTACTAATTCGACCACGGCGATTTTCAGATCAGGTAGATAAAGTACCACTTTGAATGTAATTTAATGAAAATCCTAAATTTACAAAAAGATTTACACGTTAAAACGGGAGTGTATAAATATGGTATAATTTATTGTACGGTGTACAATGTGTAACTGACGATCGTAATTGATCACAAACCTATAATATTGAATAATTGAAATCGATGTAATTTTGCTATTATTTGTGACAGAAACACCTCAACATACGAACCCATACAGGGTCCAGACAGTATTATGTATCTCATTGAGATAAGTGTCAGGCGTTGCCAGTTTAATTCAGCGGTCTTTCACCCCGGAGCTGTATTAAATCGACTAAAGTACTAACTAAATTTAAATCAAATTGAGAGAGGTCATTGAATGCTGACGAATTTTTTAAATTTGTTTTGGTTAAAAATGTCTTTGTTACATATCATCATAATATGTCAATTTATCGACAGTTGAAGACCCTTCCGGTGAATATTAAAAATACTAAAACAAGTAACTGTTGTAGAATTAACTTGAATTTATTGCGACGGTGTGACCTATAGTTACATTGTTTATTGCTGGCGATGATTCATACTCGGCGCAAAGTAACCACTTGTAACTTATGAAGCGATAGAACATTTTCCTCCTTTGCAACATATTAGTTTATTTAATAATAATTATCAATATTACATTAGAAAACCTGATTAAAATCATTTTACAAATTCCGATTCAGTTATAGTAAATATTTTTTGTATTTGAATTTCGATATTCTTGCAAGGAGACAATTATCGAAAATGAGGTGCCTTTTTAATATCTGCTAATATTTTGTCTGAATGTCTCATGGGGTTAAGCGACAATAAACTGAATGCTCAAGCGTACTCACTCCGAATACTCCGACTTTCATGTTGATTGCCAGAACACAGCATTATTGTTATGGTGGTAGATTTACAATTGCGATTGCTAGGCAGATGGGTTTTATATAATCTAGCCACCACTTAAAAAACCTATCGCTCCACTGACAGAGAGTACTGCTTAGGTTAGAATACAGTATTTAAATTTTCAACACATTTCTTGTTGATAGGGCGTCACTAATAATATCGCGCTAGTCGACGTTATGAAGGACAAGTTGAGAGGCGAGATGATGGACTTGCAGCACGGTTGTGCCTTCATGAGCAACGCTAAGATACAAGCCAGCACAGGTAAACAACACATATAATACAAGCGTTATTGGCTATTTATTAAGTGGGCAAAACGATGACGCGAGCAGTGATAGTATTACTATAATTAAACAATAATTTTCGTTTCAATACAGATTATTCAATATCGGCCGGTTCGAAGGTGTGTGTAGTTACTGCTGGTGTGAGGCAGCGAGAAGGGGAGTCGAGACTTGACCTCGTGCAGAGGAACACAGACGTGCTCAAGATCATCATACCACAGGTAATAATTTAATCAGTCTGTTCGATGTGCTCACTGCTGTAGACAGACATTTCCATTTTAAGTGTAATTGTTGTAGTCAAAATGCACGCGTGTGACTGGCGCAGAATTTTGATGTATATCACCGGAAAAGTTTATCTCTTGTGGGGATATTTTAACCCATGTCCCATTTGAGATGGGAGCAACAAGACTATGTGGTGTACTGGTGTTTAACACCAAGTGTTTATCATTTGGACTCGACAATTAAGAACTTCATTTTAGTAAAGAGAGGGATTGAGAACGAACAAGTGCCTCTACACCTACTTCTGGCAACTAATGCAACGGACCATAACAGTGGGGAGTTTTATTAGGATCTTTATACAGCACCACATTGCACACATCTTGAGTTGAGACATGAGTATTGTTACCGTAGTAATTTCTTGCTATAATCCCTCTAAAATAAACTAAAGTGTACACGCTTTTTGACGATTGAAATATGTACACCCTTGCCATTTAAGGTTCAATTTAAAAAGTTGAATACGTCCATAAATATAAATGAGGTGTTAGTATTCTCAAAAATGTACAGATTCGGAGTCTATGTGCTAAATAACATTATAAAAATCTTAATCACTACAAGACTGATGTTAACACCTAAACGACATCGATATAGGTGTATAGAGGAATCCAGACCAAATTTAGAACTCGACTCACTACGATTGCTCACAGCTGGCGCTCTCATTTTGAGGAGATATCCAAAAAGGTCTCCAACAGTTGTATTTATCGCTTTAAAAATTTTCTACCTATAACCCCAAAGAGAGTACTAATACAAACACTGATTATCTCGCTGTTCGACTATGCCGACGTTTGCTTCATTGATGCTCTTCTGGTACTTCAAAGTATACTGGATCGTTTTTTTAATAACTACATATGTGTTATTTTCGAGCTACGCAACTATGACCATGTTTCTTCTTTCTGTTCTCAATTTAATTGGTTGCCTCTCTTTTCGTAGATCTTTCAGAACACTGTGTACTTTATTTTCAATTCTATTCGATCCATCCACCCTTGAATATTTAAAACGCAAATTCGAATTCCAGGGAAATTCCGACGAATGCTGTATTCGGTGTACTGCTAGCCTCGCTCTTCACATTTCCCTCTGCCAAACTAATTTTCTTTACAATTCCTTCACCCTTACATCTGTAAACTTTGGAATGAGTTTCCACTTAACATACAGGCAGCACGCAGTAAAACTTCCTTTAAGCGAATGTTGTGGGATCACTATGTCTCTATGAAATTCTTTTTTTTTTTATATGTAATACATTTATAATATTCAATATTACAAAATCTTATAACCCAATAACATATTTGGTATATATATATGTATATATATATTTACACTTGCACGATACTGCACCCATACTTTTACTCTCTACTCAATCTTAGGGTATATCCTTTTTGTACATCTTTTTTTGTGCGTGCAAATAGTTTTAAATAAATAAAAATATTAGTCAATGGCGAGTCGTTAAAAGTTATAAAATGGATAGGAATGAGTATTCACACATAAGTATTACAATCGTCAATAATCGTTAACCTGTATATATGGACATAGTTGCCACTGTCGGTCGCGAAGCGGTTACTGCATACATTGTAACGCGGAGGTGCCTGGTCTTATTTATGGTGTGTGTAGAGTTTTAAGATCTCATCTGGCTAGCTTACTTAAATTAACCTTGTCAATATGCCACGTCATAACAGCATCCTTGTTTTTGGCGGCTAATATATCAAAATATATTGAGCGAGTATGCCATCCTCTTCGACATCATCGACACCCTAAAAAAAATATTCTGCCAAACAATATTGTATGAACAACTGCAAAGATTACAAGACTAAATAATGATAATACCAGAAGAAACCTATGTCCAGCTGTGGACGTCCATCGGTTGAAGTGATGATAATGATGAATGATAATACAATGGCGAAATGTAAGAGATATGCTACATGAAATGATTTTGAAATAAAATTGTTAAAAAAAAGGATATAGAAATTTTCTATTGAGCAATTGAGATTACCTTTACATATATTATAATAATTTTTATTTATTTCTAGTTAGTAAAATACAGTCCAGACGCGGTTTTTATAATCGCCAGCAACCCCGTGGACATACTGACGTATGTAACGTGGCGCATTAGCGGACTGCCCAAGCACCGGATCATTGGCTCTGGTACGAATCTGGACTCTGCGCGCTTCCGTTATTTGCTGTCTGAAAAGCTGGGCATCGCGCCGACATCCTGCCACGCGTACATCATCGGCGAGCACGGGGACAGCAGTGGTGCGTCCATATCAGTTAATTTTTATACAGAATTATATCGGATTAGTAAGCTTAAGAGTCTAAGTATCGATCTGGTGTCAGTTGCTGTAAATCGCCGGATGCGGACAGCATAGGACCGATCATTGTGAAGATCTTTGGTGGAGGTCTATGTTCAGCAGTGGACATTTATCGGCTGGTGATAATAATGTGCCGTCTATGGGCCGGTTTCATAGTGCCAAGAACGAAATCTTAGAGTAGACTTGGTGAAGATCTCAGAGAATCGTTAAATGCACTCGAAACAAAACCGGCCACGTTGGTAATTAATCGGCCTGGTCTATGTCCATGGACGGCAATATGTTGAAATCAATATATCATCAGCTGGAATGTTTATGTCATGTCCTATTCCTCTGTTATTTTACTCTCTACTGCACCCTCCTAACCATGACACTTTAACTTTTGCATAATAATACTTATTGGCAGTAATATATGCCAATTAGGAAATTAACAATGAAGTGCAATAAATATAATTTACTATTCAACTCGTTATTAATCACATTACTGTCTTTTAATCATGATCTTTGTGACCTAATTAACTTGAAAAAAGGATATCTGCTCAAATTAACCAATATCTTCCTCGTATCTAGTGCCTGTGTGGTCCGGAGTAAATATCGCTGGTGTCAGACTGAGCGATTTAAATCCGCTGATTGGTAGCGAGCAGGACCCAGAGAAGTGGAGGCAGATGCACGAGATGGTCGTGAAGAGCGCTTATGAAATTATCAAGTTGAAGGGCTACACGTCCTGGGCTATTGGGCTTTCCGTTTCGCAGCTCACTAGGGCCATTTTGTCCAATGCTAACAGTGTTCATCCAGTCTCAACTTATCTTAAGGTGAGTCATAATCACAGAGTCATAGTCTAGAGCATGTAAGAATATGATTAAGGTTAGCCTCTGAAGGAGATCATGAAAGATTTAGTGAGTGGGTATCTTAAACAAGCATAACCTCCTCCTTTCTACAAGTATGGTATTTTTGAAGACCTCCTCGCGCCCAGATAACCAGAAAAGGTGAATAACAACAACTTACTTAAAAAACTTTAATTCTAATTAAGACAATTTGCCGCTTGCAACTCCTTTAATATTCCATATCAGCCAAATTACGTCCTCACTGCTGGGGCACAGGCCCACCGTCAATATTAGGGCAATAGGGACATAGTCACCACGCGGGCCCAATGCGGATTGATGACTTCGCACACATCTTAGATTAAATTCTAATTTATGTGCAGGTTGTCTCACGATGTTTTCCTTCACGGTTTGTAATTCGCTGTTGTAACTAATGTTTACAAATGTACATAACTTAAATATTAAAGTCATTGGTACATGCCGAGATTCGAACCAGCTTTCTTTGAAATGAAGGCCGCACGCTCTAACCATTTGGCCAGCGAGCTACTTATGTACTACCTTTAATATTGTGAATTTAGAAATCTCAAAATTTTTCACTTTTATATTATGTCCAACACACACTTTTTAACTCAAATCAATATATAATATTTCTTCTTAAATGAATAAGTTATGTTTTTAGGGAGAGCACGGCATCGAGGAGGACGTGTTCCTGTCTTTGCCTTGCGTGTTGGGCCGGGCCGGAGTGTGTGACGTAATCAGGCAGCCGCTCACCGAGGCCGAGCGCGCGCAACTCCACGCCTCCGCCTCCATCATGGCTAAAGTGCAAGCTGGCATCAACTTTTAGTTTATATACCTCGCATAATGACTGACTGGAAGAATTTAAAAGGATCATTGTAATATTGCAAAATTTTTAAACGGAGTTTGTATTACGCGCGATATTATGCATCTGTCAAACTAATATCTTTACGTTCCGTTCCGTTACGTTCCGCGTAACGTTACGACTATTAATATTTATAATTATTTTAAGAAACTTTCATAAATTCTTTACAGTCGTATTTTCTTAATATGATATTCTTATAAAGTTTATTCGAAGTAAAATAAAGTTCCAGGACTACACTCAAAAGTTGATGTTATTTTATCAATGTTATACTTGCTTTTCCATATTGTCGCTAAAGTGTGCATTTAAAATTATATAAACTGATTATTTATAATATACAGCATTAAAGGATACTTCACAAAATTATATGACACAAAAAAAATGATTTTAGATAGGAAATAAGGATCTCCAAAGATATTTTCCATTAGCTCCAAAGTTATTTAACTTCGAATTTGAAATTATTTTAGTGTAAGAAAGGTATCATCTTTTCACAAACGCATGTCTCTGAATGGTTATGAATAGTTTTTAAGCACCTTTATCATGTTAATTAATAAATCCAGCCTCATAACTCATTGATTATTGCTGTTTATGAAGAGTACTTAAACTTTAACTTATCAATAACACAAATGCATTTTATCATTTCTTCATTAACCGGTCTATATGCTGTCTTGATTTTTTCGTTTTGTATATTATTAGTCTTGCTTGTTTCTTTGTTTGTCTTATGATTTTTTCTACACCATACACAATTTTTTTTATATTCAAATAATTCTTTACTTAGTTAATATTTTTTTCATCAGTATTTGTACAATGTTGAAGGAATTGGTTTTGTATAAAGGTAATATTTTAGCTACTTTGTGAATTAATTCATTAACAAACATTTTATATTAAAGTATTATTAATAAGAGCATGACATGACTGATTAAATTTTGCCAAAAAAAAAAATGCTGTTAATATTTTTTAAATATTAGATAATATTTTTTAAATATTAGATAATATTTTTGGGATCGATTTAAGTTATATGATGTCATATTTACAAGGGATTTTTATTTTCTAATGTCTTTAACAGGTAGATTTTTTACATCGGAACTTTCAAATATTCATTGTTTAATGAATTTTCGATCTAAAGTTTATCACTTGAGTTAGATACTTTAATGTGAAAGTGTACAACTAAATTCCTTACTTATATTATTGTTTTCCGTAATGGAAAATTATTTGTAATAAAATTTTATTTCATTAAATGTGCTAGAGAAATCTTTAGTTTTATTTTTATGTAAAACTTAATATTACATATGTCAGTGACGTACACTGACGCCAAACAGAATTTTGCAAATATTACTATGTTCCGGTGTGAAAGGCTTTGTAGCTAGCGAAATTACTGCAGTAACAAGACAATTTGCGTCTCGAGGCGACAAACAATGTGATGCAGTGCGTCATTAGAATGACCAGCATCATATTATCGGCAGGCTTGAACTATTACAATCGATATTGATCTGGATTAATGCATCGCTCATCACATTTTTCGACTTGATTTTTCAGTGTACATAAATGTAATTTTATTACCTACTTACCTTCAACCTTCTGTATTTTAAAATATAAAAAACAGCCCTTTTAATGTTCCCACTACTGGTCACTGGGTGTTTTAGCTAGGAGTCAAGGCTTCATATATCATGTTGGCCGAGTGCAGGTGTCATCTGCCTAGAAATAGTTGTCATTTTTACAAATCGGTTTCCTTGATATGTTTTCTTTCACTGGAAGCTCAAACTAGGTGGCAGTTGAACTCGCGCCGCTTCTTTGAAACACATAGTGCGTTCGATCCGTGTTTACAGTTTAATATTTGTAATTATATATAAACATATAGATAAACGTGTTGTTAAAATGAAAAGCATTTATTTTTTTCACAAAACTGTATAATGATATAATACATTTTATCGTTAAAGTGACAGAGGGGCTGAGAGCGCCGCGAGGGCGGCACGCTTTACGTACGCGGTACAGTTGCTTTACGAATAGCATCACTTTAAAGTATTAAAAAAAAATCTATACTATACTTATGCCAAGAAAAAAATAGTGACACGATAAAGCGCGGGTACATGTTTTATGATAACTAGTTAATGAATATACGTAGGTGGAGTAACTCACTCACCTTGCCGCGATGCATGCAGGCATGCAGGCAGGCGCTCGCACAGTCACTCGTCGGCAATTCTGATTGTTCAGTGATCACTAAATTTTAACGCTACATAATAAATTTCTTAAATGTTATACATAAAAAGATGTCCATTAAGACTAGTATAGAAAAATTTATTTAATTTTTTTTTATTTAAATTTTTGATCAATTTAAAGCTTACACATTTTTTTTGCCAGTACAAACTAAGTAATTAATAAAATTCTAAATATTGGAATTACAGTTATTTTTTTTTTCTATGAAATAAAATGTTATTGTATAGACCACAATTCTCCTTACTTTTTCAATCAGTCAATACGCAGTTTTTAATTTTTGGCAAACAATCTAACTTTTTATTTATTCCTTCTTTATATTATAAATACAGCAAGAATCGTATTTATTTCATTGCGCGAAAACCATATATTGATTCTCCTTCAAACCATCGGACGTAACCAAATAATCTGTATGACCGAAAGCTTATAAAGACTACAATCAATTATCACTAGAACTAAAAGAATCTAGCTTGCAGGCTACCTAGAACTTTTTAAAGCATGTGATTTTTTGGAGCAGTACAGTAAGCGGAATTTTATTTATGATTAATAAAAAAAAACCATAACAAATACAATTTCGTTGTGTTAGTTATGGTTTTTTTTGTTTTGTTCGTTATACACAACTTTTAAAATGATTGATTTAAAAAAAAAAAAACTTTTAAAATGATTTGAAATGAGGAAATCGTACAAAAATAAACTAGTGCTATGTACATTTTCGTATGCTTTTATATGTTTAAGATAGGAATAAGCATGAAACATTAGCATAAATCACAGACACATTCCTCACATCGGCCACGCAAGACATCTTAACGTTTATCTTCTAGCTTATTGTAAGTTTTAAGTCTGTGGCAAATCACAGATATATACCACACCGATAACTATCAATATAAGCTGAAGTTCACCCACTTTAAAAGCTAAGAGAAATACTTAAATACACAATAGTCAAAATATTAATAGCCCTCTTAATGCTTCTCCACTATTGAGACTGGTTGGCAGATGTCACAGGTCCATAAATGATGTTCTTAGAGCTTGACGGTTTTTTCACGTTATACTTCTCCCTAAGCTCAAGCTCAAAAGGAAGAGGACCCGCTCTTCAAGACGAATATCATGAAACCGCTTTACAAACTGAGTCATCACGGCTTTCGCTACGCAATGGCTAATTAAATTGGATAAACATATTTGATCTGAAATCTGATAAAAAAATAACAGCATAGAAGAAAAGATCAAGTTTCAGTGAATTTCAGCCATATGAAGTTATTACAGTCGTTCGTAACGCTGAATAAAATGAAGATATTTCACATCGGTGCCGAAGTAATCAGCGCCAGAGGAGTAAACATGAAAAAAAATAAAATTTATAAAACGTAGTGTAATTATCGTAGCAAACATCTAGAGGTGGGCGCTTTGACTACACGTACGATCTCCTTGCTATAAACCTATAACCTAATAACACGGGATGAGCCTACTTAGAAGTTATGTATGCTTTTGGGCGCAGTTAATGTTAACTAATAATAGATACTGTTCGTTACTTCAAGTACACGTACACGTTAGCGATTAGAAACAAAATACTATTTTTATTTATAATACGTGTTCCAGTTGCCAAAGCATATATAACATGATCACTTGAATGGTAAATAACATATAGTGGTATATTTTAGGCCGTTGTGTTCTTATCCCCAGCGTTCTATCGTTGACGGCCGCATGCGGCTTAATGGTCCCGGGTGTGTGCGGCTTCATACAGCGCGTATCGGTTGGGTGGTGTGCTGCCAGGAGCAGGCCGGCTTGGCGGCGGTTCGTCCTGTCCGAGGGGATATCAGGTGTCATCGGGGGAGCGCAGCGAGTGCAGCGCATTACCGTGCCCTGCGGGCCGGCGTCGCTCGAGGAACGTCCTCAATTGTGTAGCGGACAACGGACTCACCGGCGCCTGTACACATTTATAATAACTTTTACAGTTCGCCGAGAGGAGTAGAGATCGTGGGTATCTTCCGGCTGATAATGAGGGCTATAAATAAAATATTAACTTGCTAAATTATTTTCACGGTCTTAACTACTGAGTAATTATTTGCCTAGGATTCAATATCAGCGAGCGAGTTTCAGTCTCGCTAACTTGCGTTCTATTAAAATAAAAACGATGCTAAAGCGAAATCAATTTCCAAACTCCGCTATCGTTTTGAAGAGGTTACCTCTTGCAGCCATGGATCTTCAAGAGCGGCGCGAGGCGTGGTTCTGTGTGCAGGTGTGGGCGCCAAGAGCCCGCGGATCAATGCTTGTGCACGCTCCCCCACACCACCCCAGTGTTCCGGTGGGAAGCAGTAATCGCATTTGATGATATTTGCCGTGGTTTCTTCGATCGAGTCATCCAGGAACGGCGACAGCTGCAATCAATCGCCAAATTATGTGCAAATTGTAATAAGCAGATGTAACGTGCAAGAAAAGATATTTCAAATTTCTAAAGAGTCAAATAAAGAAAATCTTTTTTATTGTAAATCTGACGCTATATTAGTATAGGTAAGTTACGACTGTCAACATATGAGAGATAGAAAATATTTGTGCGAGCACGCGCCATCATTCGAATATCATTTTCACTTAATATCACGTGAAATTATGGTCCAACTTTAGCCCATTATAGTTAAAAAAATTACTGTTATATAGTAGGGTATGCAGTGCTGTAAGTAGTTTAGTTTCTATTACCGAGTTGCATATATAGCTACAAGGCTATTTTGCGCGCGTCACAAATGCGCGAGAAGTAGCTTGTAACACCCGGGGGGCTGACGATACGATGTACTCAATTGAAATCCGGTCTCATATAATAGGACGATTACTAGGCAATAGGATGATGACTGGTGTAACGACATGATTACACTCCTTGCTTCAGCGGAGTACTGCGTTGGCAATTTATTAGCATCGGTGGCTGGGCGGGCGCAGTTCGCAGATTGACGCAGGCGAAATATTCTTGCACAAGTGAAATCAATTGAATGAAAAAAGGAATACCCATTTTTATCCGATATAAAAAGTAAATGTTTTTGAATAAATATCATCTCAATAACACAGCTTACTTAGCTTAGAACGTGTGAGTAAATATCATTAATTCAGGTTATTTCTTCAGAAAAATCGCATCTAAGGTATGTACATAATTTAAATAAGAATTTACTTTTTTTAAGTTGTTTTATTTCGTTATACCATAAGAATAACGGTACTTATGAAAATGTTGTGATATTAGGTAAATTTATTTTTACCAGTGTTAATAGGATGATGTTGTATGATGTTTTGTAGGTAACTTAGTAAAGTTAGAAAAACTAACCCCGGTGAGGAATACGTAGAGAAAAACCCCAGCAGCCCACGCATCCCAGGCGGGTGTCGGAGGGCGACCGAGAACACATTCGGGGGGTGCAAACTCTAACTGCGCTGGTGCTGGCGGTAGCACATCCCTGACTGTACTTCCAGCACCCTCTCCTGTTTCTACCGCCGAACCGAAGTCTACCAACTTCAATTGGGGTTGTGCTCCTCCTAACTCGACGAGAATATTTTCCGGCTGTAAAAAATTAATACATAAAAATGTAATAGTTTAAATAAAAAACAATGTATTATTTGGCACACAGCTCACTGTTTAGTATTTGATAACATATTTTAAGAGTTAATCATCATCATTCGATAAACGTCCAGTGCTCTACATAGGCCTCACCCAAATATCTCTACAGCGACCAGCTTTGCGCTGCTTGCAGGTAATTGTATGATTAAAGTATAGTTATTCATTTAAATATTTATTATTACTTCACCTAAATTAAAGATTAGTGAATAGTTTAATCCTTACTGCAGTAATTGGATTCGTACTTTTACTTCTCTTTAAAAACAATTTTCTTGGAATATCTTTTTGATATCATGATTTTCTTATAGGTATTTCCAGTCAAAGTCGGAACTTGCTCATCACATGGTTATAATGTGAGTGGTTGAGAGCTAAAGGAAAAATTAATAATATTGCCACTACAACATTTTAAGAAACGATGGTTTAATTTGAAAACCTAAGGTAATTCGCATTGATACCAATTTGAAACATGTAAAGTCTGTTAATACAATTTTTCACGCGTTAATTTTACTTTCAATAATATTCATTAAATATATATTTTTTCAGTACTTCTTATTTTGACGACTGGTGCACAAATGTTCGCCACTAATGATAATTTGGATTATATTTTTTAAAAATATAAAACTCAGTTAAAATCATCAAAAAGAAACACTCACACGAATGTCAAGGTGTGCAACGTCATTGGAATGTAACCAGTCTAGTGCGGAGAGTAAGCTGCGCGTGTGCTGGGCGACGGTGCGCTGATTATAGTGTTGCGAGGAAGCCGCCCAGTCGAGCAAGGGTCCGCCCCCTACCAATTCTAGTACTAAGGTGTGGGCACCCGCGCGTGGGACTTCCGCGAACAGTGCGAGCGCACGGACCACGGCTGCATGCACTCCGCGCGCAAGTATACGATACTCCCGCACTGCATCCGCTCCTCGGCCCGCAACCACCTGCATTCACCAGTTAAATTGTTATTATTTACGATAATTAAAGGTGAACGAAGAAACATAATTACGTACACGTGTAACACCAACAATGTTAATATAATTACGTTGTTTATTTATTATTTAATATACGTGTAAAAAGGACGAGTTTCGTGCCTGTTTAAGAGCGACGCGGTGTCCGGTGCCGGTGTCGCGCGCAGCGAGCACGCGCGCCGTGCGTCCTCTACCCAGCTCCTCCTCGAGCGCGTATCGCCGCGCGAACTGCTCCCTCTGCCAGCCGCCGCCGCCGCCGCACGAGGCCGCCGCCGACGCGCCGCCCGTGCCGCCGCCGCGCGCGCATACCAATCTATACAGATAAATAGGTACTTTGTAACAACTCGGAACGAAAACGAAAAAATTATTATTGTATTTATTTAACCACGTACTTTAAAAAAAAAACGGAAAGAACTTTAACTTTAACTTAAAATATCGAAAATTAAAAGCGAAATGGATGCTACCTGAAGCTGTATTGTCCAGCAGGAAGTTCTTCCAAGGCAAGTGTACTTGCCGCGGCGGGTGTCTCCGTGGCGCGTCGCCATTCGCCCTCCCCTACACGGCAGTATTCGAGATGCACCGGTGCCGACTCGTCCCATTGCACAACTAGACCCCCGCCAGGGTGCGCGCGGACTGTTGGCACCCCAGGAGTTCCGCCAGCCCCCACCGTCAAGCGGGCTGAGCTCTGTACGCCCCCCAATTCGTTACTCACTAGACAGCAATACACTCCGGCATCAGAGGCGCGACACGCGTGAATCGTTAACGTAGCTAGTCCGTCAGCGGCGAATGAAATAGCGAAACGTCCACCATGTCGCAGTGCCCGTGTTTCCGGCGCAGTTTTCCTCCATGAGGCATTTGCACGTGTTGCATTCGCGCGGCAAGAGATTGTCGTACTGGAGCCCGGCGCCGCAGTCACGTCGGCCGCCGGTTCGAGCAACTCCGGAGGGCGAAGTTCCGTGACTACCCCCTCCGCACTAGGTTCCCCCCCACCGTTGCCACCACGTCGAAGTTTCAGTCCCCACGCTCGCTTTGCTATGCCCTGTGGGCCACATATATCGTTGACTTCCCAAAACTCAAGCGAAACTCCAAAGCATAACATGCAGGCCCCAAAACACCGGCCTTTTATTTATTAACTAAACTATTTACATTAAATAAAGTTTAACTCGTCTTTTATGATTAGCCCGAGTCACAACACATATTGGATTCTTGCGCGTGAGTCTGAATTTGGCCGCTATCACAGTCTAAGTTAGAAATGCATGCCCGTATATATCATACCTACAACAAAAGAAATATAGAAAAGCGTTAAAATAAAAGTACATGCAAAATAATAATGAACACGGTGCAGTATTTTCTACAAAAAAAATTAAGATGTAAATATATATATATAAGCAAAAAGAAAAGCATGCTTGAAAAGAAATCTGAAGAATACAACTCGCCCACTTAACCTGTAAACGGTGCATAAATCCCTAATGTCAACTTTAATATCTTAAAATATGACAAATGTAAAAAATTCCATTTCTACAACAAAAAATTAGTTTCAACACACCCAAAAAACTTGTTAATTATAAGGTTATATTTTTTTAATAATGTTAATGGTGGTGGTGGATGGAATGGAGTGGCGAGTTCATATTTTTTCGCCTCCATCTTTGAACCTTTTTGTTATATTGTTTTATAACCTATGTTTGAGTATAGTTAGTACTATAATATAAAATCTTTTCCTTGTGACATGTAGTAAAATGTGTCCTTTGCCATCGTTTATACAGAAATATGTTAGTTTATTTATATTTATAGTGAGAACAGCATCTGACAGCAGATAGCTTAAATAGTTTGTAAGTATAATGAGCAGTTCAAATGTGGATATTATTTATAACTAGTTATAGATTTTTCAACATACATTCATAATGTACGATGTAAAATATATTAATGATTATTGTTATCAAAAGTGAAATTTAAATATTTTTAAGGTTTATCTGTTTATGGCATGTGATGATTATAAATTTATTTAAGGAATTGTTATACATTAATAGTGTCGATTCGAAGCAAAATTTACTAAATATTAGTCGAAGCTTAGAATTATGTTAGTAGTAAGCAATATGCAGTTAGTGAGTTACTTTACATATAACAAATCTTCTATATCTATAAAGGTAAATGATATTTTTATATTTTAATTATAAAACTCTTAAATATTATTTGTCTATTTAACAGTCAATACGTATCTCTAGTGTGCAAACTTTTGTCTAGCTGTAAGACTTAGTTGATTAATTTACATTCATTTTTAGATTTTGATAAAACGTTTTTCGTAGTTAAATTTGCTGCTTTAGCTTATTAACAAATTATAAAAAAATTGTCAATCTTTATTCAACAAAATTAGACCTTGCTGTGTTATAGTTTAATATAACGGTATACATCTTGTTAAATATATTATATATGATGCTTGCGTAATATAGCTTTAATTTGTCTTAAGCTAGAAGATAATTTTTTGTTACTTGTTAAGGTATTGCAATTTATCATTAGATTAGAAAAAATATGTAATAATCAATGTATAATTTTTATATAATATTTTAGTTAATGTTAATGTAATGCTATATAAAAACTGTTTTAATGTTGTGCATTGTACATTGGATTACGGTAGCCATTTGACCCTTAACTTACGTTAGCATGCGACGGTGCGGTGGGACTCACTGCCGCATTGGTTTTCTTGCGATCCTCCGCGCGCCCTGTGTTGGGGGGCAAGTTGATCGTGTTGGCCTTAGCATGGGGACGCTGGGAACGTGCTCGTAGCTCTGGTGCCATGCGCCCGCCCACAAATGGGGGCACGCTCTCCGTTTTACGCAGACCGCTCCAACCCTCACCCATGCTATCCGGACGGGAATAGGACCAGTTAAAATAAAAAAAAAATAACAAATAAAAGGGGTTAAAACGGGCTTGCCAGCATTCCCATTAAATAGCTTGAGTTAAATGTAATGATTATTATTTGATTAAACAGGTACTCTGATATAAATCAGATTATATAGATAAGCGCATTTGTTATTACTTCATGTTTAATGAAAAATAATTCGAAAAAGATTCATTATAAATGTGAAAAGTATTTAATTCAATATTTAAAGTTATATTAAATTATATATAAACGGTAACGTTTTCATAACATATTGTCATTAAGAAAGCTTTTTCCTCCTATGTATTATACGATGTTATTTTGTTAAAGATAAATAATACATAAAAAAGGTAATCGCTTAAAATATTTATTTAAATTTTGACAGATATTAATTAGTTTTAATTTACTGAAGCTCTACTTTATATTAGTTGCATGAAGCTGGCCCCGGAAAAAAAATTTTAAAAAACTAAATAAATGAAAAAATTAATAAGCATGCGGGACTAAAAGCAGTAAATCAAAAGCGTTTTTGATTCACATTTATTGGTTATTCATTTTTAATATATATATAATATAGCGTAATACAGTGTACGATATTACATATTATATACAAACACGTTCAGCGTTTACGTACGTACAAATAAAAAAACACATATAATGCCCGATTCGAAATACATCCTTCTTTCTACCAAAAGTTCTTTTAATTGGTTAGTTTTAGAAAACCTTGTCCCTTATAAGATTGGTTGAAAAATCGATGATGGAACTGAGTATTTGGCGTATCCTCGTGTAGTTAAAGTTTTTCAAGATGTACAGAAAAATTGTGCATATTTTTGTTATTACGCCGACATAGTTACAATACTAATAACGTATTAAAGAATCTCTCGAACCGATTAATAAATAGTTCGCTGTATTTATCGAGGAAATTAATAATATTGAGA
Source organism: Ornithoptera alexandrae (assembly GCA_029030555.1). Lineage (NCBI taxonomy): Eukaryota > Metazoa > Arthropoda > Insecta > Lepidoptera > Papilionidae > Ornithoptera > Ornithoptera alexandrae. Next base: position 3,456,299 of record JARDVY010000160.1, on the reverse strand, counting down.
AAAACATACAATTATCTGTTTGATATTATATTTAGTTTATAATGGAATAAAACTGCCCGAATGTGTAATATGTAATTAACAATATAGTTATATAAAATGCGTTCATTTTGTATTTTTTATCGCTTTCCCTGATGTTTTTTCATTTACAATTTGATGGTATACTTGATGCCTGAAGATATACTTCGAAATCGTGTTATATGAAAAATAAATCTTAGTAAAATAAACTAAAGTGCTTACATTAAAATACACTTATTACAATTACTTATCGATAAACTAACTGGACCATAGCCTAATAATACATAACCACACCATTAATTATAATATAAATTATATAATACTTATACAATGAAAGCTATGTTAAAAAAGCATTACCTATACGCAAAGCAACTGATCGAAGAGTATGGGTGTTAAATCCACATTTGTATATGGGCAGTTGACGCGGAATCGAGTTGTTATTGCGTAATCATATTAACTAATTACATATATTTAGTATTATTCCCGAATTGCTTAATATTATTGATGAAATAATAATGATAGAATTGTCAAAAATAAAATTAACACTTGTACTATAATGAATTCACCGCAAATTAATTTGGTCCCAGTAGTTGAAAATATAAAAAAAATATGGTCAGCGTCTGTATTCATGACAAGGTAAGAAAATAATAATGCAAAGACCTTATCCTTATATATTTAACGATACAATCGAAAAGTACATTAAGTTCTAACACTAAGATACAGCTAATCTATGTGGATTATAATTATGTATCTTCATCTTTTGATTTGAAATATTTCAAAGTTCTATCGAAAACCTATCGCAGCAAGGAGAGGTTGCGGATGAAAAATGGACTGGAGAGTCTATCTACGTTTACGATTAATCCGAAGTTTAATGATCCATTAATTTTAGAGTACTAAAGCGCTCCTTCTTTCTAATTTAATTCCACATTAATATTATAAGATATGCACGATTCTAATAAAAATACTAATTAAAATTTTATTTAACTAAAAAAAAGATTCGATATAATCTTAAAAATAAACTATTTACAAACGATAAGAAATCTGTGTGAAAGCTGAAAATCCCGTTTTAATTAAACTATTATTATGTAAAATGTAAATGTAAATGTAAAATGAGATCGTGTAAAATTAATTGATTATATTAAACAGTGTAAATTGATAAAAATTACACTAACATGCAAAATATCATATTACAAAAACCGTTTTCACAAAAGCATTCCGATATATCCAGTCTTCTCTGATCCTTTCTAAGAGATAATAGTAATAAATGTGATTATTATATTCATATCTATTGAAATACTAATATAACTATATGTACTGAATATGTTTGGTTAAATGTAGGTTAAATAGTTGCTTTATGAATCTAATACAGTTAAAATACACGAATAAGTTACTAAATTTACCTATACTGTCGGTTACATGCGTTTAATCTATATGTTAATATTTATTATAAAATTGATTGAATTAATCCATGTCTAGTCCACACATCATACAATTATGCCGTTCCGTCGGGATTATCTAAAACGTATTCAGTTTAACTTGGTCACCAATGTCAAACATGCCGTCTGCACTAAATTTGTTAATTTAATTAAGTGATAGATCTTGTAATAAACGTTATTATTGCTTGAATCACTCACTATATGTTATAGAAGCATAAAGTGCAATAAGATTTGGTGAAGCGTACTTTAGTGATATCGATCAGCTTCCAACAATAGAATTGTACACATACAAAAACGGGTATGCGACTATCGTTACGTAACTGTTCATTTAGATACAATTCGCCTAGAAATTAGTCCGAAAAAATGGATAATTGTATATAATTAAATGTTACCTACACTATCAATTCCGAGCAGCTCTCACTAAATTTCAAATTACTAATATTAAGGCAAAATTTGCTTGAATGCAATTGGCAGTATGTCGTTGAACATTTAGAATTAAAAATTTAATGGCGCATTAGATGATAAAAGTGATATGTGACACTTGTTGCTCATGTGCAAGGTCAATATGGATATTTTTCTATTAAATTATTACTTATTCATGTAATCAAGGCGAGCAAACATTTCACCTAATAGTAAGTAATAGGCCCGCCTTTAACAATGTGGTGCTATTTGGAATGATACATAGTGCACCATATTATTCTCGTTGCCTTTAAGACACAAGGTGTTAAACCTGGTCATAATGATGTCAAGTAATTTCACTAGCTAAAGCCAATGATATGTCAATCAATATGAATAACGAACATGGTACGTTACTCTATTTGCAATATGTTAAGTATAAAATTTTCATATTCTCCCGATTTTACATTTGAATAAACGTTTTCAGAAATAAGTTTTTAGATTACTTTCCGTTGTCGGAATGTGTAAATCTTTTGACCCCTTTAATTTTTGACTCATTATCTTGCAACAGTATAATTTAGATAATAACTGTCTAGTGAGCATGGTGCTGCTTAATCAGTAAAGATCTTGAATATTAGAACGATAATGTAAGTAATTTTAAGTTATAGTAGTCGTTAAATAGTGTTTACAGCCATAAAATTATGTCAACTGGTAATTCAACATGAAACAATACTAATGTTAATGAGTACCTTAAAATTTAACAAGTTACGTAAATTAACATTACAACATGAAAATACTTGTCTCTAACTAATATTTCTGAATTTCGATATAAAATAATGCCAATTGCGTTTTATTTAATTTAGTTAGAACAAGCGCACAGAGAAAAGAACATCAGAACGTTAACAAAGGAATATGAGAAAATAAAAATGTAACGCCGAGAATTTTTTGTAAAGCCCTGAGGAAGGTTGTTATAATCTTCAATCTGCGCGCGTTTACAGATGTAAAAACATAAACCTGCAATATAAACCATATTAAATAATCCGTTTTGTATCCATTACTGTTTAAATTCTGTTAAACTGGTTATTGGTGTATATAAGTATTTGTGTGACTACTTGTTAAAATACACATAAATTAAACAAGGGTTAAAATTAATACGAAATGTAGTACAAATTGTCAGTACATGAATTATAAAATAAACAATGGAAAATACACTTTTTTCGTGTAAAATGTCTCTTAGTATAAAAACGAACAATTTGTGTTATTTAGTAAATATAGAGAAAATATCTTTTTCTGTATTTTTCAACCTAAATGTTTTAATGACAGTCCATAGTGTATAAAAAGGACATGAATTTAAACTTCTAGTACTAATGAATATAACCATAACAATGCTTTTACTGATATTTTCATTCATTTTAATATAACAGAACGCAATACCCCTTAATAACAAAATGTATATTATAAACCCAGAAACTTTATCAGAAAATAATAGTTTAATTGGTAATTTATATCGTGAAACAAAACAGATGAAAGTATGTTGTGTACAATTCAGTTTTAAATGAAAATGAATTTACAAAAACTATCTACACGAATAGCTTATTTAAGAGATATTATATACAGGAGAAAATTAGTGTGAAATATTAAAGCAACTTAAAACGGATACGTAGTTATGTGCTGGTTTTAGCGATGAAGTTTTTTTAAAGATAACAAACACAGAGGCTTATGGTAAGAGCTAGAAATATGAATATGCAAATACTATAATACAGCATTGCATTGTTCCGGCTTTTAGATCTTAGCCCATTGTAAAAAAAAATAATGTTAGCTTTAGTATTTTTGCTAGCGCCCGTGCTTTTATTTATAATCCGATAGTATACTGCATTGCGTGGGCTGCGGCGTATACAGCAGTTATGCGCAAATGAATGAGGCGACATAATAAAACATTTTGATACAGCTCCGCCTCCTAAACTACATGTTGTGTGAGACCCTGTTAAAGGCCCTGCCGATGGCATACTTACGCAGCGGGATCGCGAGCTTGGTCGCGATGGAGTTCGCGCAAATAGGCGCCAGGGTTCTCGAGCGCCTCGCCAAAGATGCGCTGCGAGCGCAGTATAGTGGACAGAGTGGAGGTCCATTGCTGACGGCGAGCCTCCGGCGGGCGGCAAAGGAACGATTGCTTCGGTTTGTTAGGATCCACCGAGTGGATGATGAAAGCACCGTTGTTCTCTAATTCCTCCAGTTCCATCTTGTTAACCTTTTTCGCATTCAATTTGTTTTATTATCATATTACTATATATTGCAATGATATTTAATATCGTATATAATAAAACAGCTATTGATTAAGAAATAAGAAGGTTCATCCAATTTTAGTCAGTTTTTATTTTGGGATTAATCAAAAGGCAAAAGTCATAGACCAAGGTCATTTATTTATCCTGGCGATGAAGCGCGAGATAGTGAATATCTCATCAAATGTTGCTGTTTTTAGCACATGTCTGTTTCCTCACAACATTTACTTTCATCAAAAGCTCAAGTTTCGTTAAGGTCAAACCCGCGACTCTTCAGGGCTAGCCTACCATTTATTGTCCTATTGAAAATCTGCCGCAATAAAATTATTGTTATATTCCCGCTGTCAGCATATGACCGCCAAAGTATTCCAGGTGAGCAAGCTTTGCCATCCACAGGCTCTTCATACAATGTGAAGTGACAATAAATAAATAGGTAGTGGTAACAGGGCATAAGTAATTTCGATGTCAAAGTTTATAGCTCCAACTTAGAAACTATAACCTTGGCAAAAAGGTATGTTAAAGTTTTATTTTCTTTAATATTACCTGGACATGAGCTTTATAGTTGTAAGTTGGGCTGACAAACTGATTCCGTCTGCCCACAGGTTCACTGAAGATGACGCACTGTTCAAATAAAAATACGTGCAGCTCCTTGCCTCGGTCGTTAGAAGAGGCATCCGATACTACCATCTGCTCCTGCATCAGCAACTTGCCCTGGGAAGTTATGTTGCCCTGGAACAATAACAAGTATTATCATGAATGAGTATATACTTATTTTATCATGTTATTGTACTATAAACTTAGGCTCATCATGGCTTTCGGTTGGTTACTGTAATTTATGTACACGTTTGAAGTTATGGGCAGATAGAATTGGATTGAAGAGTAAAAAAGTCTCCACAACTCTTAACTTCATTCCTAAAGGTAGAGTAGCTTTACGAAGATTTTTTACCCGATACAAAAAAGAAAATATGTACGTACGCGCGTCAGATTTGTAATATTCACGATCATACACTTAGTATCATTATTATACATCACATTATTATTAACAACTTAATAAAATAGACTGCGTATTTAAAAATTAAATTCGCAAAGAAATGTAAAAATTTTCGCTGTGAGCTTTTATAATTAAGGCGTTGCAAATATAAAATTTATACATAAATAATCTGTGATAATAGTGTACCTAGCAACACAGAATACATATAAATTGCCATTACAGCCCTTTCTAATTTTTTAAATCTTTTACTTTAATATAGTCGACAGGGAAAGGGAACTACGGTTTTTATTACTAATGGTCCCTCCTTGTTCCGTTGCAGAGCAAGGTTTCTTTTTAGAATAGTCCGAGACGGACCTGTACACTAGAAAGATGTAGTTAGGGTGCACCAGTGTATCGTAATCGCATATACCCCAAATGTTGTCAATGTGATATCAATTAAAATTAATGATGGTCATAAAGGAACTTATAAATAATGTTTACCGTGAAGCCCTGTAAGCGGCCGACGTCCATCATATCGTTAGCGTTCTTTGGAATAATAGAAGTGCACAGAACAGCATCTTGTAGTGCGGCGATAACTTCCGCTGGCTCATTAGCACTCTCGGAGTATGCCAGGATCTTCTTCACCAACAAGTGATACTTTTGAATACGTTGAATGGGCTTAATCAAAAGATCACCCAGCTGAAAATATAATAACGTTATGTAGAGGATGTATTTTAGTATCCTGTTAATAAAACAGTTAACGAATCCACACGACTGGCATGCGAACATGTCAAAGCAACACGACATTAAGCTCATTCTGTTATGTGTGTACGGTAGTGACGTGTAGTGAGATTAAAATAATAAATGAAATTGAAAACAAAAAGTTAAACCCCCAAATTAATATAACGAATAGTGATTTTGTGCGTCTGTATATGTAAAAAAATTTGTAATCACATGCATCGATGGAAAGAGGTACCACATCAATGCTCTACGCCGTAGAGTCTACGGCAGTAAAATGTTTAATTTATATTATATATCCAAGCAACATTTATAAGTAGTAAGTCATCATGAATAAAATCCCATGGGTGTAATTAATTATTCATGTAATTTTAAAACATGATAAGATGCGTGGTAAAGTCTTTATCACGTCTATCTAGATTAGGTCGATAGGTAGACATATAAATAATTTGCATGCACATTTTAGTTGGCTAGGTATACATGTGTTTATAATATTAACGTGGTATTGCTGATGTGATTTGTCATTTTAGATTGTTTTTATGGGATTTTATTCTATAGATTTTAACCACGAGAGAGCGAGCTGCCAACATACATAGAGCCGGAAACTATTGACATTTGAGTTGGAGAAAACTTTGTTGACAAATAAAAGTTTCAACCCGCAAACTAATGTCAGTAGCGAACGGCGTCGTCGAGGCATAATAAAAGGCACAGTTTTAGCACGGCTGGTACTAAGTACTATAGTGCCAATAGAAATTAACCAACGATAATTTTCGCAACGAGTCTGTTTTGGTAAATTGATTATCACAACGACTCGAATACATAATGTAGTACCAGCGCTGCTTGAACATTGGACAAATACATAACGTTACCTGGGAGAGGCTCTTGCGAGCACCAGGGATGTGGAATCGCTGTCTAAGTTGAACCTAGAACCCCATGAATGTGTCACCCAAGCGTAGGCAAGTTTAAAGCAAAGAGTCGGAAAAAGTGAAGTGCGTGGGCTATATCTATTTAAGAGAAATGTGCAAGTTGGTATAAGCTATTATTGACAAATGATTTAATTGTTATCCAGTAATTCATTATTCATTATTAACTATTTATGAATACCTGTATTACCACTGACAAGCAGATATTTTTAACATTTATCCTTTTTTTAACATTTCTCATATTTTTACTATTTGTCATTGTTTTGTGGTTACCTGTATTCATAAATCAGTGATAACAAACGGGCAAAAACCGCATACAGAAGGGAAGCTGTAAGTACGGTATGTGAGTTTATATTGCAGCGTTTTCAAGTGCTTTTGTTATTTTATACGTACGATTAAAAAAGATAAAATATATATTTTTTTAATGAACATTAAATTTAAAATTTTTAAAGTACATCACTTTATAAAGTTGAAAAACAACCTTTACATAGCATAAAATACAAGTAACCATAATGTGAAAATATATCAATCCAAAATCAATAGCTTAACCAATTACGATGACATTAATGAATGAAAGGTGTCTGTTGATAATAGATCGTGTAATAAGTGTATGTATAAATATGTGTAGATACAAACCTGTAGTTTGTGGCCCAATATCTGTCTTAACTCCTGAAAATAGTGATCATGTTCTGAGACGATGTACTCAGACACAGGCTTGTTGCGGCAATACATCTCGTAGAGGAATATTTTCCTTTCCAAGAAACGACGGAACAGAGGACCGAGTAGCTCCGGCTGGTTCATGCAGATTTGCAGCTCTTGGAGGAATATACTGCGCAAAGGAAATTATTAGTGAATCTTAGTAAGTATTTCTTGGTAACAAATTGTATTCGCCAGCGTTACAAGCGAATTTCAAATTCAAATTTACATTTTATGTTACTAAACGTTTTCGTTACACAAATAAAATCGTCACAACGGAAATAAATACACCAAAAATCGCAGAGCAGGCAATGCATATTCGCTAAAACAGTTATAATAATTTTAAATTATACAAAGTGATGATGCGTTATTGTTTAGTCAGTCATATTTTGTCAATATTATTGGTGATTACGATGATATTAAGTATTTTGGTTAACTTACAGTTTGCTGGACTAATTAATCAAAATATATATCCCAATAATTTTTAACAAAGGAAACGTAATGTCGTTATTTTTAATAATTCTTTAGGATTTTAATTAAAAACTCGTCAAACATTATTATGGAATACTTACTCTCTATGCCATTCGTAAATGACCTCGATGTTTCCGAAGATCATGCGCCAACGATCACGCAGGTTCTCAGGCAGAGTAGGGTCACCAGATGATTCCTATACATTCATAATAATATTAATTCAGGTAGTATGATGCAGAGTTTGAAGAGTTTGAACAAGGTGGAACGACGATTTGCTGAAGATTGCAGGAAACCGTTGTATGCAAGCAAAACAGGAATGACTGGTGTGGAGATGTTTGGGATCTGATGATGACGGTGTAAATGTAATCTAATTTACACCTCTTTATTATCTTACTTTAGTTATATGATAGTAAAATGCCCGCCAATATAAAGACAAAGACAACAATGTGTACTTCTGTGTTCTACTCTGTGTTATTCTCTCTGTCATGGGTGGTTAGTAATAAATAAAACCCTATTTGCGATAGTCATTTACGGCGTTGTTGTAGTTGTTAAACAGTGGCAAGTAATTATTTTCAGTGTTTCTTGAGTATTAAAAAATAAACAAGTGGACAAAAAACACCACAATAAACGGTTAGGTGTTAATAATAATGTAAAATAAACAAATGATAAAACCATTTAAATTAAAATGACATCGGAAGTGGTTTAAAGTTCCGAATAATTCCAGATCATGGGAACGCATTAGTACCCGATAATATTTATTTAAAACTTAGTCAAACTGTAGTACTGTAACTTCACCCAATTTTACTTAATAGGACTGTTAATACGTTATTATCTTTCCCTTACCACCTATTGCTAAGGTTTTTACCTTTCGTTGATTGGAATATGTGCGTACGGCATTAATGAAATCTTTTTTTAAATTTAGACACATTGATGTAAGTAGTATTTGAGTACGTATAGCTTTTGTTTGCGGGTGTGAAGATAAATAATATCAAAAAGTTTAAATATTGGAGAAAATGTATGAAAGTTTATATTATAACTACTTACAGTCATATGACGCAAGTAGCCTTCACAAATGAGGCGTAGGTCCGACACGTATATCTCCTCAGTGTCAACCAGTTCACGCAGCACATACTCGCGCTTTTTGAGGATGGCCTCGACGCTGTCAGGTCCCGGCTTGGCGGGCTCCTCTTCCTCACGACCACTGGGGCCGCAGGCGCCGCTAACCGATCCCGCTCCACCGTGCTGCTCCTAATCAGGGTTAAATTAAATTAAAATTCTTTAATGAATTAAAGTACGTTAAATAAAAATTAGTTTTCATAAAGTTTTTATTTATTAGAGGTAATTAATGTATTCGTTTATAAGATTACGAAATTAAAGTATTAACTTATAAAAAGGCATCTCTTGGCTAATAAAAAAAAATACAAAGAGAATTTAATTGTAATATTCTTTTTATTATATATTATAGTAATTAATTTGAAGTATTATCCTACTAACGTAATAGGATATTGCAACCTCATTAGAAACATTTTTTATAATATGTTGATATAAGAATCTTTTACAAACAATTGGAATCAACAAGATCAAAACTTATTAAAAATTCTACAGTAGATGTCCATTTAGATATAAATATAAAAAGAAAATTGGAACAATTGTAATCATTAACGATATTTGTAATTTCCGATTTGCATTAATTGTAGTATTATATAACAAAAATCTATCATAAAACAAGCAAAAAAAAATAGCGACCAGAAAGCAAATAAATATACAACTAACATACATGCAAAAAAATATTGAATGCCAAATGATCTCGAAGACAATAAACTATACAAAATTTATAGCCTTAACAACTGTGCAGCAAAATGAAAGGACAATAAAAAAAAAGCATTATGAAAAATCCGTCTCTGTCCATCGCAAACTGATCAATAATACCTATAAACCGCATCCAGGAATCCGTACAAGCCTAAGTATTTTGATAAATACTATATATAGATATATATATATATATAATCAAGTTAATAACTTTTGTATATGGTTAGTGTACAACAAGTACGAATATTTTCGTGTACTTTAGGCTGGATGGCAATTGATCAGTGCGCGGACAGCATAAGCGACCAAAAATAAACTCGTGCACACTAAATTGTACTGATTTGAATCGAACCATCTTCTCTTTGACTATCTGTTCAATTTCCGAGATATCAGCAGGACCAGCATTAGAGTCCAGAGCGTCCATTGCCAACGAGTTCTGAAACATGTCACCTCCATATAACCCTTGTATTAAAAGCACCTACACGCACCTGGTTAGTGACAAGAGCTATTATGAATGGAAGAGGATGAAAAAATGGGAAGAAATAGAATTATAATAACAGATAGTATATTAGTTTAAAAATAACTTACGCGAGTCGTCGGAGCCGAAGCAGTCGCTGCTGGTGTTGGTGCTTGCTGAAGCACCGACTGCGGATCCTGCGTTACAATTATATGCGTAACTATAATATTAAAATAGTGATGTTCACGTCATTATCACATGAAAATAAGACATGGGAATGTAGTGAAATTTACACTTTTTTAAATACATTAAAATATGTTGAAACCCCGACTTAATAAAGGAGTTACAATAAATTTTACGCATTCTGTTGACCAAACTGCTTTTAAATCTTTTTCTTTTTCTACTTTGTACTTTTTTCTGGTCCAAAGATGATTCGTGTGAATATGATTTTATCTACAAATAAAAGAAAGTTTTGCTAGTATTTGCTGACGATGTTTTATACTTAAATTTTACTAAATGAACATATATTGACAACTAAACGGCTACCATGTAGAGGGGTGTACAATTATATCACATGAGACTTGCATCTTATAGGAGCTTAAAAATAGTGTGAGTCGAAGAAGGCCGTTTTCAAATGTGCTTCTTAGTAAACTACAATAAGAAATAAAAAAAAGTACTTTTAAATAATCTCTTACATTACTAAGCATTTTATGGAATAATTAGATTAATCTAAAGTTTACGCTTAATAAAATACTGTTGATATCGAGTACCAAAAGCTCAACAACCGAGAAAATATTGCCAACCCTATTTATTGCACGGCTGCAGTCGACGGGCCGTTAATAAGTGGGTTCATCAGTTTATTTTTCTACGAGATTGAAGTGAATCGGCGAACTACGATACAAGGACGGGTGACCTAGGCCTAGAACAGAAAAAACCTTCGCTTTCTATGATCAATCGACTGAAAACTAAGCGCAGTTAAATGAATATCACATTCATAATAATATGTTATTACTTACTGTTTAACAATGACATCGATTGTTCTTTAGCGAAACGGTAATAACTGTGTAAAGGTAAAAATACTACCGATGTCTGATACGTAAAAAATTTATTGTAATCGAGCACATGCAACTTGACTTCATCGTTCGTCGAAACGATACGGTTTTCTATGATATACAGTTAAGCAACGTTGTGACACACGCCTGGATTCTAATAAATACATCGTCTTCGTTTTTCTACAATTATTAACCATTGGTTTTATTGCACTCGTATACAATGTTTTTTTAAAGAATTGCTTTAAATCTTGTACTTCGAGAAGTCAATATTGGCAGTGAATAAAATTGGGTTGATTATTACAGTGTTTTGCATTTACATCGAATACAAGCCTATAAAATTTATGCAATACTATGAAACATCACTAACATCTCGATAAGATATTTTCCTGTCAGCATGTAAATGTAATTATTTTCTTATGTTTAAAAAAATTACATAGTCGTGGATTACTTATGAATGCATGTTTTTTGACAATATAATCATTAAACTATCGAAGCTTACATATGTATGAAAATATAATTATGTAATTGGAGATTGTCCGGAGTATGTTTTTCACCGCATCAGGGAACGAACGTCGAGTGCTGCAATTCCGTTAATGGAATTTCAACAGCAATATCATTTACGAGGGCGCTGGGACAATAAAATGCTCATCTCGCGATTCTGCTCGTGACGTATATTTGATTGATATTGGGACAATTTGTGAGCCAGCGTCAAATTTAAAGACAAAGCTCATATTGAAATCTGCTATAATTTTACCGGTGATTTTAACCTATGCATTCAATATGACATCGATTCTGTGTACATTTGACCTAATTATATGTACGTTTACTAAATAACTAGTACAAATTTATTTTTACTTATGCTTACAAATATTTTAATATAATTATTTTTTTATACTTAAATGGAGCGAAGACGACACTAGGATGTAATTGGTTTTTCCTTAACTATATTAATTTTATAACATTTTTTGTAATATTTTATAAAATTGTAATATGAAGTTAATGCATTTAATACAGTGGATCAGGCTTAAATACTATCGGTAAGAATAGCTAAAGGCATGATTAGTTTTGTAGATCTGAGCACCAAAGTTAAATTTGAAGAAAGTATCATATGATGATGAATGCCTCTTTGACCATTTTTTACTGATCATTCCGAGGCGGGAGAAATACACAAGCATACTTACTATATGGTTGTGTATACGTATTATACATATTGTGATACAACGTATATATTCTCATTATCGTCCTTCCACTTGTCATCAGATAATCATCCTGCAGCTCTCGCCATTTTTTTACAAAAAACTTGGGACTAGCACACATTGATAATAGTAGTAATGAAAAAAAAAAAAAGGATTACTTGTATTGGCTTCATCGGTGGTGGCAGCTCAACATCAGGTACGTCGTCTTCAGTTTCGTCAAGTGCACCAGCGCTACCTGATGTTACCTCGTCGCCTTCCTCACGGCCAGTGTTGCTCATGTACGGCAACTAAATATGTGATCATGTATTTAAGTGAACATAACATAAAAAGTTCTCTCAATTTTTCCACTTCTAGGGCTCAGGACCTTTACGGTCATAGAGAGTTTATCGGTCACGCTGTGTAAGTGCTGTGGATATGACATGTTGATGAAAGTTGTTGTTGTCGAGACCTGTTGTTTTCTCACACTTATTACCGCCTTGAAAACTGAGCTATCACGATTTTCACACATTTACAGCCACCGATTACAGATTTGTATGTCATGATAAGAAATACGAGGAGGGATAAAAAAGTAGCAAGAACGACATATGTACTCCTTGGTAAGAAAAAAATAAATACTGGCATAGCTCAGGTACATATTTGTAATATTAATAAAGAAAAAAATCTTCGATTCTCTTTTGTTTTTTTCTGAATGTAGTAATATGTTTGCTTCGTGTCGGAACGTTTTCTCGGAAATGGAGAAATACGAAGTGCGAGCCGTTATTAAATACCTCTGTTTAAAAAAGTTAACGACGCAAGAGATTCATTGCGATCTGGAGGCAGTATTAAGAGTCTGCTCCGCCGTATTCCATTGTCGCAAGGTGGGCTTCTCAATTTCGAGTAGGGAGAACGAGCATGGAAGACGAACATCGTTGCGGCCGTCCATTGCCGTCAGTCATTTAAGAAAATGTTGCGAAAGTCGAGAAAATATAATTGAGCGATCGAAGAGTTACCATCAGATACTTAATTCAAGAAACGGGCATTTCATTTGCAACTATTCAATCCATATTGAAACAATCTTTGAATATGAGAAAAGTCTATGCAAGATGGGTGCCGAGAATGTTAACCGACAGTCAGAAACAAAATCATCAAAGACTTGACATTTCGAAGATATTGTTGGACAAGTTTGAAGAAGATTCTGAAAACTTTTTGTCTCGTTTCGTAACAATGGACGAAACATGGGTCCATCATTTTGATCCCGAGACAAAACAGCAATCTTTGCAATGGAAACAGTCATCATCACCGACTCCGAAGAAGTTTTGTGCCGTGGCATCGGCTGGCAAGGTTATGGTCTCAATATTTTGGGACTCAGAAGGGATATTGTTGATTGATTACCTGGAGCGTGGAACCACTATTACTGGCCAATATTATGCAGCTTTAATTCCCAAGTTGAAGAATGCCATCAAAGAGAAAAGGCGAGGGAAACTTCGAAGGGGCGTGCGTTTCAACACGACAACGCACCCGCGCACAGGTCGGCAGTTGCGATGGCTGCCACTCAGCAAGCTGGCTTCGAATTGGGTGACCCTTATTTACCAGATCTGGCGCCTAGCAGTTTTTGTCTGTTCCCCAAATTGAAAGAAACTTAAGGGGACACAGGTACGAAGACGATAACGAGGTGATGGATGCCGTGGATAGCTTTTTACAGGACCAAGACAAAACTTTTTTTTTAAAAGGGATTGAAGCCTTAGAAAAGCGCTAGACTCGGTGTGTAGAGAGACTCGGAGACTATGTAGAAAAATAAATTATTAACTTAATTATAGTTATTATATTCTATTTCATTCTCACTACTTTTTGATCCCTCCTCGTAATAATAGGTTTGTGAAGCATTATGTTAAAAATATAATCGGATAGGTACTTTAAACTTAAGATACTCTTGGTGGGCATGACTAAATATTATCAAGTGTTTAAATTCGAAAATAAAACATTTACGTACACGGAACTTCTTCTCAGAAGGTATTTTCTTAAGTGGGACCGGCTTTTCCGTCGAAACTGAGGTTTGCACATTAACAGAAGGGGTCTTGTCGGCTTTGCCCTGGGATTGCTTTCCTTTGAGACCGAGCCATCTTCGTCTGCCAAAAGAAAATTATTTGAAGAAATAAGCTTGAATAAAAAAAAAACATTTAAAAGAATTATAATTATACAGGACTGAATATTACTTGTGTCATCTTAAATTCTTGTATTATTTTGTCCATTATGTTTAAATAATAATTCACAAAAAAAGCGGTCGAAACCCTGTTTGTATGTAAAGGTCTCGTCTCTCATATCAAATATAGTTTGTCGATAGTTCCAGTAGTCGTCTCAACAATCTAGCTGGTTTTGCTTTTGATATTAATAATGTTATTATTACTAATATTTCAATTTAAAAATAAGAAAGGATTGAATCGCAAATGTGTTATTGAAACACAGGTTGCCGTTATAATTCACCACCGAAAACAAAGAAGCAATAAACGAAAAAAGGACTTGACGGTACTTTGCGTTTCCTCGTTAATAATTGAAAATTTGATCGAACTATATTTTGTTACAAAGCACGACCATAAGTATTAGCAATGATGGTGAGCAGCAACGTTATTTCGATCACCGGCAATTGAAACAGTTAGTTAAAACATTTTTAACGGCGAACATTATTATACAAATTAATTAAATAGTGATAGATCGACATCAGCTTGGTTAAATTAGTATTTCACATGTGATATCATGTCAAAGAAAGATAATAAGACGATATCTCCTGTGTCAAATATCTGTACAACGGTCTGTTAGTCATGTCGGATTACACATGATGTCCTATGCGAACCTGAAGGTAGACAATCTATTTCAGATCATTTTAGAAAAGACGATATTACAAACTACCTGAATTTGAAGCATGTTAAATGTCGGTTCAAATACGTACCAATCTATTACAAATTATGGTGTTATAAGATTATAATTAAATAATAACAATATTTTTGGGTTTAATTAAAAACTAGAAGAATAACATTAGTTAGTTAATGTTATCCTAGTCTGGTAGTTTGTTACTTCTAGATATGAGTTTGTGATTTTATATAAACAAACAATCTTTTTAATAAATTGCAATATGTAATTAAACGCATACATGAAGATATTGTTGCAAAGTATTTGACAAATTATGCTTGTGGCAACACATAGTTTCGTAACAACAAGTTGGAGATGTTTGCAAATTTCTAATTGTGAAAGGCATATCAATAGGCTGAAAAGCCTAATTCACAGTGAAATTCAATCTTCAATTCACAATGAAATAGCATCAAGCCGACTTGTTAGGTAATTTGTGTTTCTATTTGTGTGTGTATTCTTCACTTTGAAGTGAAAATTGTGCTACAATTACACACTCAAAGATTCACTTACAATACCTTTATTACCTAATAAAGTACCATAAAAATTAAGTGTAATGAACATATATATATATTGATCTTGCAGATTGAAGTGCTATTAAGAAAAGCAGGAGCTGCACGTTGTCTATATTAACAAAGTCGTACGACACTATCTCGATTGAAGTGCTATTAAGAAAAGCAGGAGCCGCACGTTGTCTATATTAACAAAGTCGTACGACACTATCTCGATCGAAGCAAACATTTCATGCTACAACTAACACTGGCATAGTTTTAGAAAAGATTTATTAATGTAAAATCATATTTTTGTGTTGATTTCCTTTTTAATGTTTATAGTGAATTTAACGATTGAGAGTTCAGAAGCTCTAGGCGATGATGATTTCAAGAGCTATTGTTCCGTTAAATTCTAATATATCGATTTAAGAATTGAGTATTCTTTGGTTTCTGTCTATTAACCACGAATAGTATCAAATATATATGTAATTAGACACATAAACCGCATCTCTGAGATTGTTCGCCGCCTACCGCACGCGGTGACGCCGCACCTCATTCTCGTCTCCTACACACTATCGCTAATACTAAATTTAATAATTCAGTTACAGTCTAACGTTATTCATACCTCATTACGAATAAAATTTTGCAATGGTATAACATAATTGTACTACAAAAATATGTACGGTACTATAAAAAAGTTGGGTTACTGGAGTTGGAAACCTCTCTAATTTCATCCTAATTTTTAACCATAGGCTGTAGTGGAGCAAAGAGAGCATTCTACTAGTCCAAGTACTCTTATTAAAATTAAATGCTGCATATAAAAATTAGAACATTATGAAGTATTATGATAGATTTGTGGTAGGAAAAAAGTTATTTTTAAAATGGGATTTATGCCAACGAAACTAATAATTAAAATAATACAATTTGAAAAAGAAATTAAAAGAAAATAAACAATTTTAAAATATAACAAACCTATGGTAATCTAATAAAGACAGGTAAAAGAAAGGAAGACCTGCAACAACCAAAAAGTGCTAAAAACTTATGAAATAGAATGTTTGGTCGCATCCGTTTATTATTAATATTTTGTATTTTGATGAAAAGCTTCACTGAATCAATATTTGTCAGTCTGGTAATTAAATATAACAATGCATTCTACACAAAGGGAATTAATTCCTAACGTATGAGTACATGGGGGAGCGAATTCGGACGGCTGATGACCCTTCACTACCAAATGCTAGATGTTGCAAATAGTATCGATTTTATATAGGTTAGGGATGGCATTCACCTGTTATAGCGAGAGGAAACTTACAATAATATAAACTATTTTTAAAGATGCATTCTATATAATTTCATTTGTCACATTTTTAATTCTACAACAATTTTGCTTTGTACAAACAACAATTAAAAAAAATAGTACACAGAAATTAAAATGTCGCACGTTTCACTTTAAAACAACAACTTTGGAGCGGTTCATGAATCTTATGCATGCATCGTTACGGCTTTTTTCACGATTGACAAACAAACTATTGCAATTATTATATAATAAACAAAAGATAGTTATCACTTTCACGGAGATCAATTACTAATAATGTAATCTTTTCTTGTTGTTGCATGAGGTTACACTGTGGTGCTTTTAGTTACTTACAAACAGTTAAACTTAGTGACTGCCTCATTTTTTTGGTAAAATCTTAAAAAATTTTTTAGAATCATTATTTAATGCAGCCGAAATTCTTTTACAGGTTATATTTTAAATTGAATATGTATACTAAGATAAAACTCATTGGTTGTCCCGATGTATAAAATATACAAGTATAAAAGTACGATATTAGAGAGAAACATTTTTTTTTTCTTGTAAAATTTTTCATATTTTTAAAAACTTTGTAAGCAATGAAATGCAAATGAAAGTAGGCGTAATATGGTATTATTGTTTTAATTATTTATTTCCAAATGTAAATTATGTTGTTAAAAAACCGCATAAATCCTTGATGAAACCAAAAATGATTTCGGTATATATGTTTTTTTTTTATTTATTGAATATCAGCGTTGTGAATGAAAACCTTTCAGTCAGGACAGTTATGATTTAACGTTTATTACACACTTACTAAATTTGAATAGTCGGGAGAGTAAATCGCTAAATTGGAATGTGAAGTAATTAATAATCCAGATATGGAAACGGTACTGAAATGCAATAATATTGTACTTTGCTACTAATTCCTCTCTCAGACGAAATACGTAGTTATCGTGCTTAACCGAAATGTTAATGACTGTGGCCTCACCAACGATATTCCGCTTTTATACAAGTGGTATGATTTAATTATGATTTTATTTAGTAATATTTACATCAGATTAATGAGATTTTAATAATGTAATAAATGTTAGCAATGAACAACAGCTTTGCTAAAATTTAACTTAATGTAATATAAAGAAAGGCATGTTGTAATTATTTTACACAAAATTAAGATATGATTAGGGAAGCAGACGTTTCCACGGCGGTACAAGGTTTGTGGACAGTAATGCGGTCGAGTAACGAACATATCGTGTTTTGAGCTCGTGGTTGCTTCCGCGGATTCACTGTTAAGATCACGCACTTAAATTGTAACACTAGTAATATTTTTTTATTTATCAATTATTTTGTTAGTAGAAATTTGTTTGAATAATATTCCTCTTTTGTACAATATTCCTCGATTGTAATCGGAACCGAATGAAAAATTTGTTAATCACTGGGCATAACATTATATGCAAGACCGTCATAAATTATTTTGGTATAAACTCCTTGCACCGTTAATTTTTTGGCAAAAATTAAAAACTTTTTTTTATCTACATACACAAACTACGCAATGGGAACTTACTTTGAAAATACCACTTGATTCCACATAATTCACTTTGTATAGCAAATGACACATCCCCGTAAGCTTGAGGCGTTCGTATGCGTCCAAGCAACCAACCAGCCCACGACCCACTCGTATAGACGAACGTAAATAGCCTTATCGATAGCAAGTCCAAGGAGTTGAGCGACGGCGACCGGTATCGTCGAGATTACTACGATAATTTTGTAATCTATCGGATTGTAAGCGACAGGAAGCGCGTCGCTAAACAACGGTTCCCTTGATGACTCGTACCAAGACACTGC
Source organism: Ornithoptera alexandrae (assembly GCA_029030555.1). Lineage (NCBI taxonomy): Eukaryota > Metazoa > Arthropoda > Insecta > Lepidoptera > Papilionidae > Ornithoptera > Ornithoptera alexandrae. Next base: position 3,437,363 of record JARDVY010000160.1, on the reverse strand, counting down.
GACTGTACACTGTTACTGCGTATTGCAAAACAGATGGTAATGCACAACCAAACACTGAAAAACGAGTTCTCTTTATTTTTATACAATATAGATTACACCTTTGTCTCCACTGTTAAAAGTATTTAATTATGCGTCGTTAAAGACTAGTGGTGTTGATTAGATAAGACAAATTGTAAGGACCGATAAGCGGCTTACCCACGATGTAATTCAAAAACGATGCTCCTTATATCGTATAGGTATTTTATACGTAACAAATTGTTGATTGCACGAGACATGTGACATATAAAAATCACCGCATTTACTATTTTTTAGTAAATGAACCTATTTATTGAGTTTGATAACAAAAATTTTGGTCTTTTCTAAATTTAATTCGAATTATTAAACAGTATTCCATTATATTGAAACCGATCGCCAAGAGTTAAACAGTAAAAGATTTAGTTTAAACACTTTCAGTGGGAACCGACAGTGTTTGTTTTTACTTTCAACAGCGCATTGCACTACAGCACCAGATTGTTTTGACTGCGCGATTTGTTTGTGACAGAAAATTGCGTGTTGTTGAATTTACTCTATCATTAAATAAAGACAAATTGATTGAAGATAATTCTTAGTAGTAGTACAAATTATAGTTTTCAATTATATTATCAATCATATTGGTTTATGGATTACTAAGAAATTGTTTAAGTCGCGGTAACAAGAGAAGTGTACGAGTACTGGAATAGCAAAAAGACCTGAATATCCAATAGAAACAGTTGAAGCAGCAGCGGGTCGCGGTGGTTGATCGAGTTTCTCGGTGCATGCCGGCACTCAACACTACTTACTGTCGCACTATGCTATCTTACGAGTTCACAGATAAAGAATGCCAAAGATAAAAGATGAGTAAAGAACCTAACGACGAATCACCTGTTGTCAAATGAAACGAGATAAGGGTTTATAACAAGAATTCCGCACGCTTGAAATTAATTTTAAATTTAAGGAAGACAAACTTTTCAATATATTCGTTTTTTATTTTTTTCAATTCTTGACATAATTTTATTTCGCGGTCGAGAAGTTGTCAAAAAGAATTAAAAGTAGATTAAGTAACACTTACCCACTGAAGCCTCTACGTTTGCCGGGACTTGCAGCACTCACGGTGGCATCGTTTGAAGCGTCTGCAATGTTAAAATAATATTAGAATTATATTATAACAAACTTTTTAGTTTTGGCCCATTAATTTGTTAATACTAAGGATTTGAATGTAGTAAGCATTTTAAAAAGTCTTAAGTCAAAACGACATGTTGAGAACGCTGATTATAAAATCAAAACAAAAATAAAGTATTTCATGGCAGTAAAACACATGTGTGAGAATTATGCAACATGTTACAGTCAGACTGTTGATTCGCAGGCGTATGTTAAAACACAGACAAAGCGGCTACAGATCTTCACTGTCAAATCATGACATATGTGTATCTTTATAATTTTATTATGAGATTTGCTAAGTAAAACAGATATAATGTTGAGAATTAAATTAAACATAAATTTACGAAAACAAAAAATTCACAAAATAAAAAACTTGTACACAACTTTCAATATATCTTGATTAAAATTAATCAATAAAAGATTATCTTACGACAGTTTAGATATTTAGTTGTAGCCGGTGACATAGTTTTAGGCAAACGTTTAAAATATCAAATACATTATAAATAAAGACATGTTAAAGACACAGCTACACTTCGACCGTAGTGCGTGTTGTCAGACTGTGAGTGTAACAATGAGTGATGAGTTAAGAGTACGCTATATAAACATAGTAAAGGGACCCCGTTGACCCAATAATGGCTCATCATTATTTTATTAAGGTCTCAGTGTGAGGATATGTCAATCGCTTTTGAGATAAACCGGATCGAGGGGACTGAGATTGGACAGGACTCTGGTGTCGCCGAATGCAATTACATGCAGTAGTTGCTTTAAAATAGACATGAGTTAGCAGATGCGTTCGCAGGCTATAATATACCGTAAGTACAGACACAAACTTTGCCAAAGTAGTGTATACACAAACAACATGAAATTATTATATATGAATACAGAAACAATCCTAAAAATTAACCATAGAAAATAGTGTTACTTGTATAGTAAAACATTGTTAACATAAAATATAATAAAACAACAAAAGCTGTTAAATTACGTTAACTGAAATATAGCATAGGAGATTGTTGTAAACAAGCAGGGACTAGGGCCAGAAGCTACTATAACTTATTCATAAGTATGGCGAGGACTAGTATGGCACTGTAGATATTAATTTTTTTTTGTAGCATAAGTTTGTTTCTATTTACTTCATTTCTAATACTAATGTAATATATAAAACCATTTGATTTTGGATTTAAAATGAGTATTAAATAAATATATTATATAATAAATAATACTACCTAGGCCTCCTGCCTCGGTGGTATAAATTTTATTGCGCTGTGATAAGTTTTAATTTGTGATTTTCTTTAATTACTAGCGATATTAATTTATACAATTTGCGTAGGTTATTGGACGAAGGATATTGAAAAGAGATAACAGTTAAAATATTATATTAGCAATAAAAAAATATAAATAATCATTACACACGTATTTGCGTGCCATAACTATGAGAATGAACGTGGGAAAGTGAAATTAAATGCTAAGGGTAGTTGCGAATTGGATAGTCCACAAGAAAATTTTGAATTGATGGAACAGAAATTTTTATCAGTTGTTACAGGTGTTTTCGGCAGTTGCCGCTACTCCAAATCATGCAACAAAAGGTTAAATCAACGTTGAGATAAAAGCGTCGCGCTTATCGATTCTGTATTCTATTTGCAACAAATTGTACTACGTGCGAAACTGCTTGGCGTTTGGCCCAATTGTTATTCTCTCGTAGCAATATTACACGGATCGAAATGATTGTGGTGTAAATAACATTACCGTTACAATGTCACAACGTGGATGATCAAGAATTCAGCAGTATAGTCGGATGTAGTACGATACGGTACAAATGTAACAGTTAAGAAAAGTTTTAGACGCCGTCAAAAACCACTTCATAGATATAATTTCTCGAGTATTAATTTTATTTTAATTTAAAAGTAAATGACTTTAAGGATACTACAACATTAATACACAAAAGTATTGCCATAATAAATGTCGACGAAGAGAACGAGAGCCACATAAGTGTGGAGTATAGTAGTAGGTATAACAATATGGTTTAATAAAGCCCGTCTTCCTATGTATTAATAAAGAAAAAAAATTTCGATTCTCTTTTGTGTTTTGCTGTATGTTGTCACTTGTTTGCTTCGTGTCGGTACGTGTTCTCGAAAATGGAGAGAAACGAAGTGCGAGCCGTTATTAAATACCTTTGTTTAAAAAAGTTAACGACGCAAGAGATTCATTGCGATTTAGAGGCAACATTAGGAGATTCTGCTCCGCCGTATTCTACTGTAGCAAGGTGGGCTTCTCAAATTCGAGTAGTAACAATGAGCACGGAAGACGAACATCGTTGCGGCCGTCCATCGACGTCAGTCACTCAAGAAAATGTTGCGAAAGTCGAGAAAATTGTATTGAGCGATCGAAGAGCTACCATCCGATACTTACTCGTAATTCAAGAAACGGGCATTTCATATGGAAGTATTCAATCCATATTGAAACAATCTTTGAATATGAGAAAAGTCTCCGCGAGATGGGTGGGGGGTGACGAGAATGTTAACCAACAGCCAGAAACAAAATCGAATTGACATTTCGAAGATATTGTTAGACAAGTTTCAAGAAGATTCTGAAAACGTTTTGTTTTATTTCGTAACAATGGACGAAACACGGGTCTATCATTTTGATCCCGAGGCAAAACAGCAATCTTCGCAATGGAAACGGCTATCATCACCGACCCCGAAGAAATTTCGTGCCATGGCATGGCAGGCAAGGTTATGGCCTCAATATTTTGGGAGTCAGAAGGGATATTATTGATTGATTACCTGGAGCGTGGAACCACTATTACAGGCCAATATTATGCAGCTTTAATTCCCAAGTTGATGAATGCCATCAAAGAGAAAAGGAGAGGGAAACTTCAAAGGGGCGTGCTGTTTCATCACGACAACGCACCCGCGCACAGGTTGGCAGTTGCGATGGCTGCCATTCAGCAAACTGGCTTCTAATTGGTTGACCACCCCCCTTATTCACCAGATCAGGCGCCTAGCGATTTTTTTCTGTTACCCAAATTGGATGAATATTTAAGGGGAAACAGGTACGAAGTCGATAACGAGGTGATAGATGCCGTGGATAGCTTATTGCAGGACCAAGACAAAACTTTTTTTTTTGAAAGGGATTGAAGTTTGGAAAAGCGCTGGGCTCGGTGTATAGAGAGACTCGGAGACTATGTAGAAAAATAAATTATTAAGTTATCAATAGTCATTATATTCTATCTCATTCTCACTACTTTTTGATCAGCCCTAGTATCAATAACATTTTGTCAATCTGCATAAAATAGCCTTTGTATTCTGCATGACTATGCTTCAAGTTGCTCGCTAACCTAATGGTTAGAGCGTACGACCTTCATTCTGAAGGCTGCGGGTTCCAACCTCGGCATGTTCCGATGACTTTAATATTTAAGTTATGTACATTTGTGAAGTTTAGTTACAACAGCGAAATACAAACTGTGAAGGAAAACATCGTGAGGAAACCTGCACATGATTTAGAGTCCATTCAAAGGTGTGTGAAGTCGTCAATCCGCATTGGGCCCGCGTGGCGACTATGGCCCATCGCCCTCATATCGAGAGTAGGCTTGTGCCCTAACAGTGGGGACGTAAATTGGCTGTTGAAAAAATGCTTCAACATCTTCGGCGACATTATCTCTTAAAAGGATATAAAGTTGGGGCCAAGAGTTGGTTTATTGTTGATTTTTTTTTTTGTTACAATCGATTTTATTTCTTTGGTAGCATAATCCCTTTATATACATATACACACATTTTGATATGTTCTAAAATGAATATGCTACTAATAGAGGCTTAAGCTCTGGATTTTGACCTTCTATTGGCCCTAGTGAATTTGCCAAACTAAAACAGTATTGAATAGATTTTAATAGAATTTAATAGATTAGAGTAATTTTATTGTTCTTACAATGGCAAAATATATAATGAGAGACGCTTCGAAATGGATTGTTGCTTGTTTAAATTTTCTTTGGACTTTTCTACTATTCGTTTATTGGATGCATAGAAAACTATTTTAATGAACTAAGTAAACAAGATGGTAATGAACTTTGTTCTTGGTTGTTGTGTGTTGTTTTGAATGAAGAGAGATAAAGATTATCTCAAATCCCGATATAAATTTGTTGTCGTATTGAAAGCTTAAAGTTACATAGTAGTGTACGAATATTGTTGAGTTTCAGTTGTATTGACGTTGTAGTCTCATCGCATCCAGTACTTTATGATACAATGTATATCATCCCAACAGTCGCCACGTTGTTAAGAACGGACGTAAAAGTTTCGCTCAGGTGAGCGTCTTACTTGTCAACGAACAAAAAAAATAGGACTAATGTTAAATGTTTTTCATGTATATATAATAATATTAATATACAGTTTAAAGTTAAGAATAGAACAATTGACCCTGTTAACGGTCAATAAAAAAAAAAACAGTTTATTGTCATAAAAGGAATTGTTAATTATGAACCTAGATATTGGCAGTGGCGAGCATCCGCGGGTTTATTTTAGAGCACGGTTCAGTCGGTCATCCGACAGCCGCGTCAATGTTAAGGTTGAATTCCTCGCGGTGTGCGTCATGCAACTGCATGGATACCAGCCGCCGTCGCGACCATCGACACCGTCTCCATGTCTCTAAACCAAAACAAAGCTATCGCCCAAAACCAATTGTCGATGATATTTAAGTGGTAATAGATTGTAATAAATTGCATGAAATTATTAGTAAGAAATTGTACTCTTTTATGTGAGTTGTTTTCGCACCTTGTCGCGTCTGAGGTGTTAAAGGACTTTAAGTTTTTAACCTCCGACGATTCATTTTAGCTCGTTAGCGTAGGTCGTTGTCCTAATGGTTAGAGCGTGCGGCCTTCATTCCAAAGATCGCTGGTTCGAATCTCGGCATGTACCAATGACTTTAATATTTAAGTTATGTACATTTGTAAACATTAGTTACAACAGCGAATTACAAACCGTGAAGGAAAACATCGTGAGACAACCTGCACATAAATTTTAATTTATTCTTATGTATGTGTGAAGACACCAATCCGCATTGGGCCCGCATGGTGATTATGGCCCCTTGGCCCTCATATTGAGGGTGGGCCTGTGCCCCAACAGTAGAGACGTAAATTAGCTGTTATGGATGGATGGACGATCGCTTTTTGTCAGTTTGTATTAAATTTTTTAAACACCTATCGTATATACAATGCATAAGCTAAAAATACACTATACAAAATACGTTAAGCATTTTTAATTTCACAACTATGGAGTGGATTTTTTTTTAATTCTTATGCCTCTAACTTCATGAAAAATAAAAATAGACAAGATTCGGAGAAGTTAGACCTCTCAGTAGTAAATTACGAGTGGTGATAAAATAACAAAAAAAAAAGGATACGCATCAAAGTGTGAACTACTTTCTTATAGGTTAGAAAAGTAGTAAGCAAGGTAGTGCACGTCGCGCACTTTTTAATAAATAATTCACAATAAGTCAGCTATTCGAGAAAGCGATGCAGTCACTCCAATGAAGCATTATTGCCGGGGTTTTTTTATTTAATATTATAAAATTAGTAGAATTTTTGTAAAATATTTATTGATAAATTCCATGAAGCCAAAAAAGATTTCATTTTAAGTTTGTCTTATTATTTTACATTACACATGCTAATAATATAATAATAAAAAGGTTATTAATTAATAAATACTTACAATGTACTAAAAATTTACGCCTATAATAAAAACACACAACATTTAAGAAATAACTTCAGATAAAAAAGAAAAATAAAAGCAAAAATATATATTTCTAGAAATTATAACCCAACCAACAATAGATATAACAAAAAAGTAAAGAAGAGTTATAAGGTCAAACCTTTTCATATACCATACTCGTATTCAGTTCTATTACCACTTTATATCATGATGAAAAAATAAATATCGTCAGTGAAAAAGTTTAAGGAAAAACTAATTTTCTGAAGAATGAGAAGGTAAGGGAATAATTTGTAATTTACATTGGTAATTTATTCAAATAGTTTTTAATATTTTTAATACGTTTATTAATATGGATGCCTTCAGTGTTTTCTTACATGTCAACAATTTTATATTCCAGTATTATTAAAAAAAAAAGCCAAAAATCAATCACTTAATAGAAAATAAACCGTTGTATGTTGCATGTATACTTGGACTAGTGTTGGATTCGACTTTAGCATGTACATGTTGAATATTGGATAAAACTGAAACCAAAAAGAAATAATCAGATGACGGTGCCAGCTTAAAAACAGCAATATATTCAAGTTCGAGCTCAACACTATTGAATAAAAGGTTTGCTTAAAAACTGAACCTACCATCTCTCAACAAAATCAAGCATTGCTCAATGAACTGCATTTCATCTGTCCATATGGATTTATCATATTTGCTCACATACCAATAAATAAAGAAATAAAAAAACAAATCAAATATATACAGGGCATGAACACATTTTGATTGAGCTCATCATACAAGTATTACAGTTCATTGTCATCAAATACGTTGACGATTAATGTAAACTTTAAATATGAACTACGTTAAACTTTGCTGATATATTGCGAATAGTGCAACAATTTAAAAACGATAGTAATAATGTTTGCATAATGTAATATATATATCTATATATATATGTATATCATTAATCATTTATTTTTAGAAAAAGAGGTTAACGATAGTTTTTAAGTAGAAAAATTGTGTTTCACAAATACAAACACCTTTAAAAGTGTCGCACGATGTTACGACACTATGCGTTGAGGATTAAAATAATATCAAATCTGAAGCCAGCAGGCGCCGGCCCCGCCGGGCCGACCGACAGACGAGTGGTTTATACATTTTGGTAACACAACATCTATTTTGTGGAATCGAGAGTAACATATTTGATATGTATTGCATGTGATAGACGTAAATCAATTATAGTCAGCGTAAAACCGGACAACCGTATAATGTTTTAGCCGGGCCCTCTAAATAGCTTTTGAACAAATTTTATTTAATAAAATTGTGTAATTTCATGAACTTTATCTGTAATCTCCGAGGTATACGTATACTGTTTTTACAGCTCTCATAGCAGAATAAATAACTTAGGCTAAGTTATCTCAATTCCACTATTAGTAAATCAATGATTTATTTTTTTAATAACGAAAGAAACACTAAATAATCATTCCAGAAAAAAAAGAAATTTCACTAAGGTTTAAAGAGTATAAGAAATTTATTAATAAAAAAGCTTATCTTTATGAAAATTCTACGTCGATCAGTAGTTGTACTAAACTAAAGCAAAGTAATTTTTTATATAGCAAAATAATTTCACACCAACAAACGGGAGACGTTCGACAAATAGGAACTACATATAACATAGGTTTGTTGACTTTAAACAAACATTAAATTACTTTGACGGCTACCCTTAGCGAGATTAAAGGATGGAATAATTTTATTTCAACTCATGGCTTTTGGGAAATAAATTGATTATTGTGAGAGGTCCGCATTGTAAATTCTAACCTAGGGTATTTAAACAAAAATAATGTGAATGGAAGTTTGTGGTGCTGAATGCAACCTGTCTTCAAAATTATTATGTGATGAATACAGAGAATAATAGATATGTATGTAAAGGCATTAGACAAAAATTTACCGAATTTAAAAAATTAATTAAAAAGACTAGTAATTCATAAAATAAAATTATAAGACTTAATAAAATCAAAACATATAATCTTTATTACATGAGGTTTATTAACATGTCTACGGACTAAGAATATGACGCTTTATAATCTTATTCAATACTTATTATTATTTGTTTAGTTATACAATATATAATGAGGAATAATAAGTATGAAACGCATCGAGAAGATAAGTAACAAACAAGTTTCAACAAGCAATTTTGTACGAAGTTATATCGCGAATCATGCTAATAATGCCATCGTCGTCCTGGACCTTAACGCAGTCACTTAATTGTTTGCTAAACAAGAAATATCAACTTCTTGCAAATATTTTATTTTACATTTGTCGCATCTAAATAAAGGGTTATTTTTATTCAAATTATTTAATATTAGTATCAGTTTATATATATTTTTTGGTTCAGAGTTAAACACACTGAACAATGTAAAATTACTGTGACGTAATGCAATATTAAAGGTACAACTAAATTATTTATCCGATATTTCACACTGATCACGATATATAAAACTATATAAAAATTAACATACCACATTCGTGATCGTGTTATTCGAGAGTATAATTATAAATAGCTCTTATCGAAATCGTACGGAGAATGGTAGTAATGAGGGTATTGCCCGTGGCGCGCCGTAGTAAAATGCGTAGGTTTTTAAGTGATTATGTAAGTATGATTGCGGACGGCTTACCATGACAGTGTTCCATGGAAGCGGTGGTGACCATGAAGACGGTTTGGTTGTGTCGTAGGAGGCGCCGGGACGAGCGAGGCTCGGGCGCGCCGCGAGCCCACTAGCACGACATTATTGTGCAAGGCTCGTGCGGCTCCCCATTCAATTTCAAATATGGAAGCGGTCGTGCGCGCACGTCCCTGCCCGGTTACCGCATGCGGATGGATCAAGTTTAACACACTCGCCCCTCTGGATGTTAATGTGTCGATGATCTTACGAACATCACAACGCAACGCTCTCCTCTAACCTAACTCTATTTTATATTGTTTTATTGTATTAGTGTGTATGTTGGGACAGCGTACAAAAAACATAATATCGTTAATAATAATAAATAAACCATTTCTGATTACATCTCTTCAAATTACAAAACTCTATGGTAAAAAGCTAAGTTTGTTTCCAATTTAAATTTCTATTAATAATTTTTATTTAATCTAATCTACGCAATGAAATCCAATATAAAATAAACAAAATTATTCCTAATGTTCACTTTCTATAAATAAGACAGCAAAAAATATGAATCATTTTTCTATGAGAGCAATACTTTAATGTAAACTATTTCCGTTAAAGTACAATATATCGTTATTCAACTTCTTTAATGCGTTTGATTGGTTAACTGACGCATGATCAGTTCCTTTCATACATGCGCAAAAATTCACTACTTGTCATCACCATCTCACCGTCTAAGTGTCATAAGCGTATTAATTAGAATGGTCATAATTACTACACTATCTAACAGGCCTTTTTTTGATAGTTAATTGTTAACACTTCTTTATTATACACATAACAAAATTTGTAATAAAATAGAGAACGATACTACACATAAATAATTATAAAACTCTCTTGTACTATTTGTAACTTTTTAACAATTATTCGTTTTGGAAAATAATGTTTAAAATATCTCAGTTAATGTTTCACTATGACTAGCAAGTTATCTCATAATTTTATAACATTTATTATATATTAGACGTACAATTGATATTAATCAGTAGTTAGATAAAATCTTTCAATTGGTTTGCACTTGTAATGAAACTGACCAGTAAAAGTAAATTAGTTCTTTTTAAATTACTATGCGCTGGATCAAACTGTCCGGCGCTTTTTTAAAAAATACCATAAACGAATTCAAATTATAATCTTTAAACAAGGGCGTAAGTGAAAAGGCGATAAGGCAACTATCTCAACAGCGAGTTGGGTCTAAAATTAAAGTTTTTTTTAGGTGCCATTTAAATTTTGGATAAATCCTTATTAAATAATTGTAAATACATCATAAAGTAAAATAAAAATTTAAGTGTGAAGACGTTGTATATTTCCCTGAAAACACCGCAAAACTCTTATGTATTAATAAAATTTGTTAAAGGTATTTATAATTTCTCTTTAAAATATTTAATGATTTTTAATCATCCGACTATTTCATAAGTAATTTTTAGCGACATTAAAATTCCAGGTAGAGCTCTGAATCAAATTCAGACTTTCTTTGAGAGAACGGCACAGATTAGCCTGCTACCTCAACACAACTAAATTGGACAAGTGCAACGCAAGTACAGGATGTATTTAGCGAATCCCGGCAAGTCTGTAGCGGGTGAATCATACGCTCAGTTCACTCGAAATTTTTATGTGGCCGCCGAGTGACTGACCACAACAATGCCGTGGCCTTTCTGATAAACAAACAGTGCAGCAGCAAGGAAGTTTAAAATAAATATAGTACGTAGCGGGCGACGTTGATAAGATGCGCCTCACGGACCTGGCTGTTCTAGTTATCGTTGTTGCTTTCAAAACGTATTTGTTTTATTGTAACATTTGATATTAAAAGTAACTGGATTTCGAGATAATGTGCTTGATGATTAATAAATATTTATTTATTATAATATATGTATGTACATGAATAATGTCCTAAAATTATAAAAATGAGTTAACGAAATGAAATTTTTATGCAAAATCTTAAGCACACAAGTATTTTATATTTTTTAACAACAATATGCCAAATAATGAGCCTTTTAACGTTAACTTGGTAACATATGTTTTTTAAATATTCTATTAGCTTAATATTTTAGAAAAAAAAATTTGCCGTATAAGTTGACAGTTATTAATATATTATTTAGACAATTCACCTTTGAAGAGCATTACTGCTTATATAGTTCTATATTACAAATATATTTTGAAAATTGAAGTTATCAAAAATTATAATGATAAATTAATTTAACTCTGTCGACGACGAAATGTTCACTATTTCATCTTAATAATCAGACGTTTAGTGAGTCTTTTGTTGCTGGATTTAAAAAGCGCTAATTCACGTATCTAACGCACTGAAAAAGAAAAAACTGAAACTCGACGATCGCTTCGCACGTTAATTTTGTAGTTAAACAAAGACAGTACAGATCTATATACTAGCAGCAGGAATTAGTTTTAAATTAGCGTTCATAAAATTGAAGCAGATGCACGATAATAATCGTTTATAGAGAATGAACGCCGATAATTAATTATTTTTTATAATTTTCTTGTCTGAGAATATTATAAAAACGCTTTCAAACTTTACTCGCGTTTAATCATAAGTTTGACTTCGAGGATAAAATAGGAAAAAAGGATAAAATTTGCAAATTTTTAATATTAAATTGAAAATCTTTGAAATGCACTCACCTGAATGAGTACTGGACGTGCCATTACTACTGCTAAGACTCGTGCCATTTGCATTACTGGAGTTACTTGAATGGGATAAATATTGAGTCATTTTCCGATAAGCGTTTCGAAAAAATTCGGTCCGCGAATTAATAGCATTTTTCGGCAGATGGTCATCGTTATTAACTATCTCGTGTTCGATGACATTTTCAAAATCGGTAGATTTGGATGTTCCGGCCATGATCAAGACGAATGATGAAGACCCAAACGTGCACAAAGTCAACCTTTACGTGAAATAGGTGATAGTGGAGTTAACGATAAAGTATGAGGATACGTGCAAGCACACCGGAAGTCGGCGGAACTATGAACGCATCAGAGGCGGCTTGCAATGAGCCGTTGACGGGAGGCGTGCCCGGCCGAAGTGCAAGGAGGTGTGCGAGTGCATCAGAGTACTCCCGCACCGCGCGTCGCTGGAATACGCCCATTGGGCTTTACCCACGAAGTTCACCCAACAACCACCACAACACCACCCGGACACCCCTTCCCCAATGTTTAGTACAAACTCCTCCATTCTTTTTCCTGTATATTAGTAATAATTAGTAATATTCCAGCAGAGAGAGATATTCGTTATATAAAGATTGTTTATTTCATAAATGGTTATTATCATTAAATTTACTTAATTCTATACAACAATTTTTTAAATAGATTTCTCTTCTGGCACTGTCTTAAGTCACACTTTTTTTCGATCCCTCTCACCACCTATTATTTTCCTGTTTTGAAAGTTTTATATATATATATATATATATATAAATCTTCATTGCTTTTGTTACAGTAATTTTAAGAACGGCCATGTTGCCCATAATCATAGATATTATAAAATATTAAACTTACTTATAAAAAATTACTTGTATAGGTAATGATGAAATAGTTAATAATCAAGTATACCTTTGCAAGATAATGTCAGTGTACAATATGAAGCAATTCATATAGTCAGCGAGAACTGTGTGATCTCAGAGTCTGACTCATTAATATATAAATAACCTAGCCACTTTAATCAAAATTACTTATTTCGAAAATATAAAAAAAAAAATTACTACCGGAGTGTAGCATAGGCATATAAATAAAGATTCATATCCATTGGAAGTACAAAGGTAGGCTATGTTTCGAAGTGTATTATTATCACTTGTTCAATTGAAAGAACACAAATTTATATTTTCTTTTCAGAAGAAGTAATGACAAAAGGTAAGAAATATCTATATATCCAATGTTGATATAATTCCTGGCAAACAAACATTATTACGTAAATACAACATATACATGGTTTTCAAAATTGGACTTAAAATGCGTACATTATTTTTAAGTTAACGGATCATCGAAAAATAAGTTTGCCGAAAATGTTTAGCTGTAACAAGTTTAATTTTTTTTTATTTATTTCCTAAAAGTAGTTTGTAACTATATGTATATGAATTTAAGTAGATAGCATAAATATTTGAACAACACGAGTAGCACCTACGCATCAATACTCAATGGAGGGACAATACTGGTAGGCATCAAACTTAATCGTTGTACGACCACGAATCGTGCAATCTGTAAATATTAACACAATCGACCGTATCAAAAGGATAGTGTATAAAACATGGTACATTCCATCCGGCTCGTCCATTTAATTTCCATTATTTGCTTTACAGCTACTAATAAACTCGCAAAGTTTTAACTTAGCTCATCTATGGAGGATAGCAATAAAAAAATAGGATAAAAATGTTTATCTAAATACATTATAAACAAACTACATATTATTTTCATTCATTAATTATAGTATTCCTATATAAATTAAATCTTTCACTTTAACACACAAAAACCTGTTAAACGAATTACAAAAGTACATAGGTGGGAAGAAATGCAATACTATATAATTAAAATGCTAATGAGTTATAGATAGGAATTAATTTAGTAGCTATTTAAATAATTAGAGAATCATAACAATTCATTAACTATTCTAGCAATCGGAACATCATGCGTACAGGGTATTAATAGTTCTATTTACACAGGAGAATAGAGGGATTTTTGTCAGGGCCGGCATTGATTGAAGTTTAATTACAGACTCCGACCAAACAAACGCCTGCGGCTTTTATTGCCATTGCGAACTGACCAAACTCTCATTTCCTACCAGCTCAGTACCGTGCGAGATTTACAAAGCTTCACCTTCCGTTTAAACGGTAAATTTCACTTTGGATATGTTTTTCGACGAAGCGACAAGACTATCGACATGTTCATCTCATGGAAGGTGATAATATAAAAAGCAACACCGTGTGCTCGACGCCTTGCATTTTCAATTTCGACCTGATTACAAAAGTACTATTTTAATTTCAAATACATTTTTTATTTAGATCTTTTAGACATGTTCCTGAATTAATGCCAAGTATAACTTTTGTTCTTAATATTACTAATATCATTGTTTAGGTGATTTTATCCGTGAGATAAAGATTATGGTCCGTAATAGATATACTGAAACTGAATAATAAACTGAAAAAATATTAAGTATTATAGCTTAAATTTATTAATTAAAAAATTAATTGTAGAATGCCAAAATACTTGGTATTTATTGTTATAGTATGATAAAATGCAAACCTGTAGTTATTATGAAAACATCGAAAGTATTACATTACCCTTTTCCGAAAAAAAAAAAAATAGGTTTATCTTTTATATTTTAATTTCACCAGTTTGCTATCTAACATTTTCCTATCTATGTTGGTGTAGCAAAACAAACTTTTAATAACATTTCCGTAAAATTCAAACGATCTAAAAACTAATCATAGTTTTGGTTTTTGTTCTACAGTAAATATTCTCAACAAAATCTAAGCGCCTAAACAAGAAATTATAGTACTGTTTTTGTTACTGTCCCAAAACACGCATTAATTTTGTTTACGTTTCTTTCTCTACAGTGGGTTATACTTGACCCAGCTTCACACGATGTTAAGTGATAGTGAAGCCAAAGATGGTAGAGTGTCATCGCATACAATACTTCAGCTTTTATATGTTTATAGCCGGAATATAATACATTAAATACGGTTATAATATTATTTACGATACGAGGGTTGTAACTGATCTCGGGCGGGTTCGAAATAAATTCTAACCAGGAATCAACCTGCATATGTAACATCAAAATTAAACCAGAAACGTCACTGGCTGTAGGTTTCTTTAGCCGGAGACAAAAAGTAGTATGTAAACATTACTGTGTTCCGGTTCAAAGGGCACTGTAGCTAGTGTAATTTACGGGGGTAACGAGACTCAACATTTTATGCGCAAGCGCATTGTGGTTCAATATATATCATCTTAACTAGCGCCACGTTGTCATAAGCAGGTGTAATATTTACCATCAGTAAAACTTCTCGCTCATCTCGTCGTTCTATTAAGTTAAAACAAAATCCGTGATACAAGGAAAGCGTTTAACCACTGAACTATAGATTAGTTAAGATTTCAAATATGTAGGAGAAACAATACCTTCATTAATACATAAAATATTCCAATGTATGTCAATTATAAACTATACATAAAATATCCAGTGTATGGTGACAATAGCACCGTATTTCAGGTACACTCTGAAAGCTTCTGATCAATTTTTAAAAAAAGATATCAGTGCTCATACATAAAACAAAATACAAACATATACACGTCGTCGGTTAATGTTATATTATTCCCTCAACTCATCAAGAGATTCATCATAATGCAAATTTCATTTTAATTTAAGACTGGAAGGGAAATATATATAGAAAGTAAAGCACAAATTCTATTAACTTGCTTGGATGATTGAGCCGTTTTCACAAGCCTTCATAGTAGTACAGTTTAAATTTACTTCATTAATTAAAGCAATTTAATTGAAGTTTTAATTTTAGCTTAGATAATGTTTTACAAAGTGAATGTAAAAATGGATCATATACAAATTGCAAAAATAACTACATGTAACATGGTTAAGAATTATTAAAGGTGTTGTTTATAGCGGGGTGAGTAACCTAAGACTCGTAGGTCACCGAGGGACATATTTGATAATTATAAGTATATATACATTACTGCCAAAATAAAGTATAGTGTTCACATTTTCGGTAATTTTTTCTCGTGATCAAAAAATAGTCCCCAGCTCAAGAATTAACGATTTGCTACTAACTTAGTCTTACATTGGTAGTAATATCGCGGTTTCCATTACTATAACTTGTTGAGTAGCTTTAATTACTTCAGTGCAATACTTTTATCTATTTATAACATAAATGGTTAAGTTCCTGTAATTTGTTATTTACTTTCAGTATCATAAACAAAATAATAGTTTCTTGTATAATAAAAGATTATTGTTTCATACAAGAAATTCAGCTCCCATAAAAAAAAAAAACATATTCATTATTAGGATAACATGCGCAAGAATGACTCGCAAATCGTGAAGGGTTCCACATTTTTGTCCTGTAGTTTCGAGCTATTAAGAATAGGACTAAGGTAAGCAATGCCTGTCGTAGATGGCAACTTATAGGGTTTTCGGGTTTGTGGGCTTTGAAGGTCTCATCGTGGGGCCTCATTGTCCAATAAGTGAGCCCGCGATGAACGACAAGTACGCGGAGGGTTAGTTCTTGTACTGAAGCGAGGATGTCAGGAAGCCCACCCTGAGACGTGCTTTAGGCGTAGTCCCGTGAGGCATCGGTACGTTTCGTAGGAAATCTCGTTGCCTCTTGCAACGCACTGAAGATGACCACCGATGGGGCTTTGGTTGATAAAAATCCCACATAACTTTGTCTTTCCTCCAAAAGTAGGATATCTTTTTAGAAGATACCCCCTCCACCCCCGATAAAAAGGATAATATTTTAAAATAGGACGATATTTGTTCAATTTTAATGTTTTTGACACGGGTAAACGTTAGTCCTAGATATATTTATAAACAAATTGGAGGTATAATAACTATTTTCATGTGTGAGTATATAACGCATATGAGACTGCTTATATTCATATACTGTCATGTATTTGCAAAGCAATCAATATATGCAACGTACATATTATAAGATTAACCAGTAAGTCCGATATTATTAATTAATTCAATATCACGGTCCTTTGATAGTCTAATTAAATACGATATTAGGGTCTTACTACCTGCTACCGACCGTCTATCACTAAATGTATTCAATAGTAATTGGTTATTATTGTGTTGGAGCTTATGACATCCATTATCTCTATGTCTAGATGATTGAAAGTGTAATAAATTCTTAAAATCAGTTCAAATAAAAATAATAGAATTTTGTATTCAGTTTTGTCGTTATATTTTAAGAAGTATATTAGTTTTTTATCTTGCATTTTTGAATACAGGTCAATGTTAAATATACAAATGTACGAACGTTACGGCTCAATAGATAGTAAATTTACGGGCACTATGAAAACAAGTGATGGGTATTTTTAATCTAGCTATATACATGTTAATAAACCAGACCAAATAAATTAGTGAAGCTTTCGTGACGGCGTAATTACAAGGAACACGGCAGCAACAATATGAATTGGTGATGAACAAAAAATTTACAGCGTCACGTATAAAAGTTAATATAAAACTGATAAAAGGGTGTGATTGTGGTACTTTGGCAGAGATAATAACTAGCCACTTTTTAAAACTAGTAAGAAAAAAGAATCAAATTACATAAGAAATTTGTTTTACTAATGTCTAAACAATATAAGAAATTTTGTGTTATTTAAAACTTCAAAAGATATTCTAGTACTATTTTTCTTATCTACAGGATTAAACAAAAAGAAAAAAAAGAAATTTGTGACGATGGTAAAGGCTTTTTTAACTAATTAATTTAATTAAGAACTTTATTTTAATTTCTATCTATTAAGAGCTCTATTTATTAAGAGTAGATCGAAGGATCGATCCCAAAGCCCGATTTCCCGTCGGGAATCAGCCTAAAGCTGACCACATAACATAGTCTTGCGAATGTCTCCCAGAAGTAAGGTTGAAAATGATTTGTTTCGATGATAAATGTAAGGTCTAATTTAATAAAACTGAGTCCCCTGTCACACGCTTTACATAAGGATTACATCTTAAGATTATAAACCACTTTTATTTCAAAACTTTATGGTAAGGACAACTCAGTGAGCCTCTAAACTTCCGAGGTTATATGCTATTGTACAGTCGTAATATTTTTTTTTAATATAGAGAAACGAGGCAAGAAGGACTTGATGATAATTATCGCATTTACATGTTTTGCACTCGCACTACATTACTAATTTACCTATTAGTTACTGTGTTTTTCATAAGTGTTTTAACTACCTGTGAAATATGTATGTATAACGTTGTTAGAGCTAACAGCTTTCTTGACTGGAAATAATTTAAAAGGTAAAACAACTTATATGTATAATAATTTATAAAATACATCTTTCAATATTTAAAGAACATAATGTCAATAATCGCGGTGTTATTTTTGATGTATTTCCGTTCCTGATTTTTGGTTCATTAACCTCGTTTTATATCGGACTAACAAAGGGAATTAGTTTTGTGATTTTAGTGCATTTCGAGAAATTGTTTCTCTCTATCTATAAAAGTATTCATTATTTTCGATCAATAAACAAACATATACTATTCTAAATTCTCTTTAAGCTACAATATTCATGTTTATTACAAAATGGAAACGTATATTGCATCAATAGAGAATCCAAGTACATTGAATTATTTATTATTATAAATTTTCATTTTGAACGCTGTCAGCTTTCAAAGTGCTTCAATAATCCCAGACGAGCATGTAAATTGAATTGCAAAATGGTGAATCAATTATTTTAAACGTAATGGAATTTTTTGTATTATTAATTGAAGCTTGCACAGTCTGTAATTCATTTGTACTTGGTATTAAGTTAGGATAGAACGATTTAATTTTTTTTTTTCGTTAAAACAGAAGTGGCGTGTTGGTGTAATCTATTTTTTCAACGTCTTCATTTTAATCTATTGATATTTACTGCTGACCATAGGCCACCCTATCAATTTGCCTCCCCCATCCAACTATTCGCTTGTATCTTTACAAGGTCGTCAATCTACCAGACAGGCGACAATTGACGCCTGCTGTGCTTTATTGTTAAGTTCTTGTAAATTATTGATAAAGTCATTGACTATTCATCATCATCATCATTATTTCAGTCTAATGTCGTACAACGCTGAATATAGGCCTCTTCAATCGTTTATCAGCGCACGCATTAACGATTACTATAATCAATTTGAAAGTGTTGCCTTTTAATTTAAATTCAATAATAATACAATCACAATTAACCTGCAATTCATTGCTAACATAGAAACTATAATGTCAAGAAATAAATGTAAAATTCACAAACACTTCGCAGAGAAAATAGATAATGGAAATAGATCGATGAACAGGTGAATGAAAAAGATATGTACGTCTGAGCGCAAAAGTTAGAAAAGTTCAGCGGTATTATTTCTTAAGAAAACTTTCTTTTAGAAGAGAATTTAAGATTGAACTCAGTATAATATTTTACACATCAAATCACAATAAATGGATTAAACAACGGATTGTCTAACGGCATTTAGTACAGCACCCTGGCGCACAAACTTCGCTTGGTGGTAAGAGATAATGATGTCGTGGATATTGAGGCGAGAACATGCATAAAACTCTCGCTCTCATACATTGACAGTCGTCAATGCTGTGCTAGCCAGGCACGATAAAAAATAATAATAACGCATATAGCCAAGTTTAATGCTGTCGCTTTGCAATTGCAATGTTAGTGTTTGCCACAGGAGGCTGCGACTAGTCGATAAGTAACACTAAGACTAGTCGATAAGTAACACTAAGACACGCTAACCTGTTAGAGTAACGGATTAATTGTAGCTAGAGATAACAACTTTACAAGAAATAATATTGTTTCTAAGTTCTTTGTTCGACCTAAGAATGCTGTTAAACATAATATATAATATGAGATTTATCTAAATGATAATAAAAACGTGATATAACTACTTTAAAATTAATGATAAAATTACTATAAAAATTATTAAATTTAAAATAATTATTAAATTTTAATAATAACCTTTCTTGTTCACATTTAGAAACGAGAGTTTGTTGTAGTGAAACATTAGTGAAAAATAGTTTTTAAATAATAAATGTTCTTAAATTGAACTTACCAATGACTTCATCGCAAGGCTGGCTAAGTGGGCGTCGTGAAGGTGAAGTCTTTTGTTGAGTATGATGTTGTTGTGGCTGGGGTTTGAGAACTTGAACTGGCACAGCGCCTTCCTGCGGCGGCTCACCGGGTGCACGTACCACCCACCAGTCATTGCGGCCTTGCCATGCTTCGATTACTTCTACTTGTTGACCTTTGCTAACTGTTAGTTCTCCATTTGACGAGGCCGTATGCTCAGCGACAACCCATGTCATTTCAGGACCAGCCTATGGAAAAAGAATGAGCTATAATTTAAATTTTATGAAACAATGACAATAGGCAACTAAATAACATCTAACATATAACTGGTTAGAAATAACTGCATCTATCTTCGGCATCAAAATCAATAGCTCAAAATTATGCTTAAAGTCGAAACAGACGGAAGGCGTGTTGGTGAACATGAATCGGCCCTCACAGACGACCGGTCTGAGCTCTATAGAGCTTTAGTAGGAATAATTTAATTCACATGTACGGGAGCAAAGTCCTGAAAGCAAATCCTCATGCGAGGGACTGGAATATCTCGCAAGTGAGACAATAAATTGGTCGCTCGCATACAGAGATTAGTGAAAAAGGTAATCCGGTCCCAAGGTGAACATTTTAATGAAAAGACGGATTAAACATTTTATATATTTTATTTGACTTTTATTTAAGTTACCTATATTTATTATAACAACCTCAAACTTTTGACCAGCAGTGTACATACTAATGTTGATACATACTTAAGAATTTAAACAAAGTACATGGTTATCCCTAAGTCTATAACTTTTATATCTATAACAACAGAGGGTGAGGAAAGTATGATAAAGAAATACATCTCTGTTGCAGGAGCCGTCTAAATAGGTTCCACTGCGATTTAATTAATGGGAACTCAACATAATATATCTCAAGGCGACAAGCACACAGTGGTACATTGAAATATCTTGACTGAAATCCCATTAGCACGAGGCAGGTGTATCGCATGCCACCTTGTTAGCACACTGCTCCCCATTTACCTGCATCTATCAATAACAAAATTCATATAGTTTTATGATACACCGATCGCTCTAGGTCCGGGATCGATGTTAACGTAACGGGTTGATAGATAACGAATTTGGCTATATATGATAAGATAAGTCAACAAGCTAAAATATACATATGAATGTAAATGCCTAAAGAGACCGTAGCAATTTAACATCTACTCTTATAGATGAAATATGTTTATCATATTTTGAAAATATTAAATAGATTAAGGATGAAGACACGTGAAAATATTTAAAAAAGATGTTTCGATAATATAACAATATACCACATCGGTATGAAAAATAGTCATCTTTTTTTATTTTGATCAGTACTTATTTACTAAAAATTGTATTAGATATAATCATGGTTTATGTATAAATAGCGTAAAATGTTAATAGAAAAATTATAGGTTTTTTACAATTGCTTTCCTTTATATTAAGGTCAACTTTTTGTTCGTTTAGATTTTGAGATAAAAAATAAATCCCATTCATTACAATTAACGGATAGTCAATGAGTGCGAACTTAATGTATTAAGTTCTATGTACAATGGAAAAGATTATAAGAGATATATTACTGTAATCTTTAACACAAACTCATACAAAAGAGACCCCAGCAAGGATTACATATACCAATAAAGTTGATTGAATAGTTTTAATCCATGTATCTACTTATACAATGTACGAAATTAATCCTCTTAAAGGCTCATTACCGAATAGACCTAATTCATGGTGTCCCTTTCTCTCATATGATTTTCACAAGTTAATAATAAAATATAATCGTGTGATGACTGTTGTCATAAAACCATTATTTCCGCTTTATGAGTAAGTTATATATATACTCTAAGTACTATTGTTGTTTTTTTATATACATTGTAGCGACGAGACGTGCGGGATATTCACCCGATGGTAAGTGATACGGCCGCGCATAACAACGTGGTGCTATAGACTGCACGACATTATGCTCATTGCCTTGACACATAAGAAGTGTAGTCTCCTTACCTCAATAAATTCACTAGTTACAACTTCCTTCAATCCGGAACACAATAATATTTGTACACTGTTTGTAGGCAGAAATAGGAGTTGCAGTGATACCTACCTTTTTTTTCTGTTTCACGTGCGGGAAATGCCTTCGCATACCTGCCCTCGCGGGGACAAAGATAAGTTATGTCGGACTTGCATCGACTAAAACCCCACGATGTTCTACCTGCGTCGCTTTAGGACAGGGTCACGGGAACGTTTTCGCACACCTCCGCGACCCCGTCAGCGCCGGCTGCATTATGCAGCCCCATCTCGGGGGAAGAACCCTCCTTTCCACTTCTGTAAAGGTTCGCCAGAACAAAGCGCGCCTTCCTCTCGGCCTATTATAGCCACCTGGGCAACCTATCCCCCCGAATCCGTCACCCAGAGGCCATGGGAGCCAAGAGAGAAAACTCTCTCGACACTCTACGGAGGACTTGGTCTTGGTTCCACCGCCAACCATTATACGGTCGCGGAGGATAGGGAGAGCGGCGAATCACAATACCGACACTCCTTTCCCTCCGCGACTTAGACGGTCTCCGACAACAGAGGCCTAACACTTGTAAAGAGATATGGATTCATAAGTTTTACCGTATATCTGTGTTGTATACCGTATTTTTACTGTATATATGTGTGTTATGTGATTATGAGAGTTTATTAAATATTATTCATTATTCCCAGCAAATCAAAGTTCTTGTTAAAAGAGCTTACAGGTACGCTTTCAATTTTAACAATTAACTCGTGATCAAAAGCCACCCTACGAATAAGCGCATATGCAACTTTCTGTATGAAAGTACAGTAAAGCTTGTAAAGCAGCCCAGATTACACGACATTAACTTTCAATCCTTTTTCGTCATAAAGAAAGGAAAAAAGACCTTAAATTTAAATTATTCGAAAAAATATAACTGACTAAAACGGCTTGACTACCACTACTACTACTACTTTTAGTAAAAACCCAAATTAACAAATAATACTGATGCTTAATAAAAGATCATTGTTAAATTGACATAAAATGAGTTCCATTAGAATATAAGATATTGAAATTTAACTATTTTATCATTGCAGTTGTTTATAACGTATTTTTTCATAAATATTGAATTTATCTCGAGTTTCTAGAGGTTTTAACAGTAGAGGGCTAAAATTTAAATCTGAAAGCACTTGGATCTAAATTTATTGAACACTATTTTATTATCCCCTTGATTCAATATTCAATAGCATTAATCTCCTGTCATAGATAGTGGGTATTAGTTACCAGCTTTACTAGTAAAATTCGATATATATTCTACTCAATAAAAACCGGTCGACTGTAAAAAATTACGGCTTGTCATAAATAGAAAAAATATACCTCCCTTGTTTAGCTTCGTAAAAGCCTGATAATAACAATTAATCTGCACAGAGTAATAGTCGCACGGAGGTATCGTGAAAATATCTATTTTACTAAAACTACTGGAAAATGGTTTAGATATTATTGTACTAATCCAGTGAAACGAACAATGGGATATCATTATGCGTCAATCTTCCTGATTGCACAATTCACAATAAATACGAGGAGGGATCAAAAAGTGGTGAGAATGAGATAGAATATAATTGACTGTTGATAACTTAATAATTTATTTTTCTACATAATCTCCGAGTCTTTCTACACACCGAATCCAGCGTTTTTCCAAAGCTCCAATCCCTTTTAAAAAAAAGTTTTATCTTGGTCCTGCAAAAGGCTCTCCACGGCATCCATCACCTCGTTATCATCTTCGTACCTGTTTCCCCTTAAGTATCCTTTTAATTTGAGGAACAGATAAAAATTGCTAGGCGCCAGATCTAGTGAATAAGGGTGGTGGTCAACCAATTTGAAGCCAGCTTACTGAATGGCAGCCATTACAACTGCCGACCTGTGCGCGGGTGCGTTGTGGTGATAAAACAGCACGCCCCTTCGAAGTTTCCCTCGCCTTTTCTCTTTGATGGCATTGCTGAACTTGGGAATTAAAGCTGCATAATATTGGCTTGTAATAGTGGTTCCACGCTCCAGGTAATCAATAAACAATATCCCTTTGAAGTCCCAAAATATTGAGGCCATAACCTTGCCAGCCGATGCCACGGCACGAAACTTCTGCGAGTTCGGTGATGATGGCCGTTTCCATTACGGAGATTGCTGTTTTGTCTCGGGATCAAAATGATGGACCCATGTTTCGTCCATTGTTACGAAACGAGACAAAAAGTTTTCAGAATCTTCTTGACACTTGTCCAACAATATCTTCGAAATGTTAAGTCGATTTTGTTTCTGACTATCGGTTAACATTCTCGGCACCCATCTTGCAGAGACTTTTTTCATATTCAAAGATTGTTTCAATATGAATTGAATACTTGCATATGAAATGCCTGTTTCTTGAATTAAGTATCGAATGGTAACTCGAAGAGTTACCTCAATAGCTCAATTCAATTTTCTCTACTTTCGCAACATTTTCTTGGGTGACTGACGTCGATGGACGGTCGCAAAGTCTTCCGTGCTCGTTCTCCGTACTCGAATTTGAGGAGCCCACCTTACGACAGTGGAATACGGCGGAGCAGACTCTCCTAATGTTACCACCGAATCGCAATGAATCTCTTGCGTCGTTAATTTCTTTAAACAGAGGTATTTAATAACGGCTCGCACTTCGTGTTTCTCCATTTTCGAGAACACGTTCCGACACAAAGCAAACAAATGACCAAATTCAGAAAAAAACAAAAGAGAATCGAAGATTTTTTTCTTTATTAATATTACGAATATATATCTGAGCTATGCCGAGTATATGCTATAACGAGTATATATGTCGTTCTCACTATTTTTTGATCCCTCCTCGTAAAGCTTAAACGTATGGTTTAAAATGGTAATTCCCTTTAACATTATCTTTAATAGATTAAGATTGCATAAAATGTTTAACAGGTAAGTTAAAGCGCATTTAAAGCTTTCCCTTCCAATTTCAGTAATTTTTTTTCACGGCAGGAATTCTGCCAAGGCATCTTCCAGTTGAGATGGTTCAATGACTTCAACCTTGTTTTTGTTGGCTTCTCCGCTCTTTGATCCATATTTTGGCATCAACGATGCAAAACGTTTAGATAATTTCATTCCATTCTATATGAAGGAAACTTTTATACAAAACACTCAATATTAAAAACAATAAAAAGACTTACTTTAGAAAACTTTATGGTTTATCAATTACTTGTTTTACTTTGCAACTTAATCATCTAATTTAAATTAAATAAGATCATCTTATAATAATCTGTTATTGTTAGAATTTGAGTTTTTGTCGTGAAAACATATACGAGTTCATGGACGAGTACAAGGCTGGTACTTATTTGTGTACGTTACTTAAACTTAAAATGCATCGCTAAAGCTATTTTGGGTGTATAGGTACTAAGAAAAAATAGTACGAAAACGATATTTGTACGTTTATATCTTAGACATGTTAAAGTCATGTTGCTTTGGAACTCTAACGACTTATAATTATTGGTTATTTCTAGTGTAACGATTTATAAATGAGTACAAATGTAATTAAATATATAAACTAAATTTATATATTTAATTACAATTTTTTTCTCTAATTACTTTATTTGAAATGGCCAACCCCTTGAACCTCAGTTTTACATAGTGTTTAGTAACAATAAGGTCGTGAGTGAAATGAGTTCGCTCTGAATACTTTAGCTCTCATATGCTGACATTTTGAGCGGCGGCAGATTTACAATATGAGAGCGGTAGAGAGATCGAAATAACCCAGACACCAACTGAACTAGAACATGTGCCCGTGGAAGCGAACTTAAGACCTGTGTGTACGCTGAAGGTGACCACAGAAAGGGTTACAGTGAGTAAAAATCTCCACATAATCCTTCTATCACCCCAGAAGACATGACATCTTTTTGATGGAACCGCATCCTCCAAACAAAAAAGGGACCTCCGTGTTACCAGGCTACTGCTGAGCTACGGAGATAGTTAGAATCAATAAGTAAATAGCTCACTGATTTTTTAGAGACCAGGAATGTTTGCGTTTTCTAATAATCTATACAGGTGAGCGTTTTGGACAAATATGAGTCAATACGTAATAACATGATGAAACCCTGTACTCTAGGACTAATTGTATGACGTATAATCTTTTTGGTGTAAGATTCCAAGACCAGAAATGTGCTAATATTCAAAATTGTTAAATGAACATTAACATTGGAAATTTCTTCCCTCGCTCGATTTAACAAGTTATGTCGTGCTAAAACGCGCAACTGCCTCCGCGTCAAGCAGAAAAAACGTCATTGGGTCGACGAGTAATTTTTTTTTTAATACATTTTAGTACAGAATGGTACGATTTAGGTGACAATTTTTTGGTGACATGGGACTTGAAGTGGCATTATTTAAAATACTAAAATATCAATCCAAAAGAAAATGAAAGAAGAAATTTAGAAGTTTTTATCGATATAATTTTATAATCAGTTAAATTTTTTTGAAAAAGTTTTATTCAAGTAATTAAAACAGTAGAGGGTATGGATTTCAAAGCTGTAAATTTCATACTCTATTTGAGCATACTTAAATTGCCTTGCTATTAATAAACAAGGGAAAATAGTACACAGCACGGTAGCAAAATTAAATAGTATTTGTTATTCTCAATACTATATTTCTTTCGGAAACAACGTCAAAGGATATAAATACACAAATGCAGATATTATTTAAAT
The DNA here is from genome assembly GCA_029030555.1 of Ornithoptera alexandrae. Classification (NCBI taxonomy): domain Eukaryota; kingdom Metazoa; phylum Arthropoda; class Insecta; order Lepidoptera; family Papilionidae; genus Ornithoptera; species Ornithoptera alexandrae. The sequence continues at coordinate 3,410,294 of JARDVY010000160.1, read as the reverse complement.
ATCTGTACTCTATTTTTATTAAAACACTTTATAGTTAGGATATTAAAAATAAAAAAAAATGTGTGAAAAAGCTATTACTGCCTCCGATGAATCGTTCAGTAGACTATTATTATCAGTCGTATCCTAAGCGAGTGCTCGACCTTGAGCAGATATTTCTATCGCTAACTGTTGAGAATGCCGGTTGTGATTGACGCACTAAATAACATCCACGGGAATTCCGCGTATTGTTATAGCCAAATAAAAATATTTGGCTAAAATATTACGCGCGAACTGTATTTCAGTCCAGTTGGATTTTTACTCGTTTCTGGGTTATTTATTATGCAATGGTTAATGTGTTACTGTTACTTAGTGAAATAAAAAAGTTCACAAAATTAGTCTCAGCGTGAAAATTTTCTTTTTTTTTTTTCTTTATTAAAATAGCGTTGAAATATATTTTCAATACGTAACGAACTGAATGTTACGGTCTGATCGAACAAATATATTATTGCGTAGAAAAAAAGGTGAAAAATTGAGTAATAAAAACCGGATAATAAACCATTGCTATAGCAATAAGGCATCAAAATTTTCATTGCCAGTAACTCTCTCATATTATTATTCTGCATTAATAATAGTTTTTTGTTTATATGATATGTGTTATGCTTTGAATATATTTTACTACTTTAATTAATTTTAGAAGTTATATAAACAAATGTGAACTTGACCAAAAAAAAACAGATTTATTTCCTAATCGAACTTATTTATAATATTTAATATTTAAAAAATTATGCTACAATACACATTGCCATTATCGTTAATGTATAATAAGTGATAAAGCCTGTAAAGTTTTTATTGTTATTGATACATTCAATTAAAAGTGCACAATGATACATTGGCCAAAAATATTTTTATGAGAAAAGCGTTTGCAATAAATATATGTATATTCGACGTTTAAAGCGCGTAAGTTTAGTTTAAGACGAGCAGAGTACAAGGTTGTTGTAAAGCGGAAGGATTGCTGCACCAGTGCAAGTGCGCTACATTCACCTGACACCGGCTGTTGGTTTTGAGTAAACGAGCATGAAAAGAGCTCGGCGTGTCGATGGTGTGTTGGCGGGAGAGAGCGGCATGCGGTGTTGTAATGGAGCTCTGTCTGAACCAAGGTAGAGAGATTTTGCGTCGGCTTTTGTGATGCTTGGGGGGCGCGGGCCCCGCGGGGGCGGGGTGGTGCTCATCGGCATGTGCGCCGTGCGCGACAGAGAGATCGTTGCGTCGTCCGGAGCGACGCGAGGCGGTGTGGCCACTGCCGTCGCGCGTCGCACCACCCTAACCGTTACTTTCTTGCCCGCTCACTACGCAGCCTCCGTATCGAGCTACACTACCCAAATTTTCTCTGTAAAGGTTCCCGCCGAAAGGCACGCGTAGACTAACTCCCGACAAAGGGCACCGCAGGTCTTGTTAGTGGAGTTGATGACGCTAATATGTCATCGTCACTTGCGGGCCGTACAACTAAACTGATACTGTCAGGGGTTACACCGTTTGCTATACTTTATAAAAATATTTTATAGATTTGAAGGTAATCGAGAAACAAATACCCATATAATACAAATATTTCAGGACAAATCCCATATTCAATGTCATGAAGAAACTATATGGGCTGTTTGTTCCGGATAATTTTAGATCATCATCAAAGTTAATCATTGATATTTTATCAAAACAACTATGTAAATAAATAATTATAGTGTACCATTAAGCAGCCAAAAAACCAGCGTGAAATATATCTATTTTATAACATGTAAACACAACATATTAAATAGAGATATATATTTAACTAAAATATGTTATAATATAGACAGAATGTCTACAGAACTTTTGTTTTCAACTATTGTATTTTTAACAGCGACCTATTCAATTTAACTTGACAGATTGAAGCTTGATACAAACATTTATGAACATAAGCTTAAGCAGCTAAAAATAGATATTGAACGTTTACGATAACAATATATTCTGACGGCCAAGAGCTATTATCAAACGTGATTCTACGAAGACCACTGTTGAATCGAATCGATCATAATAGGGTACATTAGATTGATGACATTCCTCTATCTCCAATAAATTAACAGATTAAAAAAACAATATTCCTTAATAAAGAAATAAAAATGTTGTATGAAAACAATCAAAAACAATTACACAAACGAACAGAAACTGCAATTAACGCAGGAGAAATATGGACATATCCAGACGCGTGCAATTGACAATGGCCCGATTAACCGCCGCAGGCTCCGTGCTCGATTGCACTGCTTCGCTTTTCCGATACACGAAATTCAAAACGATCAACAGAATGCCAGAAATAAATTGTTTCTGGCATTTTTGTCCGTATAGGGAATGAATGGTTGATGAAATGGCTATAAAAATAAACGGAATCACGAATCGGCATTAAATAAAATATCATCCGTTCACAAATTTAAAAAATCACACATGTAATGATACGGATAAATAATATATTGTCTAAAATAATATTTGATTAATAAATATTTCATTGCTATTTCAAATAAAGGATAATGTTCGGAAAGTGAATTTTATAAAAAGTGTTTTGATGAATCTTAAAAAATAAAATCAAAGATGTCCCGTGTGGAACTAAGGAAGGAAATCATAAGGAATAATAATAGTTATTTGGTACGAGTTTGTTAAAATAATTACATTGTATAAACAACAGTAATGAATGTGTTCGTTCGTACGTTTCGTAAGTAATATAACAATTTGAGTTAAGCCAAAACAGTTAATTAGCTCCCAAGGATTAATGGAGCATTGCCAAACGGAATGAAAAAACTTATAAATTAATCAAGCGAATAGTAAACTATAGCAAGTGCTTGTCAAGTTGTTTAAATATATAGACCGGCAGTTTATTTTGTTTAAACAGCTCTAGAAAGCTTCTAAGATTTTTAAGAAGGTGTGACTGTGATATACAGTCAAATAGTATTTAGTTCATTTATTAATTCAAATATAAAAACCGAAGCAGTAATGATAGTAACTTTTCAATACAAATAATTTTAAATAAACACAAATGAAATATTTCTAGAAATGAAATTCTATGTGACGAAGCTTTTTACTATTCAGGAAAATAATTTCAACATCTCAAAAGACAGATGGAGAAGAGCAACCATCGTACGAAAACTTTCAGGCAATTAGGGCCGGGCCCGGCTTTGACTACGTTAGAGTTCGGATACGTCTAAAGAAAGTAATCTAGGCTCGCAACAGACATCCAAGTGTATAAAAGATTTTACGACGTACATAAAATAACGAAATACAGCACTGTTAATTAATGCTAGTTTTCACATATTACACATTCACTAATATTCGAGAAAAAGGAAAATTGCTGCAATGAAATATAATTCTATTTTCTTCTGTATACATTATTACATTAATGTATATTTTTCGTCCATACGTATTATACTTAGATTGTAATAAATTTTCTTTGATATTTGAACTTTGAATCAAAGCTCGTTATGCTAAGAGAAGTCTTCAAAATAAGGTGTACCTTCAAATCAGCCTTAACTTTTATTATTTTGGCGATGCAGCGGCTACGTTGTACGGACAGAGATGTCTGGTTCGATTCTTGGTCATAGAAGTGGAAAAGATTAAATGGTGATAAGTCTTTTCTGAACCCTTAGGCTTAGCTGCCACCTACAAAACTACCGTCTTAAAACGTTGTTGTATTTGGATAATCAAATATATGAGAGTCATAATATGGAGAAGCTTCATTTTAGGGTACCACGCATCACGGTCACTAAGCGTTATCATTATAAATCTAGGCCAAGTGAAGAAAAACCCGAAGATGTTAAGTTGTCAAGAGACAAAGGATTAGAAGTGATCATTAAAGTAAATGATAAAATGAAGCAATATACGTTAAATTGTAATAACACAAAATTGACTTGCCATATAGGATAAGTAAGTAGACAACAGGCAATACTTAAAAATAAGATTATTTAGAACTTTGATAATATTATTCTTTTCTATTTTAAAAGAAATCTTTGAAAGACTATTGTCTCACTCCCCGAAACATATTTTCTTATTTCCCTGTACAATAGTACTTTTTCTAGTATGCGGCATTTTCTTCTCAAATTTACACGATATTAAGTATGTGAAGGCTGAGATTCTTTTAGTTTCCTTTTTTTTTTTGATAACCCAAAACAGCAGCGACAATTACTGGTATTAATTATGTACACTTTTATTTTAAGATACATGAGCCGTCTTGTGTACTGGACTCGACTTATAAGCTTTTTAAAAATAAAAATGTAAGTGTATATTTGTTGAACAGTTACTTTGAACATATATGAATACTTTTCAATGGTAATAATAAAGTGAAGTACACAAAGCCGATGTGCAACGCGAGAATACTTTGCTCATTCGTTCTCTTACATCCATGACCAGGCGTGTGTTGCGTCGTCATGATTTACCGTGGACAGATTGTTGGGAATCCCGGCATGTAAGTACATAGGTACTTTATATGCTACAATTAGTACTGCGTTTGAATGAGTTTCAAGACAATTTTACATTTTAGTTGCATTTTATCTTTTCGAATAAGTAAGTTGCAAAATATGTTACAGTAATAATAAATGAAACAGAAGTAATAAAGTTTAATCGATCCGTCTGGTAAATGAGTAGTAAAATAATGCGTAGTGGAATTGTAGTAAGAATCGAATGCAGATGGTGACAAGATGTTAACAAGAACAGTAGTTTTTATATATATTTTAATGACTTAGGATCATTTCTTTAAATAATGAACTAAGTATTTTCACATGAAAATTTTCTAACCTATTGTTAAATCACAACTGTAATTTAAACCTGAATCCAAAAAATACCCGCTTTTCATATACATTAAACGACCACAGTATTCATCGACTCTATGCTTACATACAGACAGTCGTCGTATAAATGTGAAAAACAACATAAATAATGTTTACTTCGTGGAGTACTTTAATTAAAAGAGGAAAGTCAAACATCGTAATAAATGCAGAGCGCTCCACGAAATGTTTGGGATCTGAAGGAAATAAATTAACAAAAGTATGCGCGTCTTCATCAAAGAAATATGTTTGATGTTACTTATTATTTATGAACAACTCGAGAGTTGTGTTCATAATGTTCACATAACATTTCTGTCTGTTAGTTACAAGGCGAAATAGTTAGTGTTGAGTATTAGAAAATTGCGTAAATCGCAAAAGCAATAAAAACGATGTAATTAATTGTCCTATATAATAACGGCGACGTGTTATCTAATTCTGTAATGCGCTTGTATCAATACCAACATAGTATGACCAATTTAAAGCAAATTTAATACATTTATATTTGACACTTACATTTTGCTAAAAAAAAGTCTAGTATTCCTCACAAACTATACGTTAAATTTTACTAGAGCAATCTGAAGCAGATATAAGATAAGACTTCCTCAACAGGTTCCCGGCTTGTCGTGGCGGAGGGGCTCAATAACTGTGGTGGGGTCGCCCATGGTCAAGCAAAGAGGAATCTGCCCGGCCGGCCCGCGGCGAAGACCCGGCCTGTGGAGGCCGCCCCAGGTTAGAGCACCGATTGAATAACTCGAGCTCACCGGAGCGGCCAGGGGCTGCAGGGGCGGCTTTATGCTGCCCTTTGCGGCCAGGCTACAAGGGCGGTTTTATATTGCCCTCTGCAGCCAAGGTGGAATCGCGGAGAGAGTACCCTCTGCGACTAACAACGGGTGGCGGCGGGCCCAACATCGGATCCGCCGCAGGGAGCCGGGTAGTTTTCTCTCTTGGTCCTCATGGCCTCTAGGTGACAGGTTCGGGGGAGGCCGAGAGAGCGCGCTGCATGTCTTGGCGTGCCCCTACGGAGGTGGAAAGGGAGAGTTTTTCCCTTCCTGCCGAGGTGGGGCTGCGCAAGCGGCCAGCGCCAGCGGGGTCGCGGATGGTTCGAAAACGCTCCCGTAACCCCGCCATCAGAGGAACAACATCGTGGGGGTTTTAGTCGGTGCAAGTCCGACATAACCTGTCCTTGCCCCTGTTAGGACGGCTACGCGCAGGCATTTCGCCCAAGATAATAAAAAAAAAGTTATAAGATAAGAGCGCAAGGGCCAGACCATGAATGATTGTTTGTAAAACAAAAATTATGTGAAACCTGTGAAAAACAAATATAAAGACAATATAATAATATAAAAGAACCCGATTGCGCAGCGCATTGATAAAGAATAACATCAAAACAATAAAATGTAATATACAATTTGTGTAAATAAAGCAAGGTTATGGGGATTTATGGTTTTCAAACATAGGCACTAAGAGAACAATACAAAAAAAAATTAATTACGAGTTAAAAAAGAGAAATGAAGGGAAAGAAAGACAAATTAATTAAAAAGCGTAAAAACAGTATTCAAGACATTGAAAGACAGTTAATAAGAACTTGGTAAGGAAACAGATAAAAAAAATATAACTGAATAGTATCTGAGGGGCGGCAAACTTAAAAGATTGAACAGGGGACTTCTTTAGAGGAGCACTTTGTCGAAAGTTTACCATGATATTTAAAAAAACACTGGTCGTTGCTTCATTCGCTTTTAACTGAATCTCTATTGAATACGTGAATGTAAAAAGTTTGTTTTTAATTATTTTACCGTTTTGTCTTAAATAAAAGTGTTACAGGCAATTAATTGTCTTTTAGTAAATATGGTACTTATTAAATATTAATGACTTACCTTATCCGAATCAGTTGTGTTTCCGCTACCGAACGAAGCCAAAGAGTTACGATCTACGTTTTCCGTTGTTTCGTCCAGATATGTATCATCGAGGTCCCTAAAAGTATATAAATACTAAGTAAAGCTACAAACAAAAACATTATGCTCAGGTACATATTATTTAAAAAGTAAAATCTTTTTAAATTATTAAACCTTTTTGATGTGTAAATGAACTTTTTTGACAATTTAACGAAAGTTGCTGGATTACCGAGTTATCATTAAAAAAATCTGTTTGCCTCATATTTGTTAAGCTAATATTCAATCAAAAAAAAAAGTAAGTATCGTACCGTACCGTATCTTTCGTACTATAACACGCCACCTTTTGCATAGAGAAATGGACTAAGATTTAGAGTTTACGACAATCCGAAGGAGACATTTAAATATTTCCTATAAAAATCGTCTTACAAATATGAGGTGTTTGCATCCGGTGCATCTTATAGTCTAGACTCTATCGTTTAAGGTAAAATAAAAAATATTTTACGAAAATGGAAGTGAAAAATATGAATAATCTATATCAGAAGACTCGAGTGTAGTGTATAAGTTTGTATATTTCAAACACATCTTACCTAGGAAAATGTAAACAAATATTTTGGTGGAATATTGCAATACTAATACACAATACAACGCTTTCAACAAGTTTTGAGCGTGGAAACTTCATTCAATGTTTTCCTGTGGTCGCGCGCTAGTGAAAATGCGAGCTTCAAAACAATCATTTCATATTCACGTCACGTATTCCGGACTGAATCTATAGAGCAACAAGCGTGAAAGTCAGTTACTGTGTATTCAGCTGTCTCGGTGCGAAAATAACGATTGAAATATAAATTAGGCACTATCTTGTTGTCAAAAGTTCATTTCGTCATTGTAAAATTTATTTGGTGGAGCAATATGGATTGTTTTTTATGTACTTTTTGGTGTCGTTAATAAAACATATCGGTAATAAAATGTGTCAAGTGTACCGGTAAAGATAATATTTATATATCCAATAATAAATGAAACATTCAAAAACGATTGTAATATTTGATATTGATTAGGAGTTTTAAAATAACGCCTGCTTGGCGCTAAATGGTGCAAATGAATTGTGACGAGTGTTTAGAAAAATCGCACCTGCTGGAGCGTTGTGAGCTGGTGGGGCGGCCGCGTGCAGGACTGCGGGGGGCATGCGGCTCAAGAGAGCCCCTGAAGTATGTTTCCTGACGACAATAAATTAAAATATTAATATACATAATTTCCTTGCTGAAAAAATAATTATAGTGTTTTCTGTACTCATAACTCATCCTGAACCGGGACGCAGTAATGTTTGCAATATATAGTATATTGCTGGGGTAACAGGCACTGCGATAGTATCAATTGATTTTAAGGATAATCAACTTATTTATAATGAATAGAGTTACAACAACTTACCAATAGTAAATTTATGTGGAGTAAAACGAATCAATCTATATTCGTTCATAGCTTTACTTAAATGCGGTTTTACATAAAACCCATGATTTTGGCGCAGTCGAATTCAAAGTAATTTTACAATTTATTTATTATAAAAATCATCAAGTGTGTTTTTGTTACTGTTAGCATTTTAAAACAGATTAGTTACTAGGACAGGTCAAGTAATGGATAAACTCATCCTCAAAATAGTGTACTCCGGCTTGATCTGCTAGAAGTAATATTTTACGTCAAACCATAAATTTATCTGAAAACTTTGCTCTTAGTGTTATTATAGCGTCTCGATATACGTAAAAAGTGATAATTAATAAACTACACGTACTTAAAAATGAATAGATAGAACCAACACGGAAAAGAGTTAATCAAAGAAAGAAGTACATAGAAGACAAATTACTAAAACATAATTTACCTGTATAACCTCACGAAGACGGCGCACCCAGGTCTGTTTTACTTCAAGCGAAGGTGCTTTGAGTACAATGCGACAGTCACTGGCCATTGGTTCTCGACCGGTCCACACCGAGAACTTACATTCGTCGCCTTCAATGTGCTCCGTCACGCCCAACTCGGATGTCTGCCATCAAAGAATCATTATAGCTCACAACTCACAGAGATTTTGGTGAGCAAGCGTAAGAGGCAACTAAATTGTGGCCAAATGATATTTTCGAAAACAATAAAATTACTAACTATGCGTGTCCTTAAGTTGTTATTAATATCAATATACCGTTAATATCAAATTATTCATTGTTATTATGAGCCAACAATAAAAATAAAATGCCTGCGCGCGCTATTCATCTATTATAATAAAGAATTAAGCTACGACATAACCTAAAAAATAACAAGTAATAAATAACAATAAAATTTCGGAACAATTACATTTCATTTGGTAAATAGCATTAACCGTAAATTTTAAGTAATCGAAAATGCAATCTTCCACCGTGTTCACGCACAGCTTCGACAGTTAGAAATTACTATCAAAATTATTATAAGAATTCAAATAAGGAACATCACGGTGTAATAAATAATTCATTCGTTGTTTTCATATACTTCATAATTGCCTTTTGATACGTTATGTGAAATTTAAGCTTACGCAAACGAGAAATTATAATATTTAAAAACATTAGTCGCCAGCCGCGATGATAATTTTATTAGCAATATAAATGAAATCCTCTGAAATATACCTTTTTAATAATTACCACTATAAATATTATACAAAAAGGTTAGGTGCCATGTAATAATTTAAATATTATATTAAATAAAAATATTTGGCAGTAAACACTATTGAAAATTCCATACAATAAAGATAAAAGACGTTAAGGCTACAAGACTATGTTACTGATGAAGTTATTGGTTTTTGATATGGACTCTCATCTATTCAGATGACTTTTCTATGTAACAATGCCATCATTTGCTATCAGATGTACAGTCCCTTCATCTGTTATCTTGTGCTAATCAAAAATTTTGAAGCATTACGTGGAAAACAACGATAACTGTATAGATAAAAAATATTGATTTAAAACATACATAATATTTGTTACTTATTGGCTTCAGGTAATACCATCTTTATCTAACAAAGCATATTTTTTAAATGATGTGTAATAATAAATTATACTCATTTTTGTAATAGCTATTAAATTTTCTAATATTTCTGCCCAATTTAATTGTAACGATAACATTTTCTTATTTATAAATTCATTTAATGTTACTAATGATAAATTTGCTACATACACATGAAAAAGTATTCAAAAATACTCACCATGAATTTAGTCTTGTAAATATATTTAGCTTTGCCGTGTGAATCCTTCACTTCTTTTGCCAGAAGAAGATGAAGGTCAAAAAGAAAAACGCGACGCTCGCGTCCTTTTTTAATGATTTGTCGCAAGTCCCATACATGAAAAGAGTCTTGTAGAACCACTTCACCGAGGCTGTCGGTAGGCACGTCGCATCCTTCCAGCAAGGATAAATGCATAGCGTCGTTTGCCTTTTTAGGGACAGACAACATGACGTCCAGGCCGTCCTAATAAAGAATTAAAAACATTAAAGGAAATCGAATAATTTCAAAGCATACAGAAAATATTGTCTTGATGTTGATTAAATGAAATTTAGTTTAATTCCGAAATATGGTTCGATCTAAAACACAGATAGTAATTGATTGTTGTCCTTACATAACAAATACGTTTATTTAAATTAAAAACTTGTGTGGAACAAATTAGCACACAAACAATAATTTAGTAATTACTTTTTCCAATACTGCTTTCGTTGATAATGCTTTTCTATTATAATGCTTTACGTAATTCATATTATTGCTAAGGTTATTTAATCAATAAGTAACCTTTACAGTTTTGGGTTATCAAGTATGGGCCGTGTATCTATCAGTCTGCAGCTTAGAACTCACTCATAATTAATACTAAGTTATAATTTGGCAATAATGATATACACAATAATTACATAATAATGTAAATGGAGTGAAGAGCGTAGTTTAGGTTGTTCATTAATATGACAAGTGTGTGGATACGTTTGTTTAATCGATTCAAGGATTTTAAATGGTAAACTTATAAGAGTCATCACGTATAGTTCACCTTTGGCGGATAGATTAAAAATGTTTTATAAGTTTAAAAAGTTTCAAGACTTTATAATATGTTTAACTTATCTTTTTAATATAAACAGACAAAGACTGAAGATGGTATTATTTTCTTAATCTCAATACGAATTCGATCATAAAATAAATGCGGTGAACTTTGCGAAAATTTTTAAGATAATTCCATAAAAAAAAATATAAATTAACATAGGTCAAAGGAAAACTGAAAATTTAAAATTAACTAAGTTACTGTCACTGTTCATTGTAAAATCTGTACTTCGTTAGTTTTTAACGGCATTTATTTTTTAAGTTAGCGGTACTAATTATAATGTAGTATCGCTATTATCGTAACCAACGTTACTCACTCGATTCTACACAATTAATATGACTGTAAATAGGGAAATCGGGTTAAACAACAAATAAAATCTAACATGAGGTAAATCTGTAATGTTTTTATTAAAATTACAACAGACATTAAAAATTACATTTATGTTAAGAAATTTCGCATAAATAATATGAATGAAGAAAATTTTAAGAAAATTAACATTTTATCATGATTATCCAAAGTTGAATTATTTTTGTTTATATAACATGTCAATATTTAGATCAATTAGAAATATATTCACCGAACGTCACTTTACCTTCGACTATTCGAAAGACTGTTATGAGACAAAAATTTTTAAAGAATCACTGTGATATGTAAACCTATGTGAAAGGTTCACATTATTAAACTTCATTTTTAGCATGAAGAACTATGTTGACACACAAACATCTTTATCTACTGAGCTGATGGATTGCAACACAAAGACGAAATTGCGCTCCATGACCTGTTTTCCAAAGACAAGACACACTGAAGAAAACAAACAGCGACAAGATTATAATGGCACTGGTCTAAGTATATGAGTCTAATCGATGGAATATTATGAACCGAAGTTAATTCAGTATGGAAGTTTTAATATGAACGGGACTTTAGTGATGTTTACTCGATGAACTACAGGTTGCTTTCGATTTATTCTAAAAATAAGAGATGTGTCAACCACAAACGATACAATGTTATAATTGTTTTCTATAGCGTAAGGCAATTAATATACATGAGACCTGTTTCTCATGGCCCAATGTTAAGCTTTGTGGCATATCCAATAAGTGACTTGTGGGATAGCTTTTAATCGACTTCTACATTTTTATTTCTATTACACAAATAGGAAGTAAAAAAAACCAAGTCGATATTTCTTACTCCATAGTAATACAGGATCCCGACCTTTGTATCGCATTAAACAGAAATTTAAACATTACGTATACCACATTACATCGAGCCAGGAAAACTGAAACTAACAACTTTATAAGGAACGCAAGTTGCTTTATGGATGGTTTTTTCTTCATATTTAGAAATTTAAATTGTTTTATCACATCTATATACAATGATATTATACATATATATATATATATATATATATATATATATATATATATATATATATGTATATATATATATATATATACAAATATTTATATATGTAACTATACAGAAATACACGTCTATGAACGTTATTTTAATAGTGGCTCTGTAATGGAAGCGGATAGCGTAAAACAGAAGAAGGCTGGCTTGTGCGACAAAATAATTATAAAACTTTTAAATCCATTTATTATATAAAATAGTTAATTACATTAAAAACATATTTTTTTAATAGTTTCTAGATATTCTCTTCATTGTTATTGAATAAAACACTGCACAAAACTGGTCAACTCTTTACTATACATACCTACTAGTCACATGTCTAGTCTTTAAAGACCAAACCATCAAAAACTGATATGTAAACTGAAGCATACATTACTCTTAAAAAAGTAATATAAACAGTCAGCGTTATAACGATGAACAGGTAATTTTGCAAACAATGTTTTTCTCATCCTTTCCAAATTATCAATACTTAATGGGTACACAATTTAAGAGAAACATAAATTCCGTACTATTTGCTTTTATTTAATTCTTCAGCAAGAAAAATATTACTTTGATTTTTGTTTCTATCCTACGGTTAGTGCGGAATTTCCATTATTTCGAATATAACATACAAAATCAAGGCCACAAATCTACTTAATCGATTAAAAATATGTAACATTAAAATAACTAAATTATTATAAATATAACGTATTAAACAATGCAGAGCGAATGAATACCTACATTTTTATTAATAGATAACTGCGAACCAAAACGCGCATTGGAGAGAAACTTCAACATAATCACAGTTTTAAATTGAGTATTCACGAAAACCATCACAAAAATATAATTAGTTTCCCATAATCGAAAGGGCGTGGAATATACCACCCATCGCGAGTCTCCCCGAACACTGCGCTACGACCTCATTGATGAATCATAAGGAAAAATATTGGTGTAATGTAAACCATCGGTTAATTACGACGGACACTGGACTAGTTTGTTTAATCTCAAATATATCCTGCTCGTGTTTAAGTCGAAGCGTGGTAAAACAAAACATCTCGGTCAGATAACGCGTAATGGACTTACGCCATTACAAAACCGTAAATATCGTTAGCCGTTCTGATAAGCCTGTAGGTTTGATTTTGGTTAAATTCTCAGTATTCTGTAATTGTTTTAATTAAATAGCTAGTAATATATTTTTCTTTGAAAAGGGGCAAATCTGCTCATCTGGTAATAGCTAAACAACACAGATTAATAACAATACTACTAATAGAGTTGCTGATGCAGTGTCCATATTCTCATTGTTTCCAGATTCTTCTAATGGATACAGAAAGGAATTTACTGACAGAGATCACAAGTCGGGTTCATTTAAATAGCAACAGAGCTGAAACTCAGTTTCCATTAATGAGTGTGAAATTGTAAAACTTAGCGATGGTTATGTGTTCACACTGCCCATGATGCGTTCGTTGTTGTTCGTTTTCGAAAAAAGGTACAGCAAGAAAGAAAGTCTGTCAATTAGAAAGGTTCATTAAATTATTATATATAATATTAAAAAAAAAAACTCAAAAGCATTAGCAAAATAAGTAAACTTCGTTTTTTCTTAAAAAATTTATAACTTTAAAAGTTAACAAATTATACTGCTTCCTTATAGTATATACTGAATGAATGAACTATTAATTCTTATTGCGGCTCCGCTATTTTGTATCTACATGAAAAAATAGTCATGCAAAGAATATTATACATATATGAGAAAATTCATACAAACAACTGAAGACATAAAGTTGTTCAAATAATCCATCTAGACGAGCCACTGTTTGAAATCTAATACGGGATGCGATATTAAATTAAATAGCCCCTAGTGGAAACCGGAACGATGGTGGAAGGACTAGCGATTTGATTAATCCGGGACTAAACTCCAATAGCGTTTGAGAACTAACATTAGGTATATTAGAAACTTCGTCCGCTTGCAATAAATTGCGCGGAGTCTGCATGAGATTTGTTGTAATAAGAAAGTTGTTTAATACTGTAAATATAGGGTGGCGCAAAAGTAATCCTCCTATCAGAAAATGCTATGAATTTTGCCTTGATCTAAAAAAATTAAAAGACCAAATAAGAATAATCCACAAGAAGAATCAAAGTTTTTCATATTTTTTTTTTAAATTACAGCCAAAAAACGTCGGAAGGTTATTTTTGCGCCACCTTGTATACAATGTGGCGCAAAAATGTTTTTTATTTGGTTTTTTAATTTTTTTACATCAAGGCAAAATTTATAGCATTTTCTGACAGGAGGATTACTTTTGCGCCACCCTATACGATAGTCCGATAATACATAGAAATGTGGGTTTTAATAGACATTATACAAATAGCGTTGTGTTAGAAACTAATCAAAAATAATTTCGTATATTTGTTATCTTTTGTATGTACTAAATATTTTAGAAGAAGAAAAATTATATTAAGATAATTTGCATGACCAAATAGTAATTTGTATGTCCTACTAACCTTAATTTTTAAGAGTTTTTGTACTACAACTAACCATCAGATCTATGTTATCTGAATAAATAATTATATTATTATTTTTGTGAAAGGTTTATTTTTTGCAAATGTAGTGTGTTTATTGATCTTCTATTTGCATGAACTTTCTTACAATTTTACATGTATTTAAAATTACAGCTTTTTGTAGGTTTGTGTACTGGGTTTCTTGTAGGTCTATTAACTTGAGGCTGCGGAGGAGACGATGCGGTATAACACTTGTTGTGGACAAAACTATGGGAGCGACGTATACTTTATCTTGTCTCCAGATTCTAGCTACTTCGTCCTTCAATTCTACATATTTACAAATTTTTTCAGCAAATATCTTTTGTATGTTGTGTGTGTTGGGAACTATGCAAAGTCAATAAAGTATGTGATTTTATTAATTTTATCTTGTAGTGTAATATCGGGTCCGTTGTAATGAATTGTTCTATTCATTTTCCAGAACAGTATGCGGTGCGTAGTTGTAATAAGGAATGTTTGTATTATGAATGAGTTTGTTTTACTGCTAGTTTTTGGTGAATGATGTTTGCTACCTAGTTATGTCTGTGAGTGTAATCGGTTTGTGTAAGTGTTGTGCAAGCTCCTGTGATGTGCTGAATAGTTTCTGATTGTGTGTGACATTTACGGCATTTGTCGTTAGTGGCTGTAAGATCTTTAATTATATATTTTCTATAGTTTTTAGTATTGATTGTTTGGTTTTGTATCGCGATTATAAATCCTGTTTCTGGAAATAAATTACCTATATTAAGCCACATATTTGACGCAAGAGTATTGATTTGAGATTGTTCCAGATCGTGTGGGTATCGACCATGGAGGACTTTTGAAAAAAAAAAGAGCAATGAAACACAAAAGCAAAAACAGCTGATGCTTGGATCAACGAACGCACGAGCGCGTCGGGAACTCTAGATGTATTTAGTTTCACTTAGGACCTTATTTCATAGGGCCACGGAGCATTTAGATTGCGCGCCCGGGCGTTCGTTGATCCTAGCATCAGCTGTTTTTGATTTTGTGTTTCATTGGTGGTCTTTTTCTTAGTAATGTTTTTTTTATGAAACTAACGTTTCATTTAGCTGTACTAACATGATGGAGCGTAAATATAATGCTAATAAAAACGTTTTAAAAATATGATTTTTTTTAATCAGGATAGATTTTTTTCCGTCCCATCAATAAAGGGGTCATTAGTACTATCATCTGTCTTCGATTTCGGAAGCGGTCTCTTACCACCCAGTAAGTGTTCTTTGTGTACATGTTTGATTGTAGGATTGTGGTTGAATATTTGTTTCTAGTTGATTTGGTTGTGATCGTATTTGTGTATCTACTCTTATGTTCCGTGAGGTGTAAATAGTAATCGTGTTATTTTCTTCTTCTTGTAGGTATATTCTAGTTTCTTCCTTTAATTTTTCTATTATTTCTTGTGTCAATAGTCTATTTCCTACAATTATTCTCCTCTGATCTGAAATTCTTTGTTATGAAACTGATATGTCCGGATACTGCCGTGTAAACACTTCATGCAACTGCTTTCTGTAAGTGGTCATGCCTGTCTCTAATTTAGTAAGGCGGAAGTAAGTTCGCATGATAAATATATTAACATCGTTCCTCCATCTCATGCGAACTCTTGGTTAACAGCCTTGGTGGACGCAGGTAAGAAGGTAATTTACCTCCCGCGCAACATTCAAGGCTGGAACGGGTAAAATAGTATTTAAAATTAATCAAGAAAGTAGCTATGATATGGTTGATGAATTGTTTATATCGTCACTTGACTCGGCTGTAGTATCTTTGTCGGTTGGAGCAAGCCTGCTCAATTCCTGACCGCTGACGGTTCGCATGCTGAAACACCAAGCGTCATCTCCAGGTGTGCCCCGGCGATCACCCCCGGGTAGCAGTCCTATACGTTTACTCTTTCAACGAGTAACCAGAGCCACGTTAGCTACGGCAGTAATTTCTCATTCGTGTGTCCGCCTCCTACGTGATTAGGTGGTCAATCACGACGAGTGGTTGTTTAGGGGGCTTATTATTCCTTCGGCTCCTAAACCGGGGATCCGTCAGTACCTGTGTACGATAGCAGGGAGAGTCAATCGTTGATCTATCATAGGCAACCTCTTCTGCTTTGCGTATGGTGACAGGTTGGAGAGTAGCGGAGGAAGCGGTCACGCTTTCGGATCACCGCTATATTTTGATTAACGTGGCCCTTGCCTCCTCACAAGATACTGCTCGCCACCGCAGCGGCCACAGCAGCCCACCGCGGCGGTGATCCCTCAAAAAGCTCGACGCAGATATGCTCGAAGCTGCAGCCATCGTTGTGGCTTGGCCAGAAAGTATAGCTGGCGGAATCTTGTCCGATCCCATAAGTGGTGCGACTTGTTTTCGGGAATCGATGACATATATTTGTGATGTATCAATGCCCCGAACAAAGTTCATTAAATCGAAGGCGGCTTACTGGTGGTCGCCAGCTATAGCGCAACTGCGCGAGATTTGTTTGCGCGCTCGACGTCAGTACACAAGAACCCGAAGGAGACGACGGGCCACAGTGGACGAAGCGACTCAAGCCTACAGGATGTACAGAGACGCCACTAAATCGCTCACACTGGCTATTAAATCGGCTAGAACTCGGTCTTGGAACTAACTACTCGAAGAGCTGGAGAGGGACCCGTGGGGACGCCCATACAAGTTGGTATTGGGTAAACTCAGACCTTGGATTCCTCCACTAACAGAGACCTTGGATCTTTAATTAAAACAACAGTGATTAATACTCTCTTCCCAATGAGTCAGGAATGTCCAATATCAGCTTTTACGGAGTCGTCGGATCAGCTCGTCTGGTCCGACGAATGGAGTGTGACCAACGAAGATTTGGGACGAGCCATTAAGCGTCTTAAAGCCCGAAATACTACACCAGGTCCTGACGGAATTCCCGCACGCGCATGGGTACTAGCAATAGCAGCCAGACTAGAGAGAGACTGAGGGAGCTGTTTACCTGCTGCTTCAGTGCCGGCGTATTCCCTCAGGGCTGGAAGGAAGCATGGATGGTGCTCTTAAAGAAAGATGGTAAGACCGCAGACACTCCTGCATTCCGACCGATATACCTGTTAGATGAGGACCGTAAATTATTCGAAAGAATTATTGCCGATCGCATCAACCTGCATCTCCACCAAGAGGGCCCCGTTCTGTCGGATGGCCAGTTTGGTTTCCGAAGGGCACGGTTGACCGTGGATGCAATCCTACGCATTTGGGAACAGTCGCAACGGACAGTGGATCAAGGTGGTGTGGCATTGACAGTTACCCTTGATGTAGTCAACGCCTTTAAGTCTCTGCCATGGGGAGTAATAAAGGAAGCGCTGGCGTACCACCGCGTGCCTCCCTACTTACAGCGCATTGTCGGGGCCTACTTAAAAGACAGTTGCGTCCAATATGTGGGTCGGGATACCGTACTTCATAGGAGAGAGGTAAATTGCAGGGTTCCACAGGGTTCTGTATTGGGTCCTCTGTTATGGAACATTGCATACGATGCTGTCCTTAGAGTCGATCTCCCCGCTGGAGTATATGTTGTATGTTACGTGGACGACACCTTAGTATTGGCCAAAGGAGGCAGCTTCGAGGACACCACCTGGCTTGCCGAACTTGGCGTGGCATGCGTTGTGGACAAAATCCATGAGCTGGGTCTACGGATAGCGCCTCATAAGACCGAGGCGATATGGTTTCACAAGCTCCCTCAAACAAGGAACCTCCCAGTTTTTCGGTTCACGTAGGTGACGTGCCTGTTGGGGTGGGATCGGTGATGAAATATCTCGGTCTCACTATAGACAGTCGATGGAGGTTCGAAGAGCACTTCAACCGCCTGATCCCTAGAATTGGGAAGGTAGTAGGTGCTCTGCACAGATTGTTGCCCAATCTTGGGGGTCCCGGAGAAGGAGTCCGCCGCCTCTACTCGGGGGTCGTGCAATCGATGGCTCTTTACGGAGCGCCTGTATGGTCTCATCGGCTGTCATGTAGCCGGCGTTGTAGAGGCAAAATGAACAGCCTACAGCGTAAGATGGCCTCGTATGGGATGGATTCGTATCTCGCGAGGATACCGAACGATATCCTTTGAAGCGGCCACTATCCTAGCTCGGTTTCCACCCTTAGACATTCTGGTAGAGATGGATACGCGAGTCTATAACCGACTCCGTTATCGCCACGGTGAGGCTGAGCCCCTGGATGCGGCAGAAGTGCGTAAACAAAAACACAGACGTGCTCTAGAGGTTTGGAGAGAGCGGCTCGCTGAGCCCCATAGCTCACGACAGCGCATCATAAGCGCTATGCTGCCAAGCTTCGAAGAATGGCTCCGGTCGGGTGGAATGGCGCACGTCACCTTTAGACTGACTCAGGTGCTCACCGGACACGGGTGTTTCGGTGAGTATTTAAAAAGGATCGGCCGCGAACCGACGACGCAATGCCACCACTGTGGCGGAGACCAGGATACGGCGTCCGGATCAGGAGTCCGAGCGACAAACCCTGATCAACAGGATCGGACACGATCTTTCGCTGCCAGTAACAGTAGCCGCTTCGGTGAAGAGCAAAAGTGCATGGGCAGCATTAGTCTCCTTCTGTGAAGCCGTAATGGTACAGAAGGAGGCCGCCGAACGGAATCGGGAGAGAATTGATTCCGTTCGGAGAAGAAGACGACAGGGCGGTGGTAATGGACGCACCAGCCCGTCAGCCCTGTAGTCTCGGGCTAGTGAGAATAGGACTAAGGTAAGCCCTGCCTGTCGTAGAAGGCGACTAAAAGGGCCTGAGAGTTTCGCAGGCCTTGAGGGTGGAGGCCCTTATCGCTCAACATGCGAATCTGTATGGGACAGCCTAGGAGGGTTAAGCCCCTCCTCAGAGATGAATTAATACAAAGTGTAGAGGGACACCGGTGCGTTCTATACGAGATCCCGGAGCCTCTCCGAATGTACTGATGCAGAGCACCGAGGGGGTTTTAGTGAGTAAAAATCTCACATAATCCTGACCTCCCCCCCGGAAGCAGGGTATCTTTCGAAGATTTCCCCCCCGAAACAAAAAAAAGAGGGGCTTATTATTATTATTATTGTTTTCCTTTATAGTGCCTCGGTTTTATGTCAACCGGTTTACAGATATACACGGGCCTAAGCAAAGTGCAAATCCGGGAGGGAATAACTAGATAGTTTATGACAGAAGGGCTGGTGATTTCAGAAGGGTATTAGTGTGTGCTTAATACAGAAGTTATGGATTCCAAAAGAGGCTAATTGTTGCTTGGTTCAATTTATAAAAATTTCCTCACTATTCGGCATGTAGTTAAAAATGCTGCTTTTTGTAACAATGTGTGGTTTTGTATATATATATATTTATTCGCTGGTCTTTGTAAATGTATTTACAAAAGATAACAACTTATTTTTAATTTTTTTTTTTTTGCTTATTAAATCTTACATCTTTTAAATCTATTTTAGTAAGTAAAAATAACCATTCGGATATTCAATATAAAATATGGGCTGTGAGGGATATCTGTTACTGTGGTAAGGTGGCAATATTATATCAAGGTTTATATAAAGACGAATAAGATATTAACTGAATCGTCGATCATTAGAGAAAATGAAAGTGGTAGTGCTCAGTGAACTTCTAGAAAAACCACAAACAGGTGTCCAAAGTAACTTCAGAGGTCATAAAGGTGGAATTGAAGGAGTTGGTGTTAATACCTCTGAAATGTTGTACAATAGTTTGTAAAAATTACTCTAGAGTGGCGTTCATATCATGCGCTAGCAAGGTCAAGCGTCATATAATTAACATACTTTAGAATATTATTTATAACATCAAAAAGCCTAATTATACAGACAGATATTGTGTCAGACTGGTAGCAAAGAGATAAAATTATCAACATCGGACAATTATTAGAAAAGATCAAAGGCGTTTGTCTGTGCAAAGTGGAAGTTAGTCTAAGAGAGCAGAGGGAGTCAATAGTCAAAGTGAAATATTTGATATAAATTCTTTCCAAACAGCAAAATGGTGAACCCCATGGCTACATTTTTTTTCAGCTTCTTTTTAGTCTATAGCGAATATATCATGAGACTAGCGTTATAAAATGTATGCATCCAATGCCATTGAGAACACGTATGCAGCGACATCAATAAAACAATGACCTATTGGGTATAATCGAATATTTCTCAGACCAGTAAATAAGTTGTAAACAAGTTCGTGTTTTTAGAGTCACTTATAGAACAGACATACATACTGATGGTGAAAAACAACGCATAAAAAACCAGTTGAAACAGCAACGTCGAATTATAAAGTTGTATAAATAAACAAAGTATAAAGTTAAAACAATTCGCAAAACAAGTGTAAATAAATTAACGTTATAGATGTAATTATAACTCACTACTTAGAACCGGTCTTCGTGTTAAAAGTAAATAACGGTTATATTTTAAATAACCAATTATGTATTTTATATTTAACAAACTGTTATAATAAATTACGACGTACAAATAAAATAATTTCCATTAATATAGGCCTATTTGGTGAGGTTACAAATTAATTAAAAGTGCGCCAATCTGCCAGTACCGTTTCTCGAGAGAGACTTTTATCCAGCAGTGAACTGTCCTAACCTGGTAATGCTGAAATCGGCTGTGCTGAAAGTCAATATGAACAACAAAGTCTAACAATGAACTCCGATTTACTGAATCAGCGAATAAATTACTAAATGATACTAGAATTACATAACTACTAAGTTCTCTTCTTGTTTTAGATGTACATGAAACAATATCCTTACCTTAATTTCTCCTTGCCCCTCCGCACAGCACGTTTGCAGATCTTTAAGCAACAACTGGTACTTCGTAATCCTTTGTACTGGTTTGATCAGGTAAGCAGCGAGAGGATGCTCCAATTTTCTCTTACGTTGCACTCTGTTAAAAAAATTTCACATGTGACTATAGACGGCAAGACCTGACAGTTTATAAAACAAATAACGAAGTATCCTAATTAAAATTTGTAATTTCGACAAATTTATTTAAAATATTCCTTTAATCAACCTTCAACAGCACATTGCAAGATAAGCCTTTGTCATTAATTAGAGCGATAATAACCTCACTTTTTTAAATGCAAATATACTTTACATTATTTTTTTTTAAAGAATTTTTCATATTGTACATATTCAGATGAATAATTAACTTATCCTCTAGTCATTACCTGAATATATACACAACTTTGTTAAAGTAATTAACTTTTAGCTGATTTTAGATGATTCATGGTAAAAGTAGGTACAGGCATTTGATTTTAAATATAAAATTACAAGCTATTTCTATTATATGCAATCTTTGGCTTAAAGCTTGTCTTATTAATGATGTTTGAGATGTTCTCTAGCATAGTTAAGGAAAGACTAAGGTGAAGATGATATGGCGTAATGGTTATCACGAAGTGACCACATTTTAATTTCATTTTACAAGCTAGACTACACAGAATGAGCTCATTCTATCTTGAAGTCTTCTAGTTATATACTTGATATTTAGTTTAATTTTGTCAATAATGACATCTCTGGTTGAAATTGGCTTATTTTTGTCCTTGTGAGGACTATTCGCGAAGCTATTAAAATGAAAAAATGTTGAAAAAGTGTTTATTACTAAGAGAAATTCGTACGTAAAAACCAAAGTAGTTGGATTAGTTAATTATTTTTAATCTTAAATAAAACAGCACCTGTCGAAATAATCGCCAGCATGCTGTACAACGGCGGCGTTGCTGTCGGGCTTGTTGCGACAGTAAGACACATACATGTCAAATTCACGTGCCCATGTCACAAAACAATGGCCCACGTCTTCAGGCATCATCTCGTACTTATCCAATTCGCGAAGAAACACGCGTTCGTGGAAGCGGTGGATTTCTTCAATATTGCCAAATATTAACTCCTCCTAAACAAATAATGTTATCGTTACATTAGTTATTTTATTGCATTATTATTATTTATGTAAAAGAAACTACTTCTTTTCTATAAATTTACTATAATTTGCGTGCAGCGCACTACCGACTTTTAGCGAGGCTCTATGTCCAGCAGAGGGCGTATAAGGGCCGTTGATCACCTAAAAAATATGACAAGACATACCTCCTTGCTTATGAAACACGTACAAAAATGTTAGGCTTGTCCACGTTATCACTTGTGGATGATTTTCCTTTCATTTTAAGACCATTCACCAAGACCCCGATTGATTTGAAAATTATTACAAAGTACATCATTATCAAGTGAAACTACTCTGATAAAGAAATTTATTACTTTATGGTTAGAACGCAATGTGGTGGAGATGGTATAGACGCAAATTAAGATACACTATATCGTTGGAGTTCGTATATCACTTCTCCTCAAACGAACATCCTGCTTGACTAGTCGATCGCGGTGTTATGTGAAGTGAAATTTTATTCGAATAAATACGTACTTTTCCTTGTAACGCTGATGGAACTGAGCCAGGATCGGTGCGCATTTCGCGTAGGTAGCACGTGATACAAGTCTCTAAATCCTTTACGTAGGCGCGTTCAGTTTGTAATAACTCCGCCATAATGAATCTACAAAACAAAATACAAGCGTAAATATTTTAGCTTACGTAATAATTTCATTTTATTATACCCTTAGTAAAACAGGTTTTTCAACTTTAAATTACTTTAAAAAAACAATGTTATGTTGATTTAGAAATAACCAGGTGCAGATGGTATACCATGGTATGGTAGTCATATCATTTGATATACTATTTTTAAACGAAATACTACAAACAGGAGTATTGTTGGCTATATGTACATGATTTGAAAAGAGATTAAATATTTTAATGAAGTTCTTATTCAAATTATCCCACCATCAATATTTTTATGGTAATATTAATTTACAACTATTTTTCCTATAAATTATTAGTAACATTCAATAGTTTTTATAGTAATGTTCGCAGAGTGACTACATGAATGGCGCACTTGTAAACTGCAATTTACGGGTTGCAAAAAACTACACATGAAATTCTGGATATAATACATGACATTGAGACACGTACTCCTTGCGGCGGGCGCTGCGACGTTTGTCTTCGCCAACCGCTGGCGGCTGGGGCTCGACACGCACGTCATCTGAGTGCGTGCTAGTAAGCGAGGGCGCCACGCCAGAGTCGCTTTCTGCTTCGCTCTCTCCGCCTTCCATTGATCCGCTGAATTCCGCATACCTAAAAATGGACAAATTACCATCACCTCTATTGCTACTTTCCTGTTTTTAGAATAGGAGTATTAATATCTGAAACATAATAAATTTAATTGCCATGTAATTAACTAGTTTTAGATTCGTAGCGCAGTGACTGCGCTCTTTTCTTGTAACACGGGGTATCTGTTTTAATTCTGGCAACACATTATGGAGTATATATAGCTTCCACCGTTATATCGTACATGTGATACCATAACAGCGTTGCTGTGATTGTTCACTGTATGAAATAAAGGATATGTTTTATCCTATTGTAAAAAAAATGTTTTGGTACAAATTACAACAAATGAGTAAATATTTGTAGGTTATTTTAAGAACAAATATGTTAACTGTCAGTTCTGATTTTTTACTTGAGAACGTTACCTGGCGTCAACTGCTGCGACCCACTCTTTGATTTGTACGGCATGAGGATGTCCTTTTTCTACGAGACCGTCGGCTAATTGAGCTAGCAAACGCACGCGTTCTCGGCTTTCACGCGCGACACCCGCAGCTGCAGCAGCAGCGGCAGCACCGCATCTCTCTTGAGTCTCGCGTATCCACTCTACAGCAGCACGCGCTGACCTCTCAAACAGTGCAAACTGCTGACATTGCTCAAGCCGCTTCTTGCGCACTGTCCAGTGTTCCAGTACCTTTGACAATATATTTGACGTTACATAGGTTTTTTTTTACAAACTATAAATAAAAACAATTTCTTTCCCTTTTCTTTGAATTACAAAGAAATTATCACAGCATTGGCACAAAATAAAATGTTCATCAAAGATTTCAAAATATTTAGGCTACAATACACAATAACTATTTAAGTTTATATTACTGCAAACATTGTCGGAAAATTATGTAAGAAGCCGCTCCACTACCGTATTTATGTTATTAACTAAATAAAAAATAATAAACAATAAAATTAGAAACAGTTGAAAGAAAAATAAAAATACATGTTTCAAATAAAACTACATCACGTATGAACAAAAACTACCGGTTTTAACAACAGCATGATAAAACTCCCGAACATCCTATCGATCGTTATGATGCCCATTCAAATGCATGGCGTAGTCACAAAGCATGAAAAATATAGAGGCGTTCGAGGTTACCGCGGACGCGATGGTATCACTATACAAAAGCTATATTGTTTTTAAATCCGTTCATCCTTCACCAACAACAATAACCATAAATAGAGGCAAAGATTACATTAAAAATGTATTAAATCTGTGATCCTAGAAGCGCGAACTATTTTAAAACTTTACTTCTTTTTTTCATTATAGAACAACTTTGATAAAAAGAGTATAATTGTTACCTTATGGTAAATATTATAGATTGTACTGAATACAGACATTAGTGACATCCAAGAAAACAATTTGATGGTGTCTGAATGTAACTGGGAACATCTACAAATGTGTAGCCTAAATATTGCGAGTATTAAAATCTATGATACAAAGAATTTCAAGTTAAATAGGCAGATCAGAAAGTATACGGTACTCGATGACTAGACATCGACAGGAAAAGTATAGCCTGAGATGACCAAGATAGTTTCGTGTCGCAGTGGCTAATCGCATGCCTAGTAACACGAAAGTCTCTGATTAGTTTTCGACATTGGCACATGTTGTGTAGTGTGGTTGGTGGGAAAGTTTATAATCGTGGTTTTTATTTTAGTTAAATCATGTCTTAATATTTGTAACTGACCTTGTTCTCCTGAGCCAACAACGTATCAAGTATAGCCCGTGTTTGTTCATGGTGAGCCTTGCTTGCAGCTGCAGTCTGACCATGCACCTGGGCGGAGCGCGCCGCGTATTTCAAAAACGTTTCAGCAGTGCGACGCGCTAACGTGCACGCTTTAAGGAAAGCCTCTTTTTGTTCGCCATGTTTGACTATAAGTGCTGCCACCTAGAATAGGAATATTACATTAGGTAGAAGCTAAGCTCAGTTTATAAGGCAGTAATATGCATTAAACCTTTTGGGCACGGGATCGATCCCAATTGACCTTTTACTTCCAGTGAAACAAAATATCGAAAGGGAATCAATGTGTTTCAGAATCAAAGATTTTCGGGGACATATAACATCCGCCAACGAGCACTTGATCACTTAGTGTGAGAAAACCTTTGGTCCCACAACAGAGGGAACAATAAGAGTGTTGTTTATGCATCAAGTGTATGCTTAAATACATTTTTGGCAGAGTACAGTTTTAATTGGCCATTTCCTACCTGTGCTGCTTTATCAAGATTATGCGAGAGCTGTTCATCTGCAGGGGGCGCGGCGGTGGATCCACACCAGTCCTCATCACGTCGATATTCCCGTTCTAGAGAATCTAGTACGGAGCAAACTTGTTCTGCAGTCTTGTAAAAGTTTAGTGACGCTGTCACTAACTTATGTCGCTCCTCAGCACATGTCACTAATCGCTGCCAACGTTCTGTCACTTCTTCTGATATTTCTCTGTGCCGATTATTATTAGTTACATAACGTAAAATGTATCTAAAGTCATTGTTATTGAATGTCACTCATCATTAAGTCATTTCAGAATATAGTTGCTGTCGTAAATTACTTTAAATATTAAAAAGTTACGATTTCTTATTACATTAAATGTGTAAAATCCAATAAACGTAAGTATAGTGTTTATGTGAAATAATTGCAGCATTTAAGTAACATGGTATTTAAATACCTGACTTAATCTTTTAGAACATTGATAATATTGTATTAATGCCCCATTGATTAGCTTACTGGTTTATTTAATATGAAAAATAGTAAATATGATAAGATTATTTATGTAATAACTCCTACAAGATTACCTAATGGTATGAGGCTCGTAGTGGTTTGCTGCGCGCAGCGCGTCGGCCCTGTATTTGACCTGCACTGCACTGGCGTGTGTTTTTTCCACGGCCACCTGGAACTGGTCGTGCTCGCGTTTCAATTGCTCCGCCTCGGAGAGCGTGCCCGGAATGGAGAAGGATGCGGCCAACATCGCCTCGCCGTTTCGTATCCAACTAACTACTTGAGCTGCATCCTTTTGGAATTGCCCTGTGTATTTAAAAGTACGTTTTAATGTTTTAATTTATATGTTCACTGATCTGACTTAACTTAAAAATAAATTTAGCATTAAATTATTAGTATAGCACTCTTCTACGTTTAAAGGTAACTAACCGAGCTGAACGCATTGTTCAAAACGTGCGCGGCGTTCCTCTGCAAGCTCCTCCAGATCAAGCTGACGGTCGTGCAGGAAGTCAAGAAGCAGCTGGACGCGGGCTTGCGCATCAGGTGGTGCTGCCTCTGTATCGTTTGCTCCCGTGCCACCACCAGTGCCACTTCCACCGCCGGACATCACTTCCGAAGCCTCCGCAATTGCGGCAGCCAATTCTTGTCCTTGTTGGACCACCTGTCGAAAATACATCGCATACTTATGAAATAATTTTATAACGGATTTCAATTAAAATAAAATTTACTCAAATTAAAAAGGGTGATCTTTTGCATTAATCTTTTTGAATACCGTAATTTTCTAAATAAATAAAGTGAAAGGCCATTTTCCATATAAACGTTTTCATGTAGTCGACTGTTTTATTATGGCTATTTAATATTTTTAAAATAAAACCCGTTACAGAGAAGAGATAGCATGCAAATCTACTACGCAAGTATTTTTTTTCGCAGAAATTGTTTTGTGAACGCTTAATTGAAGAAAAAGATTAAAGGAGAACTATAAGAGCAATACCAGAGGTTGCCCAGGTTTAGTGCAAATTAATTAGACATATTGTTTTTCTGTTTCTTTCTAGAAAAAATGGTTTTTGAACCTTGCGTTCCAAAATAATAAAAATTAAATTTATAAACCTAGATTAGATGATGACCGAGTGAAAACTGGCTTTTACCCATGGTCGTGTTAAAATAATTATAATAGTACTGTAACGGTTTGAATTATGTTAAAGAGTATGGTGAGATCGTTAATACCATGAAATTACCTGAAAGGTGGCGTGTTGCATTCTAGCGACGCTTTCGTTGTGCGCGGCCAGCGCCTGCTCCGCTTGCTGCGGATCACGCGGCGGTTCCGTACGCTGCAGCTCGTCTCCCCATAATTCGAGTCGCGACGACACCTGCAGGTATCAATTGTCTTATTAATAAAAAGATCAGTAATTTTGCTTGCGACAGTTATGCGACGTAACATTTGAATTAAAATATTCGTCCAGAAGCGTAATTTCCAACATTTATTTTATTATAATTATATTATAATGACTAAGTAAAATATTTATTGTGATATACAAATTTATAAACTCAAAATATCCGCTTAATTTTATTACAATATTAATTTGTTCTTTTAGAATACGTCTGCTTATCGTTGCTTTTAAAACTTACTAAACCTTTACGAGTAATTATAACCATATACGTTGCTGCTAGAAATTTGAGAAGAAATACAATACCTACGGGATCGAAAACAATGAAACGGACGGTACGTACTCCTGCATTTATTAAGCAAGAACAGAACACATTTACGAGTTATTATTAATTTTTGCATAATATCATAATAGGAAGGGAAACGGTGGATCAGGTAATGTCAGAATTTTAGCTACTAAAATAACTTCGGTGATCTTTTTGTGATTTGTAATTTATATTTGTGTTTTCATTTTCATACAGATTTATCCTCGTAAATTTCGCTGTAAATTAATATGTAAACTAGAAATAAGAATTGACAACATTATTAAAATTGAATTTACACTGATGTGTTAAAGTCAATAAGACCAAATAGTGAAGCCTTCCGGTGCAGTTACACTTTTGGATATATAATATAATAATGCGTAAAACTGAGCGAAACACAAACGCTATACATAAGTTATTATGGACTATTTGCCGCCAGATTGGCGAGTCTTGATCGTCTTGCTCTTTTATAAACTAATTAAAATAAGAAACTCAATAATAAATAATTAAGACACACGACCACAAAAAATAATAAAAAAAAAAACTATTTTACATCGTAAATTCAAATGAACAAAGTCGTGAGAAAAAAGGTTTCGATATAATTGCAACAGCATCATTTCCATCTAAAGAAGGGTTCCCCTTGACGATAATGATGACAGCTACTCCTATCGGAACTGTTTTAATGTCATGTATATGATGAATTAGGAATTTCATTGTGTTTCCCCCGACCACTATTCAAACAATGTATACAACAACTTCAAACACATTCCGTGCTAATTTATTACGGAATTGAAGCTATTTTAACTTACACTTAAAGGTGTGCATGTACATATGAATCGTTATCCGGTCTTAAATATTTCAGAACATAGAAGACATAATTAACCGTATTCTTACATTTTAGTAGTGTTTTTGACATCTTGCCAACCTATGTGATTATAAGTACAAGAATATTATATGTATTAGTGGTGAATGGTACCGGAAACAAAACTTATCTTAGTACTGACAACCTGCCAATTATTCTTAGTGTAAATATAGTTGGATCGGATCACAGATCAGTTTTTGTTGTAGCGGAAAGTATTCCCAGATCATCTCACGTTAATATAATAATAGAAAATGTATAATTCTGATATCATTACACACACAGGTTTTCATATATTAAAATGCTCTAAAATTATTTAAACAGTTTTGTTTTAAATAAGTACTATGTTTTGGCATCTCTCGGAGACGAATTATTGAAAAATAGGATAGAAATTATTACCTCGAGTGCGTCTCTTTCGAAGTGTCGGAGCTGCAGAGTGAGTTCGAGGCGACGCTCGCGGTCGGACCACAACTCCTCCAGGGCGCCCCTCGTGCCCCGCAGCCGTTCCAGAGTCGTCTCCACGGCCGACGTGCTCGCAGCATCTGAGTCGCCGGAGGATCTGTAAT
Organism: Ornithoptera alexandrae; assembly: GCA_029030555.1. Lineage (NCBI taxonomy): Eukaryota > Metazoa > Arthropoda > Insecta > Lepidoptera > Papilionidae > Ornithoptera > Ornithoptera alexandrae. The sequence continues at coordinate 3,380,581 of JARDVY010000160.1, read as the reverse complement.
AATAAACATACTCATATACATAAAATAAGTACACGTATATTCTTTAAACCGACGTTAAACGGCCTGTTAAGATTTTAAACGTTAGACTATATAATGAGAACCATTTATATTTGCCAGCACAATAAATATAGACATCCTTTCAAATAACCCGTTTAAATTAAATCTCTATTATACATTATAATAGACGATTTAGCGAACAGAGCATGTAACAACAATCTGAATAACTTGAGGTTTATATAAATAATCTGAAGAGATTTACATTACATTCTGAAGTATATGCCATTAAAGTTTTATAGTTATTATGTGTTGGTTGTAAAAATTTACCTCCATCGTAAACAACGTACAGGCGACTTGTGTCTGTGCGACCGTCGGTGATATTTGAGCATTTTATTCTAAAACATTCATTTCACCGTGCGGCCTAATGATCTATAAAAATTGACACAATCAATCACGACACTGAGCTTGCCGCAGTTGCGGTTAGGTGATGATCCATAAGAATTACGTAGATGGTGATTAAACATCGACATTGACCTGCATACGCACGTTTGCTACTGTTATGTTACGGTCGTCTAGTAGGACTGTGAGCGGACAACATAATCGTATTCAGCGTTCATTACGTATCTGCTGTTCCGCTTCTGCGGATATTATCAAATAAATTATTACTAAGTGAACAAAAATAATTTTATGTAACTAAACAATAAGAGTTTAAAAATTATATTTGTAATTCTTGTAACGAAAAGATGATGTTCACGATTCGTTTTTATATCAATCCATCTAATGTTACTACTCTAAAGCACTAAATATTTATGTAAGAAAATAATTATATGAAATATTAACATAAAAAATCTAGTATTAAGTCTCGGATTCATATACGGTAAAAAGACAGGCCGCCGGAAACGGTCATACTGTAAAATGAGACCTTGTTCATTACTGGAACTGAAAGCCCACGCCAGGCATGTTATGCAATCAGTGACGTCTTAATAGGTAAATGTCCAATTCACTCGTGGGAATTATTTATTTTACCTAAGAAGGTATGATTGCATGCTATTTCTGTAAACGGTAGCATGCAAACATTCCACGTAAAAAATTTAAAGCTTCTTTTATGAACATATTTTGATTACTTTCATTGTAAAGAAGGTTGTCGGGTTTATCAATTCAGTACAGAGATTACTCAAACTTATGCTTGTCTTGCGGGAAATAGAGAAACGCCAACGACACTTATGTTAAGAACGGAGTCACTTGACATCACTGTTGACAATACAGTGCTACGAGATGGACTAAATTTCTTTGAAACGAATTCCTGTCTGTTTATTCTCCCTTATGTATTTTGCTTTACATTCATTTTATTGTGAACCTTTATTATCTGAGAACCACAGTGATAAATATTAAAAAGGGAAAGAATATTTACTTCAGCAAAATTTTTACCATGGACGTCGGTGTTTATTTTAACTTAGCAAAAATAAAAACTAAATTCTCTAAATTAAGTTACACAAAACAAATTTCTTGATTAGTTAAGTGAAGTATTTGAAATAATTGGTGGACTCGTAAAGAATATCTATAAATAGTAATTGCGCCTACTTTCTGCATCTTTCAGTGTTTTCAATAAATTGTAAAAAATATAAACAAATTTGTACATATATAGACGACATTAGGATAAGTTCCGTTTATTATGTTTATATAGAAAACGAAAACCTTTTAACAGATTATTTAAATTTTGATGTCTGTAGTTATCTGTTTGCTAATAGGCTTTAATCTAAGTAACAATGAATAAATTTTTCGTATATAGTTTCTACTGTCGGCATTCCTCACGCGTCAGCGGCCAATCGGAACCGGTGGATACGCATCGCGAGATCAGCCGGTTGCTCACGACAATCGATATATGCATAACAATGATTTCGTAGTGGGGCAAGCCTCGTTGCCACCTGACAATTATTTAAAATGTCTTAAAATCCTATATAACATTAGGAATTGGTCGATAATTATAGTGTTCTTTTCTTATTTTCACATTTAGGCGATATGGTTTCGACGAAAATTTAAAATATCTACGAAACATTTTCATCGATATTTTTAATTTTATGTTACCTAAATTTAACATCACTAGCTGATTATTTCGACCGATTGTGCGTAAAACAAACTCTTTAGGATATGATTTCTATAAAAATTATGACTAACTGCTTTATACCGCATGCCCAAGTTTGTTGGAGACCATTAGTTAGATGCAAAACTGACGAAACAAGCAATAAAAATTTCGCACACATTTACCTCGGACTGAGATATAAACCTTCAATACTGTATCATAGGTCACATGTTTCCACACGTTGACCGTTCAATACCAACAGCGACCGCCGTAGGGTAGGTAACTTTTGCTGCGATGGGTTGCCGACATCATACGTACTCCACGATTTTATTACAACCACGAAAGAGAGCTTTGGGCTGGCTTTAACGAGCTATAGACATATGATACTATCTACACAGTTATGTCGAAAATTCCTTAGGTAAAAACTGTTACCGTCATGGCTTGTATTCAGGATGAAAAGGTATATGCTAACTTTAGCAAAACAAAAACACAAAACATTACTTATTATTCTTTGAAATGATACTCAAATCGGCTCACTGTTATTGAAATTATGAATAGATGCTAGTGATTTTTAATAGCAAATCTAAAAATAAAAATACTAGACCGGTTGAAGAAGTCTACCAACATTTAATCATAGACCAAGCGAGTGTATAGAATGAAGTCTAAATTCTATACGTGGTTCTTGTATAACCACTTTATAGTATTCTATATACCAAGTAATTATTTCAAAGTAGAAGAAAACTAAAATTGGATATATATTTTAAACCGAAGTTTTGTCATATAGTTTGTATGCCAACAATACAAATTCAAATGTTTAAAAATAAAATAAATAGCGCCCGATGGCATGACAATATGCTCATAAAAACCTGAAAAGTGAGGCATGCACAAATAATACAGTCAAGTGTTTAAATTTTTTCAATCGTAATTGTTGAAAACTGTTAAAATTAATGCGGTAAATAGTTTAAAAACATCATATAACGTATGTATTTATGTATGGGTGTATTAGTTGTTTTGACTCGCCTCTTACACTTGCCAATTTACGGTAGAGCAATTTGATGGATTCAGCTAGTATTGTTTATAATCAACTAGTATTTTCAAATATCTAAAAATTACATTAACTCAAAGGATCATAATTCGATAAAATGACTAATGTAAACATTTCTCAAATCTATTTATTGAATTAAGGCATTAATAAAAGATATAAAATAGATAGACAAGCATGCAATAACACTCGGTAAGTTCAAAGTCATGGTGGAGGGTTGGGTTGTTAAAGAGATTGGAGAGGCGGACGCTATGGTATGCCTCCCCGAACAATTAGAGTCCATGCTTTTCAATTTGGCTTATGGAGATAAAAACATTTTATGTTAACAATATTGATAAAGAGGAAAATTATTACTTTTTTCCCCGTTTCAATTAATAACTTAATAAAATCGGTTAATAAAACTTAGAAAAAATTGTTTGGCTTCAATCAAATGTTTTATACATTATATTTTGGTACACATTTAATAGTTATGTCGTGATATCATTGCTTCAAAGACGGGTTTCAACTACTTTTAATTTTATTTTATTTTATTTACTTTCATTTTTATATACTTCTTTCAAACATTAAATAGTTTAATTTATTTTCCTTGCTTCAGTTCAGACATTTCGTGTTTATTAGAAAATTGTAATAGACAACATATATGCATTTATTTTAATTACCAAGACAAAATGGTAAAATTATGATGATGTGATAAGGATACGAAATAAGGTGGTAAGTGTCTGGTGCCGGAGACCATTTACCTAGGTAGGTAGCAGTAGCGCTTATTTCTGCGACGAAAACAGTAATGTGCTCTAGTTTGAAGACCGCTGTAGCTAGCGAAAGAACTAAGTTACGAGTTAACTTACACCTTAGGGCAAGGAGCGCAATGTGGTGCAGTGAATATCATCTTAACTACCGCCACCTTGTTATGGACAAGCGTATCGCTCACCATCAGATGAACGTCTTGCTCGTATCGTCGCGTTGTCGAGTAAAAAATAAGGAATCTTTCTTAATGAAGGTTTCTTAAGTAATTTTCATATAATCCGCATATAAATATTTGTTGACTTGCTACAACTCAGAACTAAAACGGATAAAGCATGAAAAGACCAGGCGCGAATAATATAAATGCGTCGCTTTCTACAAAAACTGTATTTCGCGTGCCAGCATCCACCATGTCGGTCGGATACACTACACGCAAATGTATCTTAAGTGATATATAAATAAAGATCGAATTCTCGTTCTCCGTAAATAAGTAAATAATACAAATTATGAAAATGTGAATTATAGAGAACGTTGAACTTCCCAATGTTGGAACGATCATAATTTTATAATAATTTTTCTTTTAGTAGTTATTTACTTCCAAATGGAGCCGCAACATTGAAATTTCTGTATCGATTTACAAAACGCCGGCAAAACTGCTAAGCATATAAAATTAAACAAGTAGAATATATTCGCATATTTTGTTTTAAATATATCATTAATTGATATAACATTCCTTATAATTTTAACAAATTTTAATGACAGTGTTTGTTATGTCTGGACCATTTATATTATGATATACGTAGGTCCATGTTAAGTCATCAATTAAATCAAACGCATTATTTTTATTAAAAATATCTTGGTTACAATCTGAATAAAAGTACATACCTTTTAAAGAACCGAGTACATAAAATAAACACTATTACATCGGATGTTTTCAGATTTTAACACTACGGGCACATGACATATGATAGACACTATCGAAGCTTTCTCTTTTTAGCTAGAACAACAATATCGTACGAGATGCTAGTTCCTGCTTTGCTTATTAATTAAATACGTATTATATCGAAATAGATAAAAACAAGCATAAATAATATATTATTTAATCAGTTAAATTGTCTTCATTATCAAAGTTACAGAAAAAAAGCGAAATCTATGTAGGGCGCGATGTATGAGTTTAGTATAATTATTATAAATAATTAGAGTAATACTATGAATTCATAACAACTTAAAAGAATTTTATTTTGAGAAAGCGTGTAATATCGTATTAAAGAATGTAAACATAAACAATTTGCACATACAGTAAATAATGATTACAATCAGTTAAAAGGAATTCTTCAGATTTGTAAAGTTTTTATTTATACCTTATTAATATTTTACGTCTTATCTTTAAGATTTAAAACTTATCCATTTCAACTCTGACAAAGAAATTTCGGACAACATACTTTACCCTTAATTTTAAAAATCACTTACTTTTGAGTGAAAATTCTTACGAAAAATACAGCATATTAGAGTTTTACGTTTGTGATATTTTATTTAATAGCTAACTCAGCTTTATTAACTATTCTCCTAGCCTTTTTAGGAAATAAAAAAAAAAAACATTATCAAATCTTTAAAGCATTTTCTTTCATAGTTAATTTGCTATGTGATGACTAATCTGTTACACTTTTGAGTTTTTGTTTTTATAACTTTTCTAAAGCATTCATGTAAATTTTGAATGAATTTTATTAGGAAATTTAATTGTAACGTTTAGAAAATGTATGACAACTATGAAAAGAGTCGGGTTCATTATCTTGCCACATGTCAATGGAAGTGCCCGACTACAGTCCCCTCATTCATCATCAATGTTTCGAGGGACGATAAGTGCTTGTCCACCGATACATTAAACAATAATAAAACGGAGTTCATTTACTTAACCAAAACATTGTAACATCAATAGTACATTAATATCAGCCTAGTGGCAGCTGTAAAGTTCTAAATCGGCTTATCTCCAAGCAAAAACTTCAACATGGTCGTTAGGATCGTTATTAAAAATTGCAAAGAGTGCACACTGAAGTCTGAAAGACGAGGGGGGCGGTAGCAACGAGAGCGAGGCTGTGGGGGAATTACGAGGGCCCTTCAGATTACAAAGCCGAAGCCGATTCATATGCTGCCGGGCTATAATTATTAGCTCCAGTTATATGTATCACGTCCCCAACGTTTAGGGGTGAAACAAAATAAATTTGATAATATTTTTAATGTGAAAATATTTTATTATTAGTGTTATCTTAGCAAAATGGGAAAACTCTACTTTTTCAAAAGATAATACGGTGCTGTACAGATTATGTTCCAAGAGGATATTTGTAAATATAGGGACATTAGTAATCGGCCAGAGGGGGCGCGTGGGTCCCACAATCCCGCCCGAAGTCCGTTTATCCTTAAACATAAGAGCTCGCCGGAAGCGGCGATTGTGAGACAATTTAAATAACTCGATGTGACCCATCAGACGTTGTTGCCGACTTTCCGGCAACTATATATACAAACACCTCTAGAACATGATACGTATATTTATAAAATAGTCAAATAATGTTTGTGATAAGAATATTTCAATACTTGCTGCTGGACATGATTTGGTACAGTGCTAACGTACTGTTTCAGTTTGATAATTTACCTACTACACGAACTTTATATTATGTACTCAATGTTATACTGGTTTTTATATAGTTGGTGAGCTAATGTTAAAAATAAATAAATTTGATCAAGAAGGATAGACGCGAATGTTACATAAATGAATTTATGAATCTAAGAACTTTTCAACCTAAACCTATTTTGGCCAGTTAGCTATAAGCAGAAAATGATGATGATGTGTCCTATATTAAGGAATCTACAACTTTTATGTAAAAACAATATTATTAAAAAATGTATTAGAATTTTAAATTTCGCTCTAGTAGTTTGTATATAGCGCTCTAAACTGGTGTGGCTTTTAACTAATTGAAAGGAATTTAAAAGTCGATCCAGTATTATATCACTACTCAAATGTTGAAAAGGGCCTTAAACGATTTTATGGAAGTGCAGCTAGTAGCACATATGTCCGTCCAAAGTAAACAAATCGATGATTATTTTAAAGTGTTTTTTTTTACGAGGCATGTCTGTCAATTTATCGTCTCTATCAACATGAATTGAATGAAACTATTGCAATGTAGTACAATTTCCTTTTACCGGTAGCTATTGGTTTCGTGAGAATTTACCAAGTCTCTTATTGTTTATTTTATTTCTGGTCTTGATAAAATTTGCAAAACAACAATAAAAAATAATATAATATAAATACTTTTTTATATCGCAAAACTGTTAAGATTTTCGGCCCACAAATGAATTAGAATTATTTAAACAATTGTTTCTATGTCTTTACATTTCTAACTCTTTACCATTGTGATAAATATTTTACGGCTTTGTGTACTGACTTAACTTAAATATTTTAATTAGTCCCCCCAAAGAAAGGAATTCTTTCAATGAAAGATGTGCTAGAATTATTTTCATTATATCTTTCTTGACTGACTTACGTTTCTGGTTGGTAATAGTATTTCTGTGTACGATACGATCGCTGTGGGTTATTGCGTATTTAGGGTACTCATTCGGAGGAAATTCAATCGTACCTACACAACACGATCGGAGGGTCTTTACCCTAATCGCAAGCGGCGAAGGTCATACGGTGTAAACAAAACGTTAAGTAAACTTCTTTTGTTCCTTGGATTTAGTTGATTTGTATTTACATTATCCAATTTACTTTGCATTGGTAACAAAAATTTAGATGACCGGTTCCCAATTTTCTATATTTCTAACACCACTTCAACGTTTTATCTTAGCAATAAATAGTATCTGAAGTCCTATTTTCAAATCCTAATTAGCTTCTTAACAAAATGTATCATCAATACTGTTATTTATGCAGATTATTAAAAAAAAAAAACTTTTTTTGCGCGCGGAGCCTATAGTCTTTTCATTCTACCTTTTATGACCGATTAAGGCTTCTAGTAGCAATTAATATAATCACCATCGACGTCATTCACTTATAATAATATGTACTTAAAACCTTTAAAGATCTACGTGTATGTATACATCGAAGGAGTACAAGTCCGATATAATTCGATATAAAAGCGGGAAGTCGCTGACACGACAGCTAATGGACGTCACGTCACGCCGTTTCCCGAGCGCGGACTGCCGACGCGAGAATACTACGACCGCAATTGCTCTGTTCGTAGACGCGAGAGAAAAATGTAAAATCAAGATCACAAGTATTTTGTCAGCGTAGCCCCGTGTTGCTAGTGAAAAGTTAATACTGTACCCGTATTGTAACTCATACGTATTACAGTGTATGACGTAAAAAATTTAACAAAATGCATGGTGATTAATTATTTAATTTTTCAACAAACATCCGAAAATAATTTTTGGGGTGTATATCAGTAGGCCGTTACAATATTTAATGGAAAATATAACAAGAGGTAATTACCCTCTTGCTTTTCAATATCTTGTGTATAAACTGCTATAGTTTATAAAATTTTTGTTGAGATAAATTTACTATGCTATGCGTTAAGTATTGGATATTTTTGAAAATTTATGCAATGCTTAACGTTTTCATGTACTGTAAAAACCTAAATTGTCTTGATTTCTTTCTTTTACTGTTACTATACTTATTTAATAACAAATGTGACTGAGCCCCTAGTAGGGAACCAATGATTAATAAAATAATAGAATTAAGAGTAGAATATGTTAGGGGTTTAATGAAATAATTTCTAAAATTAGATACTAAAAAACTGAAAAAAAAAAATTGAACGAGGAAACATATAAAATGATTTACCTTTACGTCAATTTGATGTCAATGATTTGAACACAATTATTTTCAATGATAGTCTTTGAACGATCTTTATTGGATAATAGCGCAAATAGAATTGCAGAATTGCACTTGTATTGACATGAGTATGAATATAAGAGCAGGGGAAGCTTTTGTGGACGCCCCTAACCGTGGCTAAAACAAACTACACACTGTATTGAGTCTAATTTGTTTATTCTCTTATAATGCAACTAAGATTCCGTTTAAACAATCTTGATACTAAAACGTAAATTGTTTAACATATGAGTACTTACACCTAAATAAGAAATACACAAACAAACCAAAACAGTAGTAATATATTTTACTATGTTAAAAGTTTTAGTTAGATCGAATTTGTTTAAAGATTTATATCTTTTATAATAAATGTAGATGATACGTATACATAATTTAAATAAATCGAAGAGGATTCCTTTATCTGAAATTTCTTAAATTCAGCGCAATTTTCAACACGTCATTTACATATACTTTCGGTAACATAGTAACACTAAAAGAAAATCAGACCTAAAATGAAAGCTCCTCAAAAAATTGCACTTTCGCGGATAATTCGTAAGTAGTAAATTTAAATAAAGAATACTTTTACTTTTTTAATAGTACCAAAATAATGTATGTACATATCGTATGTGTGGAATATTTATGTAACACTTGGAGAGTGACATGACTACTCGATGTAAAATTAAAAATAAAATCTTATTACACATCAGATGGTAGGTAGGTAAGTACAAAAGAATAGGGAATAACTTTTATTCAGGACCGTCAAGGATCAAACTTGTTCATATAATATTCTCACATCAAACCCTCTTTGATATCCGATAATTTGCCTATAATTTAACTATTGACTTAACAAACAACCCAGTGCAGCGGAGGTCGCTTGCACAGACGCAAAATTGATATCACTTATGTCAATCTTACTATTACACCGACACTGTCTCAATTGCATAATGGTTGAAGAATCCTATTCAATTTAAATAAATCGTTTAAAAACGTACAAATGAAAGGTACAAAAAAAACTCACGATACGAAGAAAATCAATAAACGTCAACAATTTTCTGAAAGTCTAGACTAAAGCATCATGCGTCGTATACAGACATTCAACGCACTGATTATGGCACGCAAACAGGTGGTTGAATTTGCTGCAAACTCTTAGATTATTACTTGAATTAAAATATTGCTGGGTCGGTAACTCGTAACATAATTAAAAAAAATTACATAACAGCACAGCTAAGAATCAGTTATTATGAAAAAAAATTATAACGCTACTCGTAAAGAATCATCGATCGTCTCGTCTCTACATTTTGCGTAGTGTGAGATCGTATCAAATGAACAGAAAAACTACTTTTGTTGACAGTTATCAATATATATTCAATGGAAACGTCCATGTTATTGTTATTTAAATATTGTATTTGAAAATAAAATGTAAATAACTTCTAAATTATGTAATAGTGTTACTTCGCCTCTTCGGAAGAAAGGTCTTGAATTATTAATATAAAATCACTTAAATCAGTTACATTTAAATAGACTGTATTTGCATTAAGACAGGAACATAATAATGTAAACAGAACAATAGAAAGGTTAAAATTATTTCCTTTTTCTTAAAATCTTTAGGATAGCTTCAGGTCTTCAAAAATTTTTGACTATTCACTACTACTAAAAATTACTACATGACTTTAATTTAAACAATGGCCACATTATGTGCTTATATTATTTTGACTGTATAATAAAGAATCGCAATTAATTTAAACATTGCCCATTCATATTGATTTGTAATCGATAATGTAGAAGGTGGGTTGGCTGGCAAACAATTATTGTGTATAAGAAATTAACTGAACGAAGCCTTTGTCTGATTGAACGACGGACGTACGACCGAGACTATGACACGCCAATGCTTTTACTTTAACTATGTCGGATGTTTAGTTAAGCAGACTACTTTAAAGCAGATTCTTCCTTTCAAATGCGCACTAATGCGTGTCTTAATATTTTAGATAAGACAATTAATTGTCATAGATATACGACAAAAACAACATTTATATCTCTGTAATAATAACAATAAATTATTTTCAATTTGAATAAAACAAGTTTAAAAAATTGTCCTTATTGCGTCTAACGATACACGACCGCAGGTTTGCTAGTCGTTCATCCATTGGTTCATTCAAATTCGCAAAAAGTGCACCAATCCGATTAAATTATTCAGATTTTACAAGCTTAAACCTTAACATGGAAAAATCTAAAATATTTAGGAAGTTCAATATTGATTACACAATTATATAGAATTTTTATGTAAACCTAACAGATGGTACATTGAAAGAAATGCGTTACACCGACAAAAGGTTACCAGACAAAAGGCACCCTGTGCGCGCTCCCTGCCGTGGGCGGGCGGACAATACGGCTGCATAGCCAACCCCACTTTTATCACAACTTTTAATTAAATGTTTATTGATTAGTTGTCGCTTGAACAAAAACACTGTAAACGAACAAGTCTAACAGTTAATCATAATCTGTGGGTATTAAGCTGGCTATGCGATAATTATTTTTAACCAAATAAAAGAGATTTTCACAATTTGAGGCGTAGCGACTTTATGTGATTAATTTTATATTTTCCGAACGAAAGCTTTAAAATAGTAGTTGGCCTTTAAGAATATTTTTCTTGAAAATAGTAAAAACAAATAAAACTTCATGAAGTTCATGAATGTACATCACGGTGTAATTGCATCAAATAGAATTAAAAAAAATCTGCGGAAGAGAAATTTGTTTTATCAGTTACAGTTAAATGTCTGCTGGGTGGCATGGCAACGACTTCGTAGAAATTGCCGATTCTAATTTCGGAATCCGGATTGTTCGGGAAGCTGTAAGATACCTGGCCTGGCGATTTTTTGACTCTGTGACTATTGTTAAAAACAGCTTATAGTAGTAATCCAGGAGTGTGATGGATTTACAGTTCTTCAACTGAGTCATACCGAGTCAAAAAAGCAAAAAGGTTTTACTCCGGGTCACGCTTTTGCTCTCGAGAATGACGGAGTTAATATCACTTAGAGTGCTTTTAGTACTGGTCATTCACCCGCTTTCAGAAGTTTTGCCGTACACCGGAAGACTTACTCTTCTTAAACTGTTTAAAATCCATACTAATCGCAAGCTGACATCCAAGACATCTTCAGTATAATTTCGGATTAGTTTGGTTATTTAAGCACCTTGTAGAATTAGAACGTTTTTGTTAAAATGCTCATGACTTCATCTAAGAAGTCGAAAACATTTTCGGTATTTACGCGTTGCTACTATGTTCACATCTAATCTCCAAGTGAACTTCAACTTATATCTAAGCAAGCATTAAGTCCTCCATTACAGAACGGGTTTAAATAATTGCAGATTGAATAAGTTTAAGAAATTTTTAATTAGTCTAACAATATTCCAGTGTCAGTGAAAATAACGTACACATAAATAAAAATATTTGTGTAGCAGTGCTGCTATTTGATACTTTAGGGCTAACACGAAAAAATCGTAAGGCTCAAAGTTCTGTCCACTGCGAACATAGCAACTTAACTAGAGATTGTTTTGATTTGCTTACAAGATATTCTTAACTTCCGAAAATAATGATTTCAATAGTTGTAACAATCAAACAATCTTTTTCCTTTGGCCTTGTAACAAGCTTCAAATGACCAATCATAAAGGTATCCACTTTCGATTACCTCATTCAAACACAGATGTGATAATTACTCGAAGAACGTGCAGCACAAGTTAAATTAAAATTTTGAGTACACGCATCAGTTTGTAGCTGCTAGTGTAGAATAAAATCGATGAATAAATAATACCGCTGATGTTACATCTACACGCAATATATATAAACCATCATCAATTTTTTAAACATAATGTTTGGGTCAGGAACACTTTTTACCATTATATTCTTTAGGCTTGCACTGCTGTTGATGTTCCCAAAAGCTATATTGTCGATTTGTGGAAAGGTCATGTGGTTTATTTTAACCAGTCCAAATGTTTTAATCCACAATTAGAAGTGCTCGCCAATAGCTGACTAAATGATCTGTACTAGATCTGACCTCTGTTCTTATTTGGCACTGACCTGAGATCCTGCAATAATGCTTCTCCTTGTACAATTGTGGCTGCACAGGCATCGAGGCTCGCAGCGCGATGTTGAGCGCATTGTTCTAAGGCGCGTCTCGCAGCATCAGGGCTATCATCCGTTGGACACACACCGCCACCGCTACGGAGCGTCTCCAGCCATTGTATCAGCTGTAGGAACAACATTTATTGGATGCAGTTAGCAAATTCATCAGTGTTAAATTTACTATTTATTTATTTAAAAGATTAATGATAAACCATATATTAACTAAATATGGGAATAGAGGAGTATTAATTTTGATAGAATGATGTATACAACGTATATGTAAATACAACTCTTCTATATACTTTCTAAGTTAAATACAAAAAAAGTTAACTGCCTCCATGACGAACTGACTAAGCACTTGCCTTGTAAAACGGAGTTCTTGGGTCCTTTCCAAGCTGACATGTTAGTAGTTTGGTTGATGGTAAGGTTTTTGGAACCTATTTGGCTAAGTATTACCGCCAAAATGTACATGTGCCGTGATGTTTCGGCTGTCAATGTATAATAGCCAGAACATCTGACAAGAAACCTTTATCATCCATGGCGTAAATATCACTAAACACCATGTCTAATTTTCGGCTATTATAGATTAAGTAATACAAAAAAATATACTTGTCTGACCTCTTTCTCGTGGGTGTAGAGAAGCACGGCAAGATCCAGACGCCGGCGGCGGCGATCGACGCGCGCCGCGAACGCTGCTACGTGTGCTTCCAATTCTCGCGCCACACCTAACACCTCCTCCGGGTCGCATTCCCCCGACCTTGCTAGTTCCTCCGCAGCCGCCAATAGCTTCTCAGCGTTTGTATACGTATTCTAAAAGTATTAAATGAGCAGATAATTTCTGTTGGTAAAGGAAATAATAATTCCTTGCTAAAATCTGATTGATTTATTTTTGATTTATCATTGATGATATGACAATTTTATTATGAAAAATTTGGACCCAAAGATTGAGGGTTCATGAAGAAATGTAGCAAGAAGACTTTTATTTTTCTGAATTGAAGATTTCTGGTTTCTTGTTAGGGATATAATGTATTGTATGTAGTAAATATAAGTTACTCATACTTACTTGTGCGACATTTTCAAAGTGTTCGTGAGATTTTTGATAAACCCTAGCTTTGTGAAGATTTCTTCCTATTCCAGTATTTTTCTGCAAGAACTGAAGGCCGTGATTCGATAGCCAATCCAACACCTAAAAAATAAGTTTTATTAATAACGCTTTAGACTTAATGGATAAATACAAGAATAAGTTTCAAATAAACATTATATAAAATGAAAAAATCTTAAAGTATTTACCAGTAACGGGAACTAGAGACCATGACGAGATAAGTGCTACTTCAAAACTCTTAAAATCAAACCATAATATATGAGCAAACATAAAAATACTTTTGTTTAAAAGACGCTGGAGTTACGATCAGGGTTATTACTTAACATCGTGCCAATGTTTTGCTTGTCTAGGTATCGTCCTAGGCATCGTCTTCGGCGGATAAATTCTTAATAGATTTGACATTACAAATGAAGCACAGACCTGCCTACAATCCTCCTTGTAAAGCAACAGAGCAAGGCGCTGGTGTAACTTGAGACGCGCCTGATGGTATCGTGCTTCTAGAGCACGATGGTGGCCTAGGATTTGATGAATGACGGCGAGGACATGATTGGCACCCGAACTGTAATCCGCGGCTGGATCGCCACCAGCGCCAGTTCCTCCGCTGTTAGTCGAGTTCTCACTCTTTTGAAGATATAAACAGAGGAATTATTTAAAAGGTAAGTATAATAAAAATATCAAAATGTAAAAAAAAAGTATCATGTGAAAATTTTACCGACGTACCATATCCGCTGGATCAGTCTGATGACACACTTGAACTAGATGGTCAAGTTGGTACAGTAGTTTTTTACTTGTCGAGTGAACCTAATAAACAAAAATTTAAATATTAAAAGTGACTAAGAGCATAATAAACATTCTTTCATAGCTAATGAAAATACCGATGGAAAGACTTGAAATCTAATGACTTAAAGCGATGTTCTGTGGATAATCCCAACTAGCACTACTTCATTATAATTTATTAAATGTACCACTAATGTCACCACTTCACCAAATGTTAAAAGTCAAATCAAATTAAAGGTTATTACTATCTCTTACATTAGAAAACAAACAAAACTAAAATTTAACGACGGTTTTTGTTGGATCGAATATATTATATACAAATAATACCTCAGTATAAGCCTGACACATGTGTTCATAAAGTTGACGATGTCGTTGTGTATGCTGTTCAAGGGCACGAGGATCGTTGCAGGGGGCACCGCCCTGACCAGTGGCTAGTTGCAAGGCCATAGCACACTGAGCACCCCAACCGCCCACAGCCGAAGCATAGGCCTCTGCCTTGTGGTGAAACACAACTGACAGAGATAAAACAGCTGAACGTTCTTCGAGACCTATAATAAATTAATTATAAATTTTACAATAATCATTTACTATAGGTATCTTCATAGACAATCTCCTGTAACAGGAATGATAGGAGATCCGGAGTGTAGGTATATAAGCAGTGAGAGTATTTTGACTAATAATGACGATGTGATACATGTATTTTGATTTATACTGTTACATACCAGCAGAGAGTTGTTTGTAAGCCCGCTCCAGTCGCATAGCAAGCGTTGAAATTTGAGATTCGGCATAGTGCCGCTTATCGGCAAGACGGCGTGCTGCTGTTGTAACACGTGCCACGCTTGGCCTTCCTCCACCCGTACAAGCTGCCGCGAATCTACACAAGATAAAGTATCCATCGAGTAAATTTTACAAAAGTATCTGAAAATATCAGCCAAATGAACCAATCTCTGACCTTGTGAGATTAGGAACATTAAAATAACTGTTTATTATCATTTTATTAAAGAAAAGCAACCTAGATTCTAAATACATATTACAAACATTTTGTTTAAAATTTTGATAGTGTACTGCTGTGACACAATGATTTGTAGATAATTAAATAAAAAGTGATTATTTACCGAGCATGTTCTTCCTGTAAACGTTTTGCAGCAGTGCAGGAACGTCCAATTTCAACATAAGTTGCTAAGAAAGCTGTTCGATGATTAACAATCCATTCTAGCATCTACAACAGAAAAATTTATTCTTAATGAATTGATTACACCAGATTAATTTCTTCATCAAAGGGCAGGATGAGCATCAGTTTTATGCGATGGTAAGTGATATGCCCGCCCTCATTGTGGTTGTCACCTTGGGTCATAATTGTAATTAGCCCATAAATTTCATTAACTATAACTTTTTTTAAACTGGAATATACAGTATTCCCGTTTGCACACTATTGTTTACCAGTAGAAATAGACGTTAAGATAGCGATGCTACACAGATAGTCTTCTAAAAAAAATAACTGCCTTTAAACTGACACTGAATCGAAAACGAAAATTTAAATAATTAACGAGTGCTATGG
Source organism: Ornithoptera alexandrae (assembly GCA_029030555.1). Taxonomy (NCBI): domain Eukaryota; kingdom Metazoa; phylum Arthropoda; class Insecta; order Lepidoptera; family Papilionidae; genus Ornithoptera; species Ornithoptera alexandrae. The sequence goes on along the minus strand of JARDVY010000160.1, from coordinate 3,364,312 downwards.
TATTATGTTATTTAAAAAACTAAAAATAGTATGAGGATAATTTAAATCATGGTCTTTAATAGTAATATTACTGAAAAATATTATAATTCAGATTTCTGAATTACTTTTATTCAATTCGTGAAATTTTATTTTGTAAGATAACCCTTCCACATAAACGCCTACCTGATCCTGTGCGAATCTTTGGGGGCGCTTATATCTAGCAGTAGATGTATATCGGCTGATGATAATATAATAATAATATAAGATTAACTTTGCAAGATTGAAATGCTGTAGTTACGTTATATATTATCAGTTGTGAAGTGTTTATAAAAGCATTTTTTACCTTTTCACAATCCTGTTCGAATAATCGCAATTGGAAGCATTGATCAAGCTGCATCTTTTTATGTTGCCAAAGCTTATGCGCATGTGCATGAGCTGATCGTACAGCAGAGAGCTGCGCCCGTACAGCACTCGGCGAGCCGCAATGGAACGCCACTGCATCTCCACCACTTCCGCTGGCCTCAGAACACGCCGCTTCAGCTGCTTCAAGCCTTTGAAGTACTCGCTCGCCTATAAAGATAACAATTTAAATATTATAATATAATAACTCTTAAAATAACTTGTAAAGATGTCGATTACTATTAACAAAAAATACGTAATAAGCTATTAATACGATATTGTTATCTGCAAATCATCACACATGAATAGTAAATGGAATAAGGACAAAATAAATATGGATAACCGTAATCACAGGCATAACAGCAAAGAATGTACTAATTTATTAAAGAATACTCTCTAATCATATAAAAAGAACTTATTACAGTCAAGTACCACTTAGGTGACAACCAAGTTTGCGGCCCGCTTGATGTTGAGCGGTCACCGCAGGCTATGACCGCTAGCAACACCAGAGGTATCACTGGGCGTGTTGCAGACCCTGCAGAAACATTTTCACGCCTTTTTTGAAGAACTTCATGTTGTAGATCCTAGGGAAGCCTTCTATAGGTAACTCGTTCCACAATTTAAGTGTTCTCGAGAGAAAACATCTCTGGAACCGGACCCACCTGTAACCTCTGCGGTTCAAGGGTATGAGGATGAATTCCCTGCCGATGGCGAACAGTGCGATGATGAAATGTGACCGTGGGAATCATGTCAAACAGTTCATCAGAACACATCCCGTTATAGAGGCGGTAGAACACACATAAGGAGGCAAAATTTCTCCTAAAACCAAGAGGTCCAATACCCTCAGTTAGCAAAGGGTCGTCGATAATTCTGACGGCTCTGTTTTGCACCGAATAAAAGGGTCCCAACTGATTTCTAGGTACTCCCACCCAAAGTTAACTTTAAAATTCATTAAAATGCTACTTATCCGAAATTAATAGTATTAAAAAATGATGATTGTAATGTAGATTACATTCAGAGAATGGCAAAGAACCACTGGGCTCGAACAAAGCAGCTATATTTTGCAGATTACGTTAAAAGAGACCTGTGTACATCAATGAACGTCGATTGAGATGATTATGAATAATCTAACAAAATCATTTTTAACTGTCGGTCTCTGATACCAGGATTCGCCTAGTAAACGCAATACCTATTTCTGCCATCCAAATCGTAATGTGTAAACGAAGAACTAAGAAAACTTAACACCTATGTCTCAAGGCGATTTAAACAACGTGATGCCGAGTATATCATGCTAACTAGCGTAACATAGTTATAAGCGGACGTATCACTTACCAAGACGTAAACGTTTTGCTCCCCTTATCCCTTAGTGAAACAAAAAACGTAAAAAAAAACTATACCATGTACATTAAAATGGCGCCAACAATCAAAACACATGTCTATGTGCAAACATCCTTTATACTGTTATGAACATGCAACACAAGACAAGCTATTGTACAATAATGATGGCTGATTATTGCTAAGACCGGTTTGAAATCGTTCGGCCGAAAAAAAATCGCGTTACACTACAGCGAATATAAGACAACTCGATTCTCCAATTATTCCCTTTTTTTAATCCACAAGGTTGAAAGAATTATGCAATTTGCGAAAACATATCCGACGAGAAAATCATAGCTAACTAATATTATGATGATATCTTTACTTGTTTTGTACAACTTATAGGCACTAATTAAAAATAATTGAATTGAAGTGAAACACTAACGGCAAATTAAAGATTTTAGAGCTTTGACAGCTTATATCATATATTTTAAGACTTTTTACATATATAGACAACAACTGTCAGTAACAATGATATGCTAGTTGGGACGATTAAATCTCAGATGTTACTTCCTTTTAAGCAAGCTAGTAATTTCGATAGTGTTCGCTTTTTGTTAAAACCGAGTATAGTAAATTAGCTAGCAAGTAACTTTAAAAATTTTTTCAATTATTTAAAAAAAAAAACATACCTTGTGCCTCTAGCTCGTCAACAGGCACCTTAGCTAGGCGCTTGCTGATATCAGCGTGAGTATCTATTGCACGGCGTGCGCCTGTAACATCGTCGGCAAAGTCAGCTCGAGCGACGTCCTCTTGCAGGTCATCTAAACGATCTATAAGCTCTCCTGCCTGCCACATCAGCTCCTCCAATGCCTATAAAATCATTAAAAAATTCAGATAAATTTTGATTATCAGTGTTGTTTCTATAGTGGCTTATCTGGGAGGCTTTGGACGTATTATTAATATAAAATTTAATTTGACTGCCCAATTTTAAATAAAAGAGATAAAAATCAGGTATAATTTCTAAATGTAATTTTTTTGTAAAACCTTACTACTTATAATTTTAAGTTTTCCTAATCTAATGCATGTACACAATTTTTTGTACACATGTTATTTATATTGAAAGATTAAAGAGAGTCTAAGGTTTTATTTGATGCCATGAATTTAATAGAGGGTCTTATAATTTCAAGCAAGATATTTTTAAATCTAATAAGTACTTACAAGACGTAAGTCAATCCACTGTGCATGATCATAATGCAGGCTGCCCTCTAGATCAGATGTCAATTGTGTGCTATCTATTACTTTAGGCAGTGCTTCTAAACTAATCATGGTTGTCTGAAACAAAAATTGTTATGAAAATAATATTAAACTCTTTTTGAATAAAATTTTTTAACAGATCTTTATTAACTTACTTCAAATTTGTATTTGTGTGCTCCTATAGTTGTGCGTTGTTTTTGCCAAAAATTGTCAGGTTTAACTACCAATGCCTGATGGACGGATGAAGAAAAATGTTCTTGTAGAACTTTTAGTATAGGTTTAATTGCAGCCCATGCTGAACCTCTCATATCAATTAAGATTGTAAAGCCATGTGTCCTAACAGTATCACTGTAATTAAAAGTAAAATATTGTGTTAAAATCTTACTAAAATTACTTAAAAAATTTGTCAAAATAAGTTTTTGCAAAATATTTGAAATTTAAATAATACCTAAAGCAAAACAATAAATCTAAATTATTAAGAGAGATGTCACTTTATATAGAAAATCTATTAAAATAAGCAAAATGCAGATTTGTGTAATAAAAGAGTTTTGATACCTTTAAATAAATATTTACATAAACTTTAATTGAAATGTAATGAGTAGTAAAGAGTACATAGAGTTTTTTCTTAATTTTTTAAATATATCTTTATCATTATTAATTTAAATCTCAAAATATAAAAATATTAAAATGCAGGCATACCTAGGTATACTCATAAGATAATGCAACAAGCGCCTATAGTCATCTGGTGCAACCCTGTCTCTCCTGGAGTTTGAAGGGAACCATATTATTGGTCCCCCTCTGCGATCCACTCCGCCAGTGAGAGCTGCTACCCGCTCTTGAAGCAGCGGGAGCACGTCAAGAGCACGGGCCCCAACCTCCATTACTAACTGGACTTCCAGACTGCGCTGAAGAAGCCTACAAAAAGCATTAGCCATATGTGAGCTAATAATTAACGTTTGCCTTAATTATTTTAAGTATAATGGGAAAACAAAATGCAAAATATTGTGAGAGGTAAAATTCAAATAATTGCATATCTCCATTGACAAATCCAGACAAGGTAAGTATCACCACAGTGTAAACATTCTTAGTTTTGCCTAAATATTATGAGGGGGCCAGTAACTCAGACATGATATTTGTAACAAGTGATATGAATATTATCAAATCATTTATAAACAATATTTAGTTATAAATATTTATGTGTATAAAAAAACAAGAATTAAGTCACTTGAAAATAAGAACTAACATGCTAATCCTCTAAAGATAAACAAAGAGGCAATTTGAATATATAGTAAAAAGAAATTGTCAGTCTTTATGGAATTAGACTAGTTTTGTGTTAGTAACACTAAATTCACCAGCACTTGAATGAAGAACTTCTTATAAAGAACAATTATTTGGATTGAGAATCTGGTGTATGACTAAGACCTTGAATTAAAAATATGTAGTTATAGGAGGAAATCAACATATTCTTTACTCAATGAGGTCATGTAGAAAATTAATGTAATACTTAATGTTTTATTTGGTAGTAAGCGCATAATAGCAGTTTCTTCAATGAGACATGCCTATAAATTACATTAACAAGACACAATGCATGCAAACATTGTGTACATATTAAATTTTTATTTTCACACTACTTTTGCTTTGTTATAAACCATAGAAAATATACCAACTTAAAGCCTTATCAATTATAAAAAGCTTTTAAACACTTATTAGAACCATAAATTAATAATTGTCCTTTTTTTATTAATTAATGATTGCATTATACCCGAAAATAATTCTACTCTGCCTTTATCACATTTGATAGAATATGGTATCTTTTAGAAAATCAATAATAAAATGGCTTTAAAATAATTTTTAAATGAAACAATGATAATCAATATCAAAAACAAAACAATGTTATGTTTATAAGCTATAGTTTATTAATACTGTTATAATTTAAACCTATTCTATTATAGTCAAAAATAAACATAGTGGCACATGATGTAACAATATGCATTTTTTATATTTGTTCCTTTGTACTCTTTGTGTAAACAATGGGCCTTGTTGTTGATTTTGAACCACAACACTTTATAACTTTTGGATGTATATATTTAGTGTAGAAATTATATTCTAAACAAATTAATATAAAATAAACAATCATTACATACAAAGTATAGTTGGTAGTTTATTATTTAACTACTAAATCTAAGCATAATGTCAAAAACTTTTGGAACACATAACTTTTTTATGATATATGAAGTGAATACTGTAAAACCCTTTTTCTCATGAAGCTAATGTGTATATATTATAGGTTTATATTCATTTTTAGTGAAAACTAATGAAATTTCAATTTACTATGCAATATATTTGTACATAACTGTCAAGACTACAGTTTAATAACATATTTATCTTTAAGAATAATTATTGTTTTAATGAAATATTCTTTAAGTGCAATTAAACATGTTGAGGTAAGAAATTTAAGATTTATTACATACATATATAACAACAAATTGATAAATGGATAGTGTTTAATTATCTCTTAATTTTATTTTGAGACAATACTAGGAAATTAAAAAGATAAGAATACTAAATAAAATAATGTGATATATTGAAGTATACATAATTTTACACTTTTGCAGATATACTGATAATATAGAAAATATAATTCTTAGTATATTTAAAAGACTATATTTGTTATGTATTCTTATGATCGTTTTCTTTATAACACTAGTTATCAATTCAATTCCTTCAATTATCATAATGAACCATATTATGAAAATAATTTAGGTATTTTGAGTTTGATTGAAAATCAGAAATACAAAAAATTGTTACGTTAAAGTGGTATATTATATAGAAGCCGATGGACCAACGCCAAGAAGAGATATGAGTTGATGTAAAGTTGTGATCATCTAGATGTCGAGAAGGATAAGAATTGCGTTGCGTTATATACAGAACTTTCCAATTCCAAAGTAACCACTTGCTTACAAGATTTCATACAGTATATACTGAAGAAATTTTTTAATAATCGCCGATAACAAATTATTATACACCAACATATATATATATGTCACAACAAATAACCTCATATAGCCATCAATTTGTACTAACCGTGGTGACTCAATGGTGATAATCAGTCAGATATAAAAGGTTCGGCACGCATTATTGTCACTGTTATAATCTTCTCTAAAACATCCGTAAAAAATATATTCATTTGTGCCATAAAACTCAATAAAAACACACAATCTATTTAAAATGACACTAAAGAACACTAACCAACCATCACAATGGCGCGCCAGTGATGTTTGAAACTTTAAAAAAAATTATACTTCTAACGGAATCGAACTAAAGTTTTTACCGACAACGTGTCAATAAAAAATAAAGAAACAAACTGAAAATAATATTGATTAAAATATGGTAGAACCATAATTATCACAAACCAATAACTAAAGGTAATTTTAAAAATATTAATATCTAATATATGTAATTAAAACAGATTAAGTTGTGTAAACAATTAAAAAGAAACATTCTTTTCGATGTGTAAAATGTGTGCAAATACAAAAATAAACTTTATTGTAAATATTACTTAAAATATAATATTATCTTTATCAATAGCTGTAACACATCGAAGATTAGAAGAAGGTCCACAATAAATATTCTAAAGCAGATCTCTATATGAAAAATTTTAAAAGAAAAAAATATTTCATAGATTTATGAAACTTTTAAAAATATCCTTTATTTTTAGGCTATTCTGTAATTAATATTTTCCTAAGAATCTGTGAGTATTTAAGCTCCATTATGTCATCATAACTGTGAAAAATTTCAATAGTTATAGGTAAAGACAGATTAAGATAGTGATAAATTTCATTGAAAAAGATATACTAAGACTGTTTTATAAATAAACATTGAATGTAATAAATAAATAAAACTTCGAAACGAACATAAGTTAGATTAGTTAATAAAATTTATCATGCTATGATTAAGTAGTATTTTCTTTTTTAAAAGAAAATTTTATAATACCTCCTTCCATGTTATAGTTTACATATTATTGATCATTCAAATAAATAAAATTGTTATGAATTGAAACAAGATAGAAGAAACAGAACTAAAACGAGTGATGATGTATAAGCCACTAGGTTTTAAAACCAAGTACACATATCTTGTGACAAACAAGTATTAAATACTCTATTACTTTGAGATTTGTCAACATTGACGTATGAGACAATATAACTAAACTGTTTAATAACAAATTGTTGTTAAGCAACTATTAACAAAATAAGGTTAACAACTTACTTTTTTTTATATGTAAAAATAAAATTATAGCCTTAACAAGCATAACAATTTTATTAAACAATCATATTACTATGGATAAATATCTTGGCTATTTTCTTTTTCTCTATATTAGAATAACAATGTCGTGAATAAAAATTAAAATATCTCGAAATAAATAAAATTTCCTTAATTGTCAAAGAATCTTTTATTTAATATGTACCTTATACATTATTATATAGTAGATAATCAATATATATTGAAATGATATTCGTATTTTTCGAACCTAGAACTAGAAATGGGTTCCTAAACTGGAATTAATGTATATAATGAAAAAAATTGTCGCTATTATTTCTGTTTCTACCATAATTTGTGTTTATGGGAATTAAGATAAAATATTTCTGTATTAAAAAAACTATATTGGTTTAATTCAGTCAGTGTACAATTATTATTGAAGCATATATTTTTTAATGAGAAAATAAGTTTTGTTAACAATTTTTGTGTATTATTTTGTTACGGTTTATGTTACCGGTTTATATGGTTTACCGGTCTACGAGTACGTCATTGACTACGTCCGATTATTGATTTTTATCGTTACTCTCAGTTGTACGTAAAAGTCTTGATTCGGGATTGAATTTCAAATATAAATTAAAAATATGTGAAAATCCAGAAGAATGTGTATTCTCGTTTTACAGGTATTAATTATTATTTATCTTATACTTTAACTTGTAATATCTTATGAATACCCATGGGTGTAGCTGTGCACATAATTTTTAATTAATTTTATTAAAGCTGTAAAATTTTTATATTTCATAAAAGCTTTATTATAATACAAACGTCTATGCGAGCGTGTAATGGTTGCTCTTAATTTTTAAAATTGCAAAATAATTTATTAATAATTAGTTCAGGGCAGTAAATTATTATGTTTAAGAGGTACAAGAATGATTACTAAATTAATTTTAATACGTGCTACAGCGACATGTTTAGTAGTTGCTTGCGTTATTTCTACAACTATTTAGTTTTTGTCGTTTTTATATTTTGCTAATAATAATGTTTTCAGGATTAGGAAAAAAATATCATCATGGCGTCCAAGTTTCAGCTACCAGAAATAACTTGCATGGAACCAGACAATTACAGAAAATATTTCCGCGCCTTGTGCTGGGTCGCCAACAGGTATTTCTTTTTTTATATTAACTTTTAACTACATTAGCAGAAAATTCAATATGGAGACCTTAATAATAAACTGTCGTCATTCCACTTATTTAAAACAAGAGTATTGTAGTTTAAAAATGATCCAAGGGTATTACCATTACTTTGTTCTAATAATATAACACCTCAGTATCAGCTAAAGACTTGTAGATAAAAGGTTCTTGTTGTATACTGATCAGCTAATAATTCATAGTACATACTGTCTAATTAAGCCAAAACTCACAAAGGCAATTCTTGATGACTCTAGGGTAAGTTTTAACCATGATAAAAAAAATGCTTTGTGTCACATATGCTTATGAGATAAATTTATGATGATTGGTCTAATGAAGTGTGAAATATCTTTATTTTGGCCAAGCACAGCTGAACATAGGGTTTTCCAATAAATTGTGGCTGAAACATGTTCACATAAATATAGATTTGCAAATTTGAAGTACAATAACAATAGCACTAAAAATAAGAATAACAGGTTGTAATTAAGATAAATCAATAAAATGAAAAATTGATAATTTAACAATAACAAAAGATAACAATAAAAGATATTCAGGCTTTTATAAAATTATTAATAATATAATCTACAAGTTTGCAAAATATTTTTTCATCTCTCTGTGTTCCTAAAAGAACCATCACATTTGATAGAAATATGCTGCAACATTTTATTAAGATAAAATGTAGGAATTAAAACCAAACAAAAAAAAATGGATGTCCATCTGTTGAATCTTTTGCAAACATTACTGTGTTAGAGAAATTACTGGGGTAATGAGACATAACACCTTAAGATGCACAAAGTGATGATCACAGAGTGGTGCAGTATATCACCCTAATTAGTGCGATATTGTTATGGACAGGCATTACACTTACCATTAGGTGTATGTCATGCATGTCTTGTTGCTTTTTTGAATAAAATATATTATGTGTGTTAATAGAGTTTACAATGTTATTCATATAATAGGAGGTAATAAAGGTACTTAATAAAAGAACGCAGTATAAAAATGTCAGAAAGATAATGTGATACTTTTAATAAAATTGAGGATTTTTTTAGTGAAATACTACAATACTTTGAAATTAATAACGTCTCTGCTTGCGCTTATGTTCTGCCCTAGCTCCAACCGGCAATCATAGCGCTCTATACCATACCCATAACAGGAGGTTAATAGATGCACTACTGTCTGGTCCACCGAAGGATCACAGAGACACGAGATTCTCTCCTTGAGCTTAAACCTACAAAAGTACTCGCAGAATCCTCCGTGTCCAGAGAACATTTGGACCAGACACGTGTTCAGCTCCAATCGGCGTAGGAGCCTTTAGGCCATGACGGCGCTCGGGAAAAAGATCCGCGTTACCGAAGTCGTCGTATTGTTACGGAATGGGATGAGAAAGAATTTAAAAATCATTATTTATTAGGATTTAGAAATTTATTACAAGTAATACTTGTGTCCATATCCAAATCTAACTCCGAATTATCTCTTTTAAAATGCATTAAAATATAATGAATCGTTGGGGTCAACAGTTGGCGGACCCTCCAACGGGTTCCCGCCTTGTCGTAGCGGAGGGGCTTAGTAACCGTGGACCGACACACGAAGTCGAACCCACCCGGCCGGCCCGCGGCAAAGGGCCGGCCGAAGCGGCTGCTCCAGGTTCGAGCAACGGTTGGATAACTGGAGGTCACCGGAGCGGCCGGGAGCCGCACGGGCGGCTTTATGCTGCCCTTTGCGGCCGGCTGCAGGGCCAGTTTCATACTGCCCCCTGCAGCCGAGGTGGAGTCGCGCAGGAAGTACCCTCTGCGACTAACCGGTGTCGCATCGGCGATGCGGTGGCGGTGCGGCCGCGGGGGAAGAGGAGTGTCGGTATTGTGATGCGCCGTTCTCCCTATCCTTCGCGGCCGTTAACGGGTAGCGGCGGGCCCAACATCTCTCCACCGCAGGGAGTCGGACGAGGTTTTCTTCCGTGGCTCCCATGGCCTCTGGTCGACGGGTTCGGGGGAACCCGTTGCCCACGCAACTGCAGGAGGCCGACGAGGCGTGTTGTATGTTCCAGCGCGCCCTGAAAAGAGAGGGTTCATCCCTCTTTCCCTAAGTGGGCCTGCGAAAGCGGTCAGCGCCGGCAGGGTTGCAGTTGCGAGCGAAAGCGGTTCCGTGACCTTGGCATCAGGCGATGAGGCGGAACATCGTGAGGGTTTTAGTCGGTGCAAGTCCGACATAACCCGTCCTTGCCCCTGCGAGGACGAGTATACCTAGGCATTTCCCCCAAGTAAAACAAAAAAAAACCGTTGATGGAATGTAATCCAAGAACGATGTCATGGTTTTCGAATTACAAGGAAATGTTCCGATGTGAAATAAACGACTATTGACACGTTAGCAATTTAATTAATTTAAGTTCGGGGTATGATATGTTATAATAACCCTTCTGTTAGGATTGATCATCACAGATTAAGTGATGAGAAATCTGAGGGATTGAGAATGAGACTTGAATGTGGTCATTCCGATTATAGAAGTAACTAATACTAAGGTAATTGATTTATGAGTAAAATAACACTTAATTATATTTTAATGTCTGTAAGTTACGTCTGGTCGGAATAGGTAGACACTTTATACATACATTATCATTTTCCGGGTCTGATGAATCGGAAGTGTAAGTCACTTTAGAAATACTAGTATTAGGCGTTTTCTGATTATTACAATTTTTATTATAAATTCTTATGCAACAATTTGGATTTCTTGAAAGTATATATCTTTTGCTTTTGAATAGTAAATAAATCAAGAACATGACCGATAGGACATATGTTAGAGATATATAATGTGTACTATACTTCTGTAAATGAGAAGGTTCAGTTATTTGATATAACTGATTCTCAAAATTGCTAAGATGAGTACTAGGTTTTATTAAGGAATCAAAACTATTAAATTCTGTCAGTTTCACGATAGGAACTTTAGGAATCTTATCATTCAATGTTATGCGATCACAACAATCGTCATTGATTATATTAAAAGTAGATATAGAAGTTATAATATTAGATGTTATACTATCAATAGGCATAAAAGTTATTGTCCTATGAAATGCTTTACACGATTTTGGCAAAAGTAAAATTCCTGTACCAAACAAGATCTCATAAGATCCTTTAAATCGTTGTTACACGTTACATGAATTTTACATGGTTCTGATTGAACGAAAATACATCTATTGTTAAATATTTTCTGGAATAGCTCGATAGAGCCATGTAGAAATTCTTGTTTGGCAGGATTTAGATAATTGGTTTATAGCATCAGTTAATAAAATCGTTTCACAAACTGGATTTGCAATTGTTGATTATACATTACTCAATGCACACACGTAACACTGGTCTCTGATTACTTTGCACTCATTAACACTTTCAAGCTGTGAATAAAATAGACAATCTGATGTTATTGCCAGATATTGCTTATCGGGCACAATTAAGATATATATGTTTGGTGATTTTAAATCTGGGGAAACATGAAAGGGAATATTACGGTAAAGGCTATATATTTGAGAAAGAACTAGTGGGATCTTCAATACGACTATCAGTCTATTATCGTGATAGTAACATATTATGTCCGATATGTTTATTATTATGTTGACATTTTAAAAGGTTGGCGAAATGGGTAACTCAGCATGTCGCGGTAGCCTGTTTATGTGTAACTCGAGCTCCATATACAGTTGCAATGGGTTTAATACGGACGGATGTAAAATATTCATTTTACTAAATAATACACCACTGTTTATATCATCTATATCGAAAGATAAGGTTAGAATTAGACTCTCTAAGAAAGTAATTAGTAACGTTTACTGAGATTTTATTTCCAACTTATCATTGTTATTCGCGAGGTTTTCAAAGGCCTTATCGATGTTATTAAAATTTTGATTCAAGCGATTTTCTTTTTCTCTGACCTTCGACATCGTACTAACGTTGCAATGGGTACCGTCCCACGTTGGTATAGATGGGAAGGAGAAGACAGACAAATTGGCAAATGATGGCATTTTAAATGATTTTGAAACGTTCATTAATTTAGATTATACGGAAATTTTAAATAAAGTAAAGTACAAAATTTATAACAAATGGAAAGACTACTTTATCGAACTAAGTGAGGAGAAAGGGATTTGGTATAAATCTTTACAGAGTGAGCCTCCTCGTGTACCGTGGTTTGCCAACAGCAGTATAAGTAGAGAGTTACTTGTAGTTGTTTTCAGGTTACGTTCCGGACACATGCCGCTCAACAACTTCAAATATTTAATGGAAATTACAGATTCCCCCAACTGTTATTTGTGCCAAAGAATAGAAGATGTATATCATATATTGACGGAAGGTGTCCGGACCAGACCGCTGAGACAAATATTGTTGGAGAATTTGCAAATTGACATCAAAAGCGTCGGCACAAGTCAATGTATTTTATTTGCATCAACATCAGTAGCAGCGAGAATTATCTATAAGCACATTTTGTTAATTTAATTTAGTCAGAAGTAATAGGTATTTGTGTATTTAGCATATGTTAGTTAATAGTAATAATTAGATAATAGGTGCTTAGGTTACGATGGGGTTGGCATATCCTTGATAGGCTGAAAGCCCCTAAAATAATAAAGACACAAAAAAAAGACATCGTACTATTGAAAGAGATTTGAGATGGTGGATTTGATCACATGTATAATATCGCGTATTATTGTTGCTTACTGTTTCTCATCCGACTACTTTGTTTATGGCGGTAGTGAATTTGTTCGCATCGTCCGCGTCTAGAGTCCCGAAGAAGGTTTTTAACATGGAACCGCCAGCGTCTATCAGATAGTGTTTAGACCTTTTGTTTTGTTTAACTTGCACTAGATATGATATAGAGGAAAATTTCTTTATATTATTTTCGTGTTATAGTTTCCATGTATTTAAGGAATTAATACAATCAGCTTTTACTTTAGAAGATTGAATAACGTTACAATATTTTACTAATTTTTCAAGTAAAAATTTAACATTTTCTATATGGAGATGTATATGGTTAAGATCGATGTAACTACATTCCAGTGATCGTTAATGAATTTAACATCTTGTAGTTGGTCAAAATATAGACCGGGACTATTTATTATTTGTGTAACGAACGGGTTCGCACATGCCGGTGTCGCATATCTGTTAATAGGATACGATTATTATTTATTCTTATAATATAATGATGACGGACAAATTTTCTGTCTATTTGTATTGTAACGTTATGGTTTCCGTTTATTTTTATGACTTTGTAAAGGCCTTTCCACACAGGCGAAAGTGCTTTATTTTGTTTATGATGGCAGCGAACGTATACCACGTCGCCGATATTATACGTTACAGGACGAGAATGCGAGTTATAGCACTGTTTTAAACGTTCTTTAGAACGTTGAATATTTTGCAGTGCTTTCTGTCGACTATAATATAGCCTATGATTAAGCGCGCGAATATAGTCTGTATATGTATTATTTTCGAGAGTGGCAATGGATTTAGGTATGTAAGGTTTATAACCGAATACAAGTTCAAACGGTGAGGAACCGGTAGTCGAATGAACGTTCGAATTGTATGCGAGCATCGCAGTATTTTTGTATAGATCCCATGTATGGGTATTGTCATCTATATAAGAACGTAGAATAGCTTCTTTCTAATGCACCGCAAGTTTGTGGATGATACGGTGAAGCAAAAATATGTTTAATTCCGAATAGCTTCTCTAATTGTTTAAATACATCAGAACAAAAATTAGCGCCTTCATCTGTTACAATAATTTTCGGTATTCCTAAATGTGAGATAAAATGGACCAGACGTTGAGTTGTCTCTTGATAGGAACATGTTAACATTGGGTAAGCTTGAGAGTATTTTGTTAGGTCGTCTTGAAGCGTTAGAATAAATCTATATTTGTCGATTCTGGTTTCAGGAAGGGGACTTTCAAGATCTAAATTAAGTTTCTCGTTCGGTCTAGTAGCTGTTGCGGTTATTATCATAGGAGCTTTGTTAGAGTGACGCAATGGCTTGTTAACTTGACACGATTTGCAGTTTCTTTTATAGTTTTCTATGTCTTGACGCTTATTTTCCACCAGAACTGAGATTTTATCTCTTATATATGCGAGAGATACTCAGGTGTCCCGCTGAGGGAGAGTCGTGATTATCTCTTAATATACGAGGGACTTCAATGGGAGTAGAAAATAGGATATTATTTTGATATATGTGTACTTTTAAATCGGTTTCATGAAAAATGAAATTTAACATATTATATATTTTAGTAAATTATATTTTCTTAAATGGATATTGAAAGTCATATATAGCAAACTCTTTTTCTTCCGAATACCATGTCGTGATCATATCACGATCGTCTTTAAGCATATTAAAAATATTTTTATATGACACTTCGTCATAATGATGCACGCGTAAGAATAAATGTGTAAATATGTGATTTTCATTTGAAGGACTACTCGTAATTCTCGCTCCACATTTCGTATATCGGGGAAGTTGTCATCAAATTTTGACAATCGTAATATTTCAGAACAACACGGGACGGAGTCACCTAAATCTATAGCAGATGGATAAGCTATAATTTTACATTTAGTTTTAAGTAATGATTCATTATGTTCTTGTAGTACCGTGTCGTAAAATGTGCTTGGTTATTATATAGACTTGCTTGTAACTTTTTTTAGATTAGGTTGGGGGAAAGAGTCTTCGCATTATAGTATGTATGAACTTGTAATAAAATCTCTTTGGCTATACTATTTGTATCTGGCTGGTTTTGGTATCATTGAAAGTTTAAATTTTAAAGAACATAACATTCAAATTAGGAAAATGTGTGATTTTCATTTGTTTTTCGTACTGTACTCATCTTGAGTGAATCAAATGAAGAAATTCGATACATTTTAAAATTTTACTACAAAAAAGGTAAAAATGCAACGGAAGCCGCGAAAAAAATTTGCGATGTTTGTAAAGCCAGTGCAGTGTCTGTGAGAGTAGCACAAATTTGGTTTGAGCGTTTACAATCCGGAAATTTTGATGTCAAAGATGCATGTCGCTCTGGTCGCCCTATTACGGATAAAATGGATGCCAATTATGAAAAAGTGGAGCAAGATCGGCATATCAATAGTTACGACGTAGCTGAAGAACTGGGAATTGACCACAAAACAGTTTTGGCGCATTTGACAAAAACTGGGTACACAAAAAGCTCGATATTTGAGTACCTCACGAGATCACTGAATGAAACCTAATAATGAACCGTGTACTCGTTTGTGATTCTTTATTACGACGTAATGAAACCGAACCATTTTTGAAGCTGATAACTGGTGATGAAAGGTGGATCACGTACCACAAAAACGTGTGAAAAAGGTCGTGATCAGAGGCCCGTCAGGCTTGACAGACTGTGGCGAAACCCGGGTTAACTCGCAACAAGGTGATGCTATGTGTGTGGCGGGATTGGAAGGGCATTATTCATTATGAGCTGTTACCACCAGGCAGGACCATCTATTCTGAACTCTACTGCGAACAACTGTTGAGATTAAAGCAAGAAGTTGAGAGAAAGCGGCCGGAATAAATCAACAGAAGTGGTGTGGTTTTTCATCACGATAACGCTAGACCTCACACATCTTTAGCCACTCAGCAAATATTAACAGAGTTTGGCTGGGAGGTGTTAATGCATCCGCCGTATAGTCCTGACCTTGCATATTCACATTTCCACCTGTTTTGGTCTCTTCAGAATTCTTTAGGCAGTGTCAGGTTAACATCACGAGAGGACTGCCAAAACCACTTGTCGCGGTATTTTGATCAGAAGTCCCAAAATTTCTATAGCAATGGGGATCATGTCTCTACCTACAATGATACCTACGATGGCAAAAAGTTATCAAACGAAATGGTACCTACATACTTTAGTTAAATATAAATAAACTATATTAAAATATATTTTGAATTTTCTTAAAAAAAATGTGAAAAAACATTTTCCTCAGCCTGATAAGTTTCAGAGGTAGACAGGATAACCGGATCGACGGTAAGGGCTGGATTATGTGATAAGGAATCAGCGTTACAATTTGTCTTTACTTTTTTATTAATAGTTTCATAGTTATACTCTTCAAGTTTAAGACGCTATCGGACCACCAGCCTAAAACTAGCGACTTTGCAATTGAACAACCACTGTAATGGCTTATGGTTTGTTATTATTTGAAACTTACGGCCATAAAAATAAGATCCAAAGACTTTTGTGCCGAACATAATAGCAAGACATTCCTTTTCGGTTGTGGAATAATTGTCCTTAGACTTATTGAGCGTGCGAGATGTGTATGCGATCGGAAGATCTTTGTTTGTTTCTCCTTGTGAAAGAATAGCGGAGATCGCGTAATTTGACGCGTCGGTTGTTAATAAAAACGGCTTGGTGAAGTCAGGACATTGCAAAATCGGTGCAGTGATTGTTTTATTTTTTAACGTTTCAAACTCTGTTTGTTGTGCGGTTAACCATACGAATTCGGCATCCTTTTTTAAAAGGCTTATCAGTGGTTTAGTTATGTAGGAAAAGTTGTTAATGAACCTTCTATACTAGTTTACAAGTCCTAAAAATTACTTAATATCACGAGGACTTTTGGGAACTAGAAATTTTTTTACACATTCTACTTTCTTTGGATCGGGTTTTACTCCTTGATCGGATATTACATGGCCTAAATATTGTACTTCTTTGCACATAAACTCATTTTTATATCTGATTATAATTTTAAATTATGTTCGCGTAGTTTTTTGGACACTAACCGTAATTTTGTCAAATGTGAAGATAAGTTGTGGTTGAAAACAATAATATCATCTAAGTATGTAAAACAATGTACACCTTGTAATCCCGAAGTCTTTGGAAGGTAGATGGTGAATTTTTCAGTCTAAAGGGCATTCTATTAAATTGATAGTGATCAGATTGTCCAGAGACGCCTGGAACGCTGAAGGCGGTTTTTTCAGCGTCCGTATCTTTTGTACAGATTTGATGAAATGATGATGCTAAGTCTAGAGTTATAAAATATTTACTGTGACCTAACTGGTCTAATATATCAGCTATGTTAAGTATGGGATAAGGATCTCCAATAGTGATTTCATTGAGCTTTTCAAAATCGATCACGATGCGGCACTTAGGTTTTCTTGAAGCGTCGCATTTTTTCTTCACTTTCTTTCACTTCGCCTTCACTTTAGCTTTCGTCACTTCTGACACTACTGTTACGGGTTGAGATAAGAAAGACTTTTTAAAAATTATTATTTATTAGGATTTAAAAATTTATTACAATTGAAACTTGTGTCCACACCCAAACGTAACTTCGAATTGTCTCTTTTAAAATGCATTAAAATATAATGAATCGTTGGGGTTAACAGCTGGCGAAATGTAATCCAAGACGGTGTCATTGTTTTCGAATTATAAGGAAATGTTCCTAGGTGAAGTAAACAACTATCGACACGTTAGCAATTTAATTTATATTAAGTTCGGGGAATGATATGTTATAACAGTACCTTCCATATAGTGCCTATTCCATTCGTCAAGCGTCCTCAACCAAGTTGTTGCTTGACAAATGATATAAGGCACTCCTCGTATACAGGTCTTCTTTTAACCTTCAGGGCCGCCGTCCTTAGCCCGTTGGTCCGCCCTATCTTTACCCCTCCTTTCCGCGTGCGCTTTCACCCAATATAACCTTACATTCTTTCCTGTCATTTTCACTTTCACATTATTCTCTTTTACTCTCAACCCTAAGGGATGGAGGGTGTCAGATCTAGCGACAGTCTCAAGGGCGGACCTCGAGTTGCTCATAATTCCGCTGATCCGCTGGCCGCGTACCCTGCGCTTCCACTAATGCCAGCTCTGCCTGGTATACGGTGCAGAAGCTTCCCAACTTGAGATTCTTAACCATTACTTCCTCGGCGTATCGCATTACGCAGAACGCCGCGCACACCTTGTTGTCGATGTGGCTGTCATCGGTGTAAATTTCCGTTACGACAGCCGAGGTGGCAAGTTGCAAACCATCCCTCAAATAGGAGAATTCCACACCAACCAATCCAGACGGGTGTTCTAGACCCAAGTAGCCTGCTGTTACCTTCAGCTCTCAGTCTCGCAGTATTTCCAGGGAGTGGGCTCGCTTTATTTCAAACAAAGTTACTGCTTCTTGGACACGAATCTCCAGAGGAAGCAGCCTGACAATGACAAGTATTAGGGCCGAGTACAACGACGCGGTCCGATGCGTGTCCGCAATCTTTTGCGCAAAATCACGCTGGACCGTATCGATCTGCCAGCGGACTGGCAACTCTTTAGCTATCAGTGCTTATGCACTCGCCGCGTACAATAGCGTGGACTCCAACTCCGCCAGATACATCGCTCTGATTACCTCCGAGTTTAGTCCCCAAGATACTTTCGCGGCCCTGCATAGCCGACGATAGAGCCTTTGGGCTTTTTGCTGACGTTCTTCACTTGCGTGTAGAACGTGATCCTATCGTCAACTATGAGGCTGAGTATCCGGACTGCCGGAGTAAAGCTAAGGGGCTCTCTGCCCGTGGTTAGTATTGGGTTGTCATACTTTCGTCTGTTAGCATCATTAAGTTAAATTTGTGAGGTGCGAACTTAAGCTTGTTTCTGAAACTAGTACGACGTCATCTGCGAACGCCTGGCAGTGAGTTCCGCTCTCGACCACCTCCTCCAGGAGTGGATTGAGGAGAATGGTCCAGAACGTTGGTCGCCTACGGATCACTGCACACCCCCTTTGGTGGTCTCTCTGGCCCACTCCGCTTCCGTGTACCGTACGAGCAGCCTGCGTTCGCTAAAATAGTTGTCTAGAAAACGCCACAGGGCAGCAAGTTTTGGCAGTCTGCAGCGTACAACAGGCCACCAGTTATTGTCGAAGGCTTCCTCTATGTTTAATGACACCAGCACCACAAGCTCCTTTTCCTTCAGCCTTGCCCGTATGTGCTGAATCAGGTGATACAGGAAGTCTTCGGTACACATCTGCGGCATAGAGCCATATTGGTGGCGACTGATACACGGCGCAGTGTATCACCGGCTCCTCCAGACCATTATCTTCTCCAGGACTTTGCCCAAAACGGGCAAGAGTCTGATGGCCGGCAGGATTTCGAGGGTGTGTAGTCCTCCTTATCTCGCTTCCTCAACACCAATACCTCTGCCTCCTTCAATCTTCTGGGGAAGCAGGCAAGAGCGAGACACCGGTTGGAAAGCGCAAAAAACGTACGGGATCCACGGCGATGGCCACCCGGCAGATGTCTGCGGTGAGGCCATTAGCTCCAGGAGCCTTTTTGAAGGTTGACACGGACCATCGGAGCTCCTCCATCGCAAAGGGGAGTTCGCATGAATCATCATGGCCTTTCTCGTTGACTTCATCGGACTTAGCTCTTACAGAACAGTGGCACGCATTACCAAAAAACCTACGCCAGCATCCTGACCGATCCCACTGTGTCCAGTACTTTTCTCGACTGGACGAGAACGAGATCCTCTCACCTCACGTCCGTGCGGCGCATTACACGGTGGATCCGATCCTACATGATCTCGGGGTCCTGCCTCTTGCAGAATCACTTCCAGTGCTCGGTCTGATCCCGCGTCGACCTACACGCGTCAGACCAATTCCTTAGGAGTCGGTCTCGCGTTGAATATCCGCCTTATCTTCCTGAGAATATCTGCCTTAAGGAGAGAGAGCTTTCCGGTTTACTTAGGCAACTCACTTCTCTTCCGCTTGGAGGTTTTCGGAAGGACCGTTTCGCAGGCGTCCCTCATGGTTTCCACATTCCGATCGGCTGCACTGTCGAACGCCTTCATTTCGTTGACCTCAGCAGGCTTCAGACAACCCTCCGAGAGCTATCTGGACGAAAATACGACGGTACTCGCTCCGATCTGCTCTGTCAATCCCTTACCTTAGTCAGTGACGGGGACCTATTTTTTTTGTGGGGTGATTGTGGGCGAAATATTTTCGCATTCCTGCCCTCGCGAAGGCATAAACCGGTTATGTCGGACTTTTTTTTAACAGCCTCTTTACGTCCCCACTGTTGGGGCACAGGCCTTGCCTTAATATGAGAGCGACAGGTTATAGTTACCATGCGGGCCCAAAACGGATTGGTGACTTTACACACACACTTCAGAATAAATTATAATTCATGTGCAGGTTTCCTCGCGATGTTTTCCTTCACCGTTTGTATTTCGCTGTTGTAACTAAAGTTCACAAATGTACATAACTTAAATATTGAAGTCATTGGTACATGCCAAGATTCGAACCCGCAACCTTCGGAATGAAGGCCGCATGGGCTAACCATTAAGCCAGCGAGCTACTGTCGTACTTACACCGAATAAAAACCCCTACAATGTCCCACTTTTGTTGCTTGGGCCGGGGCCACGGGATCGATTACGCACACTTCTGCGACCTCGCCAGCGCCGCCTACACCGCGCCGCTCCATCTCGGGGAAGAATTCCTCTCTCTCCACCTCTGCAAGACCGCGCCGGAACATTGCGGTACATCGCGCCTTTCTCATGGCTTCTTAGGCCTACGGCAACGGATCCCCGCGAATCCGTCACCAAGCCAACCGTTATACCGCTACTCCCTTTCGCCCGCGACACCCCTACCGAAGCATCAGCGGTGCAGCACTGTTTAGACGCGGAAGATAGAGAGAGCGGCGAAGCGCAATACTGTCAAAAATTTTTTTTTAAATATGTTTTTTATTGTGTTCTCGGTGTAACGGCTGTATTTTTTTATTTATAGGTGAAACGGCTTGTAAAATATTTGAAAGGACTTCTTACGCCGATAGGTGTAAGAGATCTTTTAGGAAAGCTAGTGACCCCCTTACTGGCAGAAATACTGTAAACGGTCAATTTGCTTTTTTATTCCATTTTAAATTTTTTATTTCCACCCTGTAGATTTTAGTATTTGTCTAAACGTAAGGTCTGTCTAATATAATAATGGAATGTGTTATAAATTAATGATATGCAATCTAAAGTATTTTTTAATTTTGATGTGTTTTTAAAATAATAGATTGATGAATTAAACATTTGTTAAATAATTAATATTAAAAAATTCAGTTATTATATATATAATTTCAATTATAAAAATTGTTAATACAATTTAACAGAATGTTTTATGTTCGTAACGGAACGACATCAATCTTATTTACGTATTGAATCTGGTCGTAATATATATATATATATATATATATATATATATATATATATATATATATATATATATATATATTGTTAATTGCTTTATTCTTCTATAAATAATTAAAAATAATTTAAAACGAGCAAAAATTGCTAAATCGTTTTGTTATGTATTTTGTTGATAGAGAAATTACAAAACAAAAAGAGAAATATTTAAAGATTTTTTTTATTCATCGAATCGACGAAACAAGCAGGGAATTCACCCGATGGTAAGTGATATGGCCTGCCAATAAGAACGTGGCGTCCGATAGGGTACCTTGTACCACAATGCGTTCGTCGCCTTAAAACAAGGTGTTGTCTCGTTACCCCAGTAATTTGGGTAGCTACAACTCCTTTAATCCAGGACACATTAATATTTGCATACTACTCTTTGATAGTAGAAATAAGAGCTGTGGTGATACCTACCTATACCACCTCAGGTTACAGAGTTTTACCACCAGTTACTTAAATGTATTAACCTTATATTTTTAGATTTTTAAGAGATTATTTATTTCAGGAAACTCGATAAGAAATTTCAAAAGAAGATTGGAAAGAAAGAACGGATAAAAAGAGCCAAAGCCGGCGGAGCAGTTGCTGTTTGTTCCGTACCAGCTTTGTTGCGCAATCCATCACATTTCGCAGTCTATGCAACAGTACGAAAATTGTTACTGTCTCGATGGCGCCTACTGCGGGCAGCCTGCTCCGAAGTTTCTGAAGACAGTGATAATGAAGAAGCATCTTGCAGTCACCATCAACCACCGCCAAAAGTGCCAAAAGTATGTTTCCGGCGTCACATGTGTTAAGAGTTGATGGTGTAGGGTTTCCTTGTGAACTCACCTCAACAGTTACCGTCTTCATATATTACGGTCGTAAACAAATGAGAGCAAGAGTACTCTGAGCAATCTTGGTTTACTATCTTCAGCTTCATTGTCATCTAAGATTATCTAAATTAACTACAAGTATTACAATTACAATTGATAAAGGCATATTCGTAAAGGTGCTTAAGTTGGACTCTCTGGTTGCAGTTACACGGTTATTGATTTATTTAACTTCTTATTACATGAATAGCCTCCTGGTATCTCTTACAATATTGTCACTAGTATATATTTTTGGAATAAATCCCGTATGTATAGGCTAAATTAAACATTTCTATACATTATTTACAGATCACAAGCATTGGGCTGCGTATGGTTTTTTCGCTTGTCTCTCAAGCAAGATTTTCAGATGCGCAATTTTGCGAACAATCACTGAAAGCTTTGTTAGATGTTTTGCAAGGACATACTCCTGAAGAAATGGCCCAAGAGCCCAACGAGGTTATAATTATTTTAATTAATCTTGTAATTGCTTTAAAAACTAAATGCCATACCTTAGTAAAGAACTCGCATCTTGTTCATTTATGTATGACAGAATTTTAATTCCATTTATTATGTGTGTGTCCTTCAATCCGTTTTCGGCTACGGAGACGTTAGTGTGGCTGACGTAGTCAATTTTTTTAAGAACGTCAGTGCACACTGAGGACACAAAAAATCAATTATTATATGTTTCCACACGCACTACAAGTGTCAATTTTATTTTTATTTTACTAGCTTTACAATATTTTTTTTGTTTCATATATATTTTCTATCATTTTTAGATAATATCAACCTTGCATGCAATGCTGGTTGAAATCGCGAGTGGTAGTGGACCTACCGGCAGATTAGAAGTACCAACTAATCTGACAGCATTAAGCACTTCCTGCTTAATCGCGCTATCAGTCGCAAGAGGAGAGGCGGAGTTGATACTTAATGCTGTCGCTTCACTTATAATGACTACGCCTCCGATGGCTGAACAATATATACAGGTATACAAATAAAATTATTTGAGATATTTAAACATCCCTTCTCTTTTCGCACTTTATGCGGGGTTCGCAAAACATGTAATTTTCTTGCCTTCCCTTCTACTTACGAGTGGCAAAAATCACCTCTTTCTATTCTCATGTTCACTTTTCCACAATTCACCTATTACTCCTTCAATTTTCATATACTCGTCCTTCCATCCATTGGCATCGATTTTTTACATTTTTTAACAAGACCTTCTTCGCTCCGTATTATTTACCAACCTATTTTACTCCTCATCCGTTTGTTTTTTTGTCTGATTGTCTAAATAAAAAAAATTACGTTAATTAAAAAACAATTTATTTTAGGTTCCAACAAATTTAACAACTTTACAAAGAAGCGTTCAGTCTGTGATACTTGACGTTTCCGCGCGTAACCAGTGGATGAACTACGGTGTGCCTCATCAAGCACTTGTATCCAGTTTTCCAGTCGACTTACCATCTCTAATGACTTCAGGACCTGGCGAACTTATAGTTCGATCTTTGGCATCAGATGGATGTTTTTTGTACGTATATACTTCAAAGGGACTACTAAAAATTGGTTCCGGTTACGGCAGCTCTATACGGCAGCACATTTATTTATATAAACCAGACTTTTTCGCAAGCGATCGCCACGGCTGGCTTGGATACTGTAAGGTAATGCAGAAACTTAAACGCCTTTCTGACATACTTTTTATTTTGTTTTTCCAGTTGATATATAATTAAAGTTATATTGCAGAATAAACTGTACGTTAGAATTGGGAGAAAAAAACCTGAAGTGTATGAAGTAAATAAAGACACATTAGAGGTGAATAATGTCATAAAACTTGATCCTGGTAATTCCGGATCCACAGAGTCCAAATCTGCTGTGTTTACCGACGGTAATCAATTGGGACTAATCCTGCTTACTACTTACGTAAGTGACGTACTATTGTTTTATATTATCAGCTTATTGATGTTGGGCTCCTGTTATTAGAGACTGTCTAGGTGAGTAATTATTAATACTCATTCAGCAAATTAGATATTTTATTAATTTGTACAAACGGAAGTTGTACTTGCTAAATGACTCGGTAAGATTGCGGAATCCAAAATGAAGCTCTCCGGTGAAGGAAAACAACATGAAGAAACCCTTATGTTTCAAGAACCATGGCTTAGGAGAACGGGTGATATCTACTTATTCTCGTTTGGCCAGTGTAGTAGATAAATGGCCTTGTTTTCTCTTAACGTGAAACGTTAAGAGGGTTGTATCTCTACGAATAACATCTTCTAGCACCCATTTTCAGAAACCTATGACAAAGATATTTATATGAAGAGAAACAATAAATTTTTTATAAGTATTGATACAATAATTTATCTTCATCCCAGGATAATCTCGCAGTCAAAATGTACGATGTGAGTTCGCTACCAGAACGTGGAGAGACTTCGCCTATTACTCTGACATCGCGCAAAGACCTTAATGTCCATTTGCTACGACGAAGGACTTTGGCTTTAGGGCGCGCACCATTTGAAGATGGTATGTCTAGAAGATCTACAGAACTTGAGACTCCAATAGCAATGCAGTTCGATGACAACGACGAAGATCCGCTTGTAGGTATCTGCGCTGGCCAGGACTTTGGGCTTTTGACTACTGCTACTGGAAAAGTATGTTTTTGCTATGATTTTTAAAGAACGTGTAAACCTGAGATGATTTAATTGGCCTGATATATAAAATATAAATTTTTCAGGTATATTACACAGGCAAAGGGACAAGTCTAGGATACAAAGTGGCTTCACCGCACACTGGTCGGTGGACTCTCATGAAAGAGACCCTCTTCAATAGAAACGAACCTAATGTAAAGAAATGTAAAGTAATTCAGGTATGTTTAGTAAAAGTGTAAATTCATTTTATAAGTATTCTGTTTCAGCAGCAACTAGCGTTTTTATTATGTATTATTGTCAAAATATCTTATGTATTCAGGAGCTTAATGTTTAAAAAAATTGTTAAAAATTCCAACGTGCTTTCATATCACGAAACATTGAAAAATATTTTTCTAAAAATTAAATAGATTAAATGAGCTGGGTTTCAAAAATTATAACAATAATAGATTATAAATCACGTACGATTTTTGCAAGTTTTGATTGTAATTAAAACCTTTAAGATTTACTAGTTTTCGTTGATTATATATTACACGACTTTAATACCACACTAAACTATAATAAGTATATTAAAGGTTAATATAAAGGTTTTTAACAAGAAGTGTCTCTTTGTCTATGTAAAAAATTAACAAAAAAAAAATATGTAGATTCCATATTATTTTTCCAATTAACACAGACCTTAAATTACATATAGATTTTCAGTTAGAAGATTTAGGTATTTTTTTATAGATTTATATATGTATAAAATGTGTAAATATATTACGTCCATATAAATTTTTAGGTTGCTGTGGGTCATGAAGGTGTTCACGCGATTCTTGTTTTGGATAATGGTAATGCATTATTTACGGGAATCGCGCGTCGCGGTGAAGATGGTGATTCCGGCAAACACCGTCGCTCTCCAAAACCGACACGCCCTAAGAAAATTACTAAGGTAATACGCCTGTCCGCTTATGTTATCTTATATAAGTATGCATATGCTTAAAAAGTATTTGTGTTTTGCTATCAGGTCGATGGTCATCATGTGGTGTCCGCAGCTTGCAACTACGGTTCAACAGCACTCGTTACCCGCCAGGGCTTGCTGTTCATGTTTGGGAAAGACACACAGCATTGTGACGACGCAGGAGTTGTTACTGCTCTTAGGCAGGAAAAAGTGATTCAGGTAATAATCAGATTTTTTTAGTATATTTTAATTTTGATTCATTTACTGGCAATTCATTTGTTTACTCGTACCACGACGTTACGAATTGAACGCCTCAAAGGAACGCACCAATTGAAAAATTTTATTCATCGTCGTTTCACTTTGTTGTTGTCCATTCTCCTACACAAATTTTATTATTTAGTAAAATAATACTGTACATCCCACACATTTTACTCGTCGCCCGTTTACTTTATTTTACTAGTTTTAACGCCCTTCAACCTTGAACACAGTAATCATTTCTCACTACTGTTTGGTAGTATAAATAGGAGCTACAGTGGTACCCATCTAGTTTCTGGTGACAAAAGAGATCTACCGACGTAAATGTTTATATTTATGTTGTTTATATTGACAGGTTGCGCTTGGCAAAGCACATGCGATTGTCCTGTCGACCTTCGGACATGTTTACACTTTTGGCATTAACAACAAAAGTCAATGCGGTAGAGAATTCGGATACACTAAAGAAAGTAAGCATTATATGTTTATTTCCATCATTTTTTTATATTATAAAGTTTTTTATTTTATTTAAGTAGCTGCACGTAATCTGCGAATGTAAATACATTTGCCTAATAACAATCTTTTCACTCTTCTCTGGAAGACATCCGATATGATGAGTTTACTCAGTGATATTCTCTGTTTGTTACAATTTTCACTGATACCGAAATTATTTATATTTCTGAAGTTCGAGGTATAAGTTTCTCTACCCTTCGTCATCCGTATATATATATATATAACTGTTTCAATATCATTTGAATGATCACAAATCCTGTATTTCCATTCGACGGAACGATAAGACGAGTACGACTTACCTCGAGATATCTACGAGATACGCCCGCCATTAATAAAAATAATGCACCACATTGTACGCGCCGCTTTGAGATATACAACTCTATGTAGCGTTAACGTAATAATTTCATTAGTTATAAGTCCTTACCACAAACGCAGTAATTATTTACACTGCTATTTGGCGGCAAAAATAGATGCTGCGGTAGTGAACCTATCTGAATTCGTGATTCGTTTGTTCTTGTAGAAATGTATCCTCGTCGCTCGAACAAAGAGGAGGTGCGGATATGTGAAGGAGCGCACTCTTGGCTAACAGACTACTGTCGCATCTGCACCTTGTGCCGGCAGTGCACTGGTTTTGATACCAACTGCCAGTGTGGGTCTACACCCATTCGTGTACCTGGCGAGTAAGTGTCATTGTTAACAATTCACTAACATCAGATTGAACGAAGTTTATTGTGATTTTGGGGGATATAACATATTTAACGAAAAGTAAGGAAGGATTTTTTTTCGTCATAACGATGGAATGAACAGGACAGGAGTTAGGATAATATTACACCGATGTTCCACGAACATTAGTTTTCGTGGATTTTCGAAGTCAACACATGACTCACACCTGGCTACCTTTGGGGATAAATGATCTTGACATTAGAAAAGGACTCTACCCTTACTTGAGCCCCGTAAGTGAGAAAAATAGGAGAGCTAGGCTTTTACCGGTACATTTTTTATTGTAGTCGATGCGGCTGTGGTGAAGGCGAGAGCGGTTGTAACGTGTGTGGGATATGTCGTCGATGTGCAGAAGCGTCCACCTCATCACAGCAGGATAAATCTGGTGTAACGTACGACGACGTAGACGTGGCCCAGTCAGAGCCCAAAAACGGTACGTTTGCTGAACATAGAATTCCTATAAATTTGTTAGATCTCGTGAAAAAAAAAATATTTACTTCATAAATTATGTAATAAAAATTTTGTGTTGATGATTTATTGCATTGAATTTTTTTGGACTAGCTATATTACAAATTATGGTTGTCTTATGTGAATGAACAGAGGAGACCGCGAAAGACTTGGTATACGAGATGCAGATCGCGGGTCCGTCGACCGCTGATCCGGAGCGAGACGCTGGGGTTAAAGTGAGCAGTCTGCCGCCGGCACGTGTTGCTGTGCCGGGCGGCCATCGTGTCACTGCAATCGCTTGCGGCTTGCATCACTCCGTATTGCTCACTGAACACGGTAACCTAAAGCACTTTTTTTATGGCTTAGGCAACCTCGACATGAGTAGTGCGCTCGCTTGATATAGGTGGGCCATAACTACGTAGTGCTAGTTAGGATGGTGTACACTGCAGTGTATTGTGCCCGTCGCCTTGAGACATGAAATGTTAAGTCTCGTTATCCCAGTAATTCTACTAGTCCCAATGCTCTTCAAATCGGATCATAGTTATGTTTGCACATTACTATTTAGCTGTAGAAATAGACTCTGCGGAGTTCCTATGTAGACGGTCTCTGGGAATAAATACCTATTACCGATACCGGTAAAAGGAATGAAACAAGAAATAATACAAATTTTATATTATTTTCGGTAGGCGAGGTGCTCACATTCGGATCCAATCAACTGGGACAGTTAGGCGCTGGTGACGTCGCAACCCACCATCGCATAGTGCGTGTGCGCGTGCCTCGCGCCTCCGCCATTGCTGCAGGCAGCAATCATACTGCTGTGCTTACGCGCGACGGTGAACTCTTCACTTTTGGCTGCTATCAGGTGCATATCTATCAAGATCATGCTATTTGAGTATTACTGTTGATACATTGTACAGAAGTGAAACAATATCTTGATTCCCTGTTTATTTCCCTGTTCAAAACATTCCACCCGAGCAAAGGATGGTTGATGTTTATACGAGCTTCTTTTATTTTTTTAATTAATTAGTAAATTTATAAATATGTAAAATATTTGCACTTCGAGGTGTAGAATCTGGGACCTTTTTTTGCTAGGTAAGTGAGAAACCACAAAGCTGCGGAGACAGTTATAATTTAAATAATATTGATATCAGTGTAATGTACGTTCTTTTATTGTAATAAAAATATTGCTATTCATTAATTGGAGCAGAAAGGTTCTCTCGGGAGGCCGCGTATCGAAGACCTAAATCGGCCCGAGCGGAGCGCGGTGTGGTACGCGTTGCCAGGTCGCGTGCCCCGCCTTGGCTCCCGTCATGCATGTAAAGCGGTCTGGGTTTCCGCCTCTGGGGATCAGACATTCGTACAAGTCTCACAATCTGTTATTAAAACAGACACTCTCTTCAGTTCCACTATCACCGCTAATGGTAACAGTATTGGTAAGTATTTGAAAGAGTAATGTTATGGCAATAATTTTCATTTCAGCATGTAAGATAAAGTTATATTATTTACTCCCTTGTTAGTGGAGAACAGGTATCTTATTTAATCGGTTGTCTGTCTCTGTAATTTTATTGTGTATCGTATACATATAACTTCAATTTGAATTTGTCATTCAGTGATTATGATATTCTCTTATATAGTTATTATAAATTCAAAGATTATTGATTAATATTATAACTATTATACAGTATGTTGTAAATAACATTCTGTTTTTTTTTTCCTCCAGTAATTCTTCCAAACCGTCCAGAGCACACGTTTAAGTGTATTACGATAAATAGACTAGACGGCACCTGCAATGCTTGGACTGGATCGGAACAAGTAGACTTCGTAAATACACTGGCTACCCTAGATCCGTTATACGATGTGCTCTGGTGTTACCAGCCCCAAATGCGAGTTATTAAAAGTTACAACATACTAGCCTTTGATCCGAATAAGTTGCTACGCTGCTTTAATGATTCCGACTATGCTCCGGAGTCGGAGCTTGAGTATCCCAACTACGGGATGATGAGGAGATTAGAAGATTTCAAAGATCTCGAAACTTTTGAAAAGTCACACAATAATGAGGAGAAGACGCCGGAAAATTTAGCGCTCACGAACATGTCTGTTTTAAACCAAGATTTAGCTATTCCTAATGTGGCAGAATGTTTTGTTACAAGAATGCATGCTGCATTGCATCTGATGGGGTGTCTCGACTCACTAACTTATGCCCATGACAATAAGTAAGTTATTTATACTTTTTACAATAATAATAATTAACCGCTTTCTTAATGATCCTGCTGTTGGGACACGGAGCCTTATATCGAACCTGCGCATCTTTGAGACGTATACGTCCTATATGAGGCATGAGAGTGGAATTAAGAGGGAACCACTTAAAACGTCAAAAGACTGAAAGATGATCATAAATAAAAGAATTATTTTTGTCGTTTGTTCAACAGGCTTACCATAACTGAATACAAGGAGGAAACTACCGTCACTCCTATGGTGCCGGTAATGGAAGACTTTTTGACTGTCAATCGCTTCGGAAGTCATGGTGGAGGTTGGGGTTATTCGGGACAATCGATTGAAGCAATACGTTTCATGTGTGATACGGATATTATACTTGGTAAGAGAAAAAAAAACAAATGTTTTTGGTAAATCATATGTAATCTATAATTTATTTGCACTATCGCCAATGAAATTCTTTAAAATATTTTATGACGACGTGTACAATGTGGCGCAGTGTATAACATTCTAAAGTAGACGTATTAGTTTCTACTCTCATGTATTATTCATATGTGCAGGTGGATACGGTTTGTTTGGTGGTCGAGGAGATTATACTGCCAAAATCAAATTATACGATTTAGGGATGGATGGCGGTGACCAGGAGGGAGAAGGAGAGATACTCGCAGAGAGTGAAGAGATAGTGTATGAATGCGCCCCGAGGGACCGGTTTCCGGTTTTGTTTGATACGCCTATAACAGTCGCTGTAAGTTACATGATTATAGTATGGCATTTGAAATAAATCGCTAAACTTGAGTTAAGAGGGTACCTAATGATGATGATGGTACCAATTGTGTTAGATAGATACTTCCTCTCTCTTTTAATGTCCATTTGTAGTGTGTAATCGGCGCTCGTGCGTGGGCAAGTGCTACATTGTCCAACGATTTTTTAAAATTTTATTTTCAAACTTAAAAATACATAAAATGACATTGCGTTGCGGTCCCGAATGAATTCTTTTTTTTATTTCAAACATTGTTAAAAATCATATTAATAGACCATAATCATCATTCCATGCATGCATCACAATTAAGTGAAACATGTTCCTGGTGTAAAATATGTCAGTGGTTAGATAATCTAGCACTCTAGCGAGGTCATGGGAAACATACGCTAAAACGACTACTTGGACAGTAAATCATATGGTTTTTGTTTACAGAATCTATTTAATTACCAGCGATTTTTGTGTTCGAATTTGTCTGAACGTTATTTTTGAATGAATTTTTTTTTAATTAATATTATTCGCTTTTATATAACTAGTCTTAGTTATAAAATCATAAATTTAATATAGACGACGCACTTGTTTCAGGCTAGCCGATGGTATGTGGCTTGGGCTTGTATTAACGGACCTTCATCAGACTGCGGTTCTGCGGGTCAAGCAATGGTCATTAACGACGATGTCGGATTTCACTTCAAGACATCTAAAATGTCAAATAATGGCACCGATGTTAATGCTGGGCAAATTCCTTGCCTGCTTTACAACGTCTTAAGCCCAGAACAATCTATGCCTATCCGTCATGTGGAGAAATACGAACCAGTCATTGTACTATCGAGAAACGTTTCTCGCAAGGTCACGGTAGCCTGTTTTAAATCTCTTATAATCCTGATGCAATGGAGTTGGAAAACATTCAGAGATATGGTATTCGAAACAAACGGTTTAGTACCGATAAATTATCAAAAATTAAGTATGATGAAGCACCAAAAGAGGCTAGTTTATGTCATAAAAGCCTGTCTAAGACTCGTTAAGTCTTATATAAATGAGATTTATCCACAAAATAAGAGAAGGAATTCACATGAGTATATGTCTTTCTTCGAATCTATTGGAGATGTGCGTAATTTTATTCAACTTATAATGTCTGAACACACTCCTACATGTGCCATGGTGCCCCGCAGACCTGGGAAAGCTAGAGTTCACAGAGTTTGCCTCGTTCAATTTGCTCTGGAATTGACTAATTCTATTTTGAAAGAGGCTCACGATACCGTCACTTCTTGTTTCCACGCGTTTTTCCCGACACCAACACTTAAGTGGAACCATCTTTGTTCATTGCTGTTTCATGTTAAGGTAAGGTTATATAGATCCAACAGTGTG
Source organism: Ornithoptera alexandrae (assembly GCA_029030555.1). Lineage (NCBI taxonomy): Eukaryota > Metazoa > Arthropoda > Insecta > Lepidoptera > Papilionidae > Ornithoptera > Ornithoptera alexandrae. The sequence continues at coordinate 3,332,084 of JARDVY010000160.1, read as the reverse complement.
AGTCTGAAGGAATTTTACACAACGAGCAATTTTTATTTTATATACATTTCAGGACGGCAAGGTACCACCTGCGCAGATTCGTGAGTTGACGGCAACTTGTGCGGCAATGTGCGCGTCCCGCAGTCTCCAGGATGTGTTACAGTACATCGTGCCGGTGACGCACAGCTGTCTGCGAGCCGACGAACCGCGCCGCACGGAAAGATCTGAGATTAAAGTTAATATCACATAATTTATTATTAACAATACTATTAATAATGTTACAATTTGTTTGCCAGTAACTCATAATTGCTTATCATTATAAATTATGTACTACTCTGTATAATTTACTGCAAATTAAGTGGATATCTCACAACTCACAACTTTTTTAAAGGTTGTCAAGGACGCGCCGTCTAAATCAGCCACGGTCCCGCGTTCTTCTCACCTCCAAAAACCACCACCGGTGCCACCGAGAATGAATAATTTGCAAAAAGTATGTACTATTACATTAACGATGTTAATATGTATGTACCATAATAGTTTATTATAATTTGTCACTAGATCATTTAACCCTTTTTCGTGCAAGATGTTTTGGATTGAGGCTGGGTTCGGTTCCTCATCAGTTTGTAAGGCGGTTATACGAGTTATTGAGATTCAGTTTCTCTCAATTTAGATCATCAGTGAGCTTTAGTTTACACTGGAAAAATTGTGAGTAAATCAACTTTATCGGAGAAAAGACTCGTAAGAGAAAATTTTGTGTCTCGGTAATAGGCCGTTTTTTATTATATTCTGGATTTAGCATACAGTTTTTTATTTTGTTTTTGATGACTATTTTGAACAAAATTTATTAAAACAATGTATATTTATTTCACTTCATAACAATCGGTTATTAGAATTCATGATTTTTATATATAGCTTCAAGCGAGCACTGACGCTAAATCCTCCCATATGGACTGGCATTTGATGGACGTAGTACCACGACTTCTGGACATCGTAGTAATTCCGATTAAACAACAAATGGCGACGCGTCAATGCAGCAAGTCTCACGATCATGGCGAGATTGGACAGCAGGAGCGCCTTGCTGAGTTTTGCAGCAAACTTGTGACGCGTATTATCGCTGAGCTCTCGTTTAGCACTGCCGAGGCAAGGGTAAATGTTTTTCTATATTTTAATACTACTTCAAAAACTAATATTACAAATGTATAATATTTACTACCGCTCATACGTCAAAGTATCAAATAACTCGGTACTTTCGCTAGCTCCGTTGTACAAGAGTTCTTTCGAGTCGGATGTGAGACTAATGATATTTACTACTGAAAATAGGGATTCTAAATGTGTGAGCCGTATGTTCAGCGTATTTATTAGTAAATTGTACTTAATCAAGCGCGTTTAGGTTTATAATATTATGAGACTAATAATTTGTAGGAGGAATTGGACGCGAATGCTGTTAAACACCTGATCACACCGTCTCGCTTCATTCGCGTTAACCAGAACCGCGCTTGGAATACGGGCAATGGGAGCCCCGATGCAATATGTTTCACTGTTGACCGTCCTGGCATCATGCTTGTAGGCGCTTGTGTATACGGTGGACTTGGAAACTATGAATATACACTCGAATTGATGCATGATGTAAGTATATAAGAAAAGTACACATTTCATACATTAAAAAAAACACATTTCATAAATTCAGCCAAAGTATTCTATGGCATGACTTCCTTATGTAGTAACTGCTGCAAATATTTGTTGTAAATTTAGTGTAATCTAAATTTTATACTATTTCTAAATTAGGTTCGTACCACCATCGAAGAACCGAAACCAACTCATTGCTGGATCAGTGTTGACGTTACGCATGGAACATTCTCTGGAGCCGATTGCCAGCATGACATGGCGACAATTAAGTTTGAACGGCCGATTCTGTTGAAGGTAATATTTTTGGATATTATCTAAATACATAGTGGAAGCCAAATTTAATACGTTAGTACTTATATTCGATAATGATATTTTAATAAAGATTAGAAAAAGAAGTTGTGAGTATGCAGCTCATCTACCATCAGCGTGTTGTAAGTAAAAGTAACTGAGTTAGAGGGCGCTTCAGCTTATGAATTTACTGACATAATGGCACACCCTTTTGTCTCACGACGATAAGTGCACAGTGTTGAAGTACTGTAGCCTCTTTTTTTACGGTCTGTTAAAACTTTTATCTGTAGTATTACATCTTTTAGTATCTGTGTATCTTTATACAAAAAATGTTTCTCATTTCTTTATTTCATGTTCCAAAGAACTTTCACATACACAATACTGACGATTAAATTAACTTTTAGGAGGAGTACAGATACGCCATTAGATTATGTAACCACGGCGGACGTACGGTAAACGGCGACTGTGGTCTACCTTCAATAAAAGGGCCTGACGGGACAACATTCAGTTTCGCATCTTGTTCTTTAAGTTTTAATGGCACAACATTGGCGAGGGGTCAAATTCCTTGCTTAATGTACTATGGGTTAGTTTATTGATATGCTCCATGTTTTTATTATCATATGTTAATTGGGACTACTTAAACAAAAATTAAAATTTCATTAGAACATCGACGATGCTGTCTAATGCAGTGGAGAGTACTGATGCTATTCTGACGACGTTGCGAACAATGACTATGCGCGTGACGTCGATGACTATTGATCGCAGCACAGAGCTATTTTGTTCGTTGCGGAACGAACTGTCAGCGGAGGAACTGCAGCGCAACGTACCAGTGTTGCAGCACTCACCCGTCGTGAACACCCTGCTGCCATATACCCTCGCCAATCTTGAAACTCTTGACGACGCTAAGGTACTTAAAAATCGCTCTAAATTATGTCCCTTGCTACGAATTTTAATAGACACGCAAATCTTATTTACTTCTTCTTCATAGAGTACCATCTTCTTTTGAAGCTCAGTGATCATCAGGTAATCTACATTCTCATATGAAATATTATATTCTTTACAGAGTTCGGTTCAATTATTGGAGATGATCCATAAAATACTTCCTCACGTCGCAGCAATGAATTTGCTCGTGCCGAGTACTGATGAGTTATCAAGTTCTCCTACTCACTACTATACTTGGGTAGAGAGTGAGCATCCGTATCAACCAGCTACTGTAACTAACATGAGGTAATTAAGAAATTCCCTATTAATCATCAATTTGATTTACTTACAAATAAAATCTCAATTTTTCATTATTTCCAATACAATCGTCGGTTAAATTATTTAGTTTCAATATTTCAGCCTTCTAACCTTCATTACTAAACATAGGCCTGCCCTATTATGACAGTAAATAAGTACCCCACTACCACGGTAGAATATAAGAATATAGAGTTGAGTTTCGTTTCTCATATAGGACTAGCTCATAATTCTCACTGGGGGCGGCCGAGTCCTTTAGCAGAAACAAATGTCTCCTTCACGTTAGATAAAAATTTAATAGTGTAATTATTATTTTAATCTATTATCATTTTTATAATCTCCACCTATGGAAATTCTCTGTTGGATACAGGTCATTTATAATATATGCTATTTTACATTTGATTTTTATTTTGTAAACGATGTGGATGGATGGATGTGGATATAATAAAGTAATCTTTTTTTCTAGAGTGCTTTTTCCTTCAAGTGTGTCTTGGATAGTCCTTGAGATGGATCCTCGAAGCATTACTGCACAACCAGAAGATACATTGACAATTTACGCGGCGGCGGGCGTCCCGAAACAGAAGTGTCAATGCGTACACGAGACCCCCATATCTGAGTCGCCCTTCCGCAAGGTATATAAGGTAGAAAATCGTCCATTTATTCATTAATTCAATATAATTTCGGTGTTTAAAACTAATAATAATATCTATATGTATGTATATTTAATTTTTAATCTTCACGTGGAATAACCGATTATTAACATATTTTATTGCGAGTGTCTTAAAATAAAAAACCGAAACAACGAAGTTTTTATAATTAATGAAAACCAAAAATAATATTCATAATAACAAAATTCCCTGTCATTAGAAAAGGTTTTTTTGTAAGAAAAAATTAAAACGTCGATAAAGAAATATTATTTAAGTGTGAAAAAGTCAAAATGACTCCTAACATTTATTTATTATAAAATATGACGAATTACAAAGTCATAAACAAAGCGTTTAGCTATCACAACCACATCACGGTTGTGTAAAGAAGTATTTACAGAACATCAGGTTTCACATTTCGAACACAGCGACACTGCCCTCATTCACATTATGTGTATACCTCTTAACATGTAGATGCTAGCAGAAACACACAGAACGTTCCGAGCTGCACCATTATTAGTAGCAGATTTAACATTTAATTATTATAAACAATTGTTTATATAAATTTAGATTAGAACAATTGCTCTATTTAGTCAAAGATTTTTTTTCATAGAAACCATGATATCCCAATTTATAATGTGGTCGTAGGCTCTATACGTCTGAAAAAGCGCGGATGAAAATCCCCTCTGTTTGAGCTTACGGTAAATGAAACCATCTTTAAAACATATAATCTGGTTAGATTTTTTTTATTTGTAATTTTCGTTAAAGCGACTGATACAAATGTCAGTGGAGGAAGGCGAACCTGAAGATCTAGGAGATGATGGAGATGTTGAATCCAACTGTATTCACCATAACAAATCATACATCAGTGTTACGCCTCGTTTAGCCAACGTGTAAGTAAATATTAGTATACTAAAAATCTCAACTGTTGCTTGTAATTTTCCAAATTCATTTTAAATGTTAATTTAAATTGTTCATATTAAATTTATTCTCTTCATTGTTACAGGAGTTCTGCATACCCACAGAAAGCACTTTTGATACCTGGCAATGAAGTAATATTTTCATTGGAGACGGCATCTGATTATCTGAGTGACTACAACAACCCTGACAAGTAAATATATATAACCTTATACTACTTTTAATTCCTCTTAATAGGTATCCCATACTTTAAAAACAGCTAAATTGAAGTATCTTTGCCAAACAAACCTCTTTCTCAATAAAAGTATTGGGGGACATACAATCAAGGATTATTTTTAAGTTCGTTATTAAAACTAAAATATGAGAGTGAAAGCTTTTACTGGATTTTGTTCACAGTGGTAATATGGACAATCGTTACGGGTTCCGATGCCTCTGCGTAGGCTATGAGGACACACCGTTTACAACTCAAAGGCAAGGTCTTCTTTTATTGGAGATGGAGCTAACATACGCTGGAGCGGCATGCGCTTCTCGCCTTTTGGCTCCAGACTTGGATTTGCCGCCTATGTCATTTAGTAAGTCCTTTTATTAAGCAGTTATTTAATAGTACAATATGTTTATGGTGTCTTAGGTATGCAAAAAAAGAAAGAAGGCATGGTTTAATGCAAGATTTTACTGATGGTAGGTTCCTGTTGCCGTAGACCGTTTAGGTGTCGATCTACAGCAGCAATAGGTACAGGCGGTATTACATATCACTGTACTACTTATTTTTGCAAGAATACAGTATTTTGTAAACATTGTGTGTATTTCGGTTTCAAGGACGTTGGAGCTAATGGAATTACTAGGGTTACGAGAATTATTAATTTACTTTAAATTACGTGAACATTTTTTATTTATGTTTATTAAAAAAATAGGTGACAATGAGGCTGTGGATGTTACAGCGGCCTAGGTTAACAGACGAAACAGCAACGTTTACGGCACCAGACACACTATTAGGGTATCTAGCCAGTCGAGTTTGAAAAACCTACTACAAAACAAACTTAAACATGTGGTTCCAGAATCGAACCTAGAAAATCCCAAGTAAAATTATAGTTTTTCAAATCGCATCTAATTAAAAAGTGTATAAAATTATTACAAATTCTCCACGATTAGCAAAAGTCTATTTGTATGCACATACCTCTTTTATCTAAAGCACCCGAGTGAGATGCGTGATTAAAATATATGAATATTATTATAGAAATCTATTTTATAATTTCACGTTAGTAATGTAGAGTACTAATTTGTTGTATGGTATTAATGTTGGATCCTGTGTATGAAGACCTTCCGTTACTATTGCAATTCTTTTAAGTATACTAGTTTATATTGTAGTCGCAACAAGTTTTCATTGTTTTATATTTCATTTATATTTATATTCATTTATTTCATTGATATATGGATGTGAATCACCACAATGTGGATCGATGATCTGGCGGCTAACTCAGGACCCATAGTTCTAGAGATATTTATGTATGATGTGTACCGGACAATGGGAGTAGAAGAACTTTGAAATAGATATAGAAAATTCCTATTTATGTAAAGTTTCTGTCATTAACATATAAATGAATTTCACAGCAACCCTGGCGGATATCCAATTTCTGTCGGTGTGGGGCGGAGCGAAGGAAGGCGAAGCGCCCGTAGACAATACAGAATTTACTTTCATCTCGCGCGGCTTAGAGCTGTCCTCACCGCCCACCATTCACCAAGTTCTTGATGGCCAGACTCTTACGCGGTAAGTATTTTTGTACTCCTCCATAGGATGGATATCATATGGATAACTTATAATCTTGATGAATATTTAAAATTTTATATTGTGTGATTTAATTTTAATTGATGAAGCATCGACTCCTGCGAGATGTTCACATTTTAAGTGTAAAGCCTACCCAAAAAAACGAGGCGCTACTTTGGATGATATAGACTGTACCACATTGTGTTCGTCGCTTGGAGCCATAAAATGTTAAGTTACCCCACTAAATTTAACTAGTGCAACACTCTTCAAATAAAAAACAATATGTTTGTATAGGGTGGCGCAAAAATAACCTTATAAAAAGTACCTTATTACCTGTGTTATAAGGTACTTTTTATAAGGTTATTTTTGCGCCACCCTATACATTACTATTTGGCAGGAGAAATACGCACTGCAGAGGTAGCTATTAATGTTGGACGCTCTTTCGTAACAGAATTTTCCATCACTATATACCGGTGCTAGTTATATATATAATACTTAAAATAAGTATATACTTAATGATTTCATAAGATAATATAAGAAAAAGATTAAGGATGCCACTGGTATCACAATGTGGAAATAAAAATTTTCAGATTAATTTTATGTCATATTACTTTGAAGACAGATATTTTTAAAATTATAGAAAAAATGTACTTAATAGATCAAACGGCTATTTAGTGAATTGTTAAAGTATATTTTGGGAGTTTAGTTTGTGTGATTGAGCTGATAATTACTTTATTGTAAATTTTCCAAAGTTTGTTATCCTTTAGGAGGAGTGCGTAAGTATATGTATGTAATTTGCAATAATATCGCACAGCATTTGTTAATCAGAAAAAATTTAAGAAAGAAAATTAAAGTGTTAATTGATATGTACATAGGACAACAGAAAATGATATGGGTATAGGCTAAAATTGCGTTTGCGCATATTGGCTAAGCGAACACTGCATCGTTTGTCACATTATATGGAGCGATTAAGTTATTCCTCATCTAATTTTAAAGAATTGTGGGGTATATCTACATACGTTCAATATATGAATATTTAGATTACCGTGATTTATTTTCGCAGGATTTATTTAGAAGCATGTATATTATTTAATATACTCATTTGAAATATTTAATTAATGGTCAAATTGAGCGGAAGAGCACCTCGCTACAGTTAAATAATGTATTATAAGCAAATATGTGTATTCACTTTGTAATGTTCCATGTGCATTATTGGTACAATTGCTCTTGCAACTTTAATAATTGTGAAACTTCTTAGTATAATAAGTTTAAAAAATTACTTCGCTGTAAATTTGCCTTATTTTTATGCAGCTGTGGTAGTATCTACCCTAACGGACTCCCGCAACCTAGCACATTGAGTAATATTATTATATATTTACGCTCGCTACATAGTTTTCTGTAATAAAAACATTACTTTCATTATAAAGGTATCATGAGTGGTTCGGGTGATTCGAGGAAATATCAACTCATTCCATCTGAGTCACATTCGCAAAGCAACGCAACGGAATGCACGTACATCTTATATTATACCCCATGAACCATTGGTGAAGTCCAGAAAGACGTTTATCGTCTGATGATAGTGATGATATAACAAGAAGTTCACCTGTATTTATACGTAAATCTGTAAAAACACATATTTAAGAAATCATTATATAACATGAAACAAATAATTGTACATGTAACAATTTGTATCTTTATTTTTTTTTAAATAACAATGTCTATCATAATTTTTGCTTGATATTAAACGAGGCCTGGCTTCGTTGATAATACTGATAATCATGTAATACTAAACTTGGCACATTTTAGACTGACCATACATTGAGGTAGAGTACTTATCTTGATTCATAAGCAAATGTGTGTATAAATCGCGTAAAATCATATTTATAAATCAGTGGTAAGAAGCTCTGCTCTTTCCACAACGATATGAAACTCTGTCTCTCTGTAAGTTTTCCCGTCCGGCATTACTATTTGCAATTTCTTCTTTTTTTCATTTTCATGTTTTACTATAAGGAATATTGCGATTGCCGCTGCGATCGCTACTATTACTACACCCACGACAACATATATCCAGAAGTTTTGTTTGAACGACCCGCATCGACTGTTCACATATGTTGGTATGGAGACATAATGGTTTTCGAGATCATACCAGCAGGAGACAATTCCGCCTTGTTCTTTCAACACTTCACGCCACTGGTCAGCTAGTTCACAACTGCATGTTACATTGAGATTCAAACCGTCAACGCGTAAAGTTAGAGTTGTCCGATTAAAAATCAGTGAAGATGGGCTTAAATTTGTCACTGTGTTATTATCTATTACTAGCTCTTGTCGGCCGTATGTTGACAATACGTTTGTGTCAACACTGAACCCGAAGAACGCCCCTTTTTTTAATGATTTCACAGTATTATTTCTGAACGTAATTGGTCCTTTTGAAATTACGCGAAATCCGTCTCCTTCTAAAGAATCAATAATATTGTTCTCTATTAATACTCTCTTTGGTGAATTGACGAGGTATGCTAAACTAGACAAACGTTCAACGATAACTCCATCCATTCTTAAGAAATTGCTGACTTCCACATCAGATAGAAATCTACTGGGTATGAATCCTATCTCTCCACCGCGAAGCACAAAGTTCAAGGTTGAGAACTTTTTGAAAGATTGTATTTCAATATTATCAAAAATGTTATTAATTAGTTCTATATTTTTTACACCAGAAAGACTAGAAAAAGCAAAGGGTTTTAGGTTATTGATGCGGCTGTTGCTGATGATTATATCATTTACTCGACCTTGCACTGCATGTGACGCAATCTCGTTAATTGTGCTGTTGTCAATGTTGATGCGTATTCCGGGATTCATCTCACTATCCCGGGAGAAAGGTGACCATACGAGAGCGTGCTCGTTGAATACTGCGTGCGCTACGTTCCTGATCTCCAAATTGCGGAGGTGGATGAGTCCACGTATCGTGTCTGGTAGAAAATGTACTCTGGTACATCCATCGATGATAATACCGGTTGCTGTTGACGGTACGCGGTATGATCCGTCTGGTCTCAACGTTACTTCCTACAAAAAAAAAATATATATGTACTCCTACTATTCTACACCGAGTAATAAACAGTAATCTAAATGCACCATAATGTATTATCATAGACTAAACTGCACTGATTTCAGCAATAATCATATGACAAATTTTAGCTCACCCAAGGCTTTCTTTACTATTTAGTTTTTGATCACATGGACGAGTTAAGCAATTGAGGATACTTACATTGTTAGAAGAAGTGCAGTTGCATATAAGACGCGTGAATGAATCACAGCGGCAGGCCTCGTCGTCACAAAGCGTCGGCACAATCTGGGCCTCAACCTGGGCCACCAGTGCAACGAGCAGAGGCCAATACGCGGGCCAACGCATGCTACAATCCCGACTCGTTTATGTCACCATTGCAGTATTTCACAGATAACCTGAAATATTTTTAATTTCCGCATAAATAATAGTGGCAAATAACATTTTTCGAACCGCCATGGATAGCAATTTATGAACAAAAGAAAACCGTTAACCAATCCAGACCTGATGGAAAGCGGAGACGTAATCTAGGTGGTAAATCGCACTAATCTATATAACAGGCCTATTCACTTTTTTCGTGAAACTTCTACGTCATAGCTTATCGTAATAGCAAAGTTCAATACAATATTACGAATATTTTGAAATAGACTAAAATTGATTCCACAAAAATAAATAAGATACTATATATCTAGTTAAATTTCTGAAAAAATTATAAAGTCCTTGTACATTTTATAATAAACATCGTTGTATATAATAAGAATGCACGAAATGTATATATATATATATATATAAATTAAAATAAATATTTTATATTAAAATCAATAGCGACTAAAAGTAATAGTACCAGTATGACTACTTGACCTATAATGAATTCTAGGAATGATAACTTAAGATAACATTTCTCTGCGGTCCTGTGTACTGCAAAGTAATATTTTTGTTATCTCTTAGAAGCGTGTTGTGTCTGAATGGAATATTGTATTTGCTTAGAATCGTTTTATTTAATTTATTATATAGATTTTCTGTTTTACATTCTTTATACTATTGAATTTATCGGTATTTTTATTGTAAACATTGTGTCTATAGGTACTTTATTCATTGTTCATCGTAAAGATTTCCTTTTATAATATGATATAATTTATTCAAAGAATCTAAATATAATTAATTGTTTCTTTTCACTAAAACATATTGTTCATTATTTATTTTACGACAAAGTAAATGTAGCCTATTGTCTAAGTTAATATAATATTTATTATGATTTATGTACAAATAACGTACTTACTTTTATATCTGCTATGTGAGAAATAGAATAATTTTACTTGTTATTATAAAATACAACAATTACACTAAATTGAGTCCTGGACACTAACTGGCTTCGTTGTGAATCAGCTAGGTATCGCCTTATCTCTTCTCTTATCAGATAGGTGGTTAGAAGCTGGCCATTCACGGCGCGTTGAGCTACTCGATAGTGATTTTAGCAAGGTTATCAGAACTGATATTACGACTTTGTTTTCTTGGTTGTATGTTGCCTGGTTTTGCTGTTATAACTTATAAAAAAAAACTTCAGTTCCTAATTTATATTGTAACAATTAAATTGTTTATCAATTTATAACGGTACACTATTATCCCACGTACTAAAAAATATCTTTTCTCGTTAATTTGGGTTTTTTTTTTCAAATTCGTATATTATCCTTGGTGTGTCTGACTGACGGCTATGCTAATTACACCGTTTCTCGCGTTATTTTCGCGTTAGAATGACACTTTGAATTTATGTTTGCGTTCATTTGATTACGCCACTCACGGATCTCCTTCAAGGCTTCTAAATGTCGCACATAATATACTGACATTTTAATAGAAAATATCATATAGCTTTTAAATTTTTTATTTTATTTTAAAATTTCATAATCTTTATTGTACCACTGGTCTCCTTGTGTTTCACAATTTTAACCTACAATAACTTTAGAATTATCTGTTTTTGATTTTTATCACTTATTAAACATGGGTTAGCTTTATTTTTCCAATAATGCAAGGCGAAAAGTGTTTAAGATTTAGTTATCAATTATTTTTAAGATGATCATTATCTCAGAGTTATGTCTGATCGTAATTTTTTTATATTTTCACCATGAATTCCAATATTTGTAAGAGACAATACGGTACCATCATCATCAGCCGATAGACGCCTATTGCTGGACATAGGCCTCTCTCAAAGATCTCCACATCGATCGGTTTCGCGCTGCTCTAGTTGTACAATACAGTATAGTGAATATGAATCTAAATCTTCAAGGCAAAAATCTTTTTTTGGGTATTTAAAGGAAACTACCAATGTCGATTGTCTATTTAAAAAAGGATATTCTTCAATTATTTTAATTTACTTTTAACAATTATACAGTGTTGTTAATATTTAAAATTTTCAAAGAGATTAAATATTATTTATTTCGTTATGAATGTCACTTACATGCTGAGTTCTAAATGTGAAGGTGCTGCTTGTTTCTATGTACTGTTTTTAATAGTACTATTTATCACCATGGAAATGGCTTAAGCAATTTTAATAATTTTACTCTCTGCATGTTTCAAAATTGTGTTTGGTTAATCTCTGTTTTCGCTTAATGGTGTTTATAATATCCATCGTATTTGAAAACTAAATTGATTTCCATTGGCAGGAGACACTATCATAAAATAATGCTTTTAAGAGATTTTTATAAAATAGCGACGTGGACGTTCTTTAGCGGTTATTATTATAAGTCTAGTTATTTATTTAACAAATTAAATATGTTTTTAATTTTGCCACTATTATAAATATAATAGACAATGTAGTTATGTCATCATACGATACTTTCTCAGTAAGTCGTTTGTTTACATTTTTTGGCTTTGTGTTTTGAATCTCTGTTTACATTTATTCTCGATTCTCAGAAGTTCGCTAAGAGTTAGACGAGTCGACCTCACTAACCTTTTATAATACTTTGTTTTTGTTTGTTCTCTGAAAACATTATTTTTGTGACTTGAACACTGTTTTGGCCACTACGTTTTTCTCACAATTTTAATATTTATAACATATATTTACGATCTCGTAGTACAATGTGGGGAATCCAAACAACGATTATTAGCCAAGTAACTTCACCGCGCATGTTCGCTCTTGTCGTAATTGTTTCTAACCTCAATGAGGTTTTAATAAAAATAATCTCGATTGGTGTTTTAAAAGATTTTTAAAAATATTTAATAAAGGACAGAGTTAAAATCTACTAGGCAACTTAATAAACAGATATATTTTCAATATTCCGTTTTTATTAGTAGTAGTTGCATATAAAAATAATAATAATAAAAGGACATCATCAGTGATTTAGAATGAATACATTTTTAACCAAAAGTGGTACTTTTAAAAACATCTAAATAGTATTTGTAGATCATTTCAAATAATTATTACATAAGTATTCGATGAATGTCATAAAATTATAGTATTGTAACACTGAAAACTTTTTCAACCATACGTCAATCATTCATTGATAGTCATACGTTATTAAATTCTATTATTGTATTAAACTAAATTTCTTCAGATGTTAAGTAACATATTTTAATGCGAAACTGCGTAAAACATGTATTTTTTGTTTTATGTGAATATTGTTTATAGTGCGTTTGCGTAATAGCGATATATTAACGTTGTATATTATATCAACGTAGAACATTCCAGCGTTCTTTATAACAACGCAAACTAAATACGTGTATACTGTATAGTACACGAATATACAAATCGTTCCGTACATAAATTATTATTTGTTATTAGTATTACTATACGATTTTTAGTTAATATTTTATATTAAAACACGTAACTAACCCTTTGTTAAGAAGCTGTACTCTTTCGCATGTTTAATTTGAAAGATATAATTCTAATTCTGATATATGATACTTGTATTCAACGATCAATCGTGTATTGCTATATGAAATGTGAGATCATCTGTGTAACGTGCATTAAATTGCTAAATATAATACTTTTCGTCATACTACAAGTATCAGTAGTATTAGTAATCCTTGTTAATTCATAAAATCTAACTTTGTTTATAATACTTTTTCCTTTAAACATTCATGAATAAAACAACATTGTTTGATACAATGTTTGCTATAGTTTTACTTAACTAAATAACGTTTAAGGAAATGTTTATTATTCTTCCCTTAAATTTTATGATTTTTTTTTTGATACGTTGAACAGTATTTACACATTAAATATACGTGCTGTTTATTGCTGTTCTTCTATGCCAATTATGTTGCTTGTTTGATATAATCTAGTCTGAGTCTTTTAATTAAGTTATTATTCTTATCATCCGATCGTATTCGTAATGACGTTCATTGGATTTTATAAATTGCTCTTTCCTTTAACTGCCTGTTATATAACTCAATCTACTTATTGTCTAAAATATTTGGAAAAGTTTAACTATGTTCGCCATTAAATAAGTTTGTTTATTTTTCTTTGTACAAACTTAAACTTCTTAAATATTAAATTTTTCTCTAGTCTAAATGCAGTCGAATTTGTTTCTTTTACGCGGCGCTTTTCTCATGTTTTAACTGTTTACCAGCTATGACGGCAATTTAATCATAACCGCGAGGAAATCCAGTTGCAATACAATGGGCACCTCGTCTGCACCTAGCAATGGAATCGTAACCTACCATGACGCACACGTTAAACACTAATATTTAAACGTAGTTTTGATTCAAGATTTTGGTACTAAGCCAATAAATGAACAAACACCTAAAATCTTATGAATTGTTGGTGATTACTAACCTGTTGTATGTCCACAAGGACGGACGTTTATGCTTAGTTTTATAGCTACACCGTCACACTTATTCTTGTCCACTCAACGATGTTCACACGATAACGGGTAATGATTTGTTTGTTAGTCGCGTGTTATGTTAGCTCTGGCACATGCAGCGAACAGGTCGGCGGGCGCTCGACTGTTCCGCCGAGCGTCGCGAGGTGCGTAATACTGACCTTTGTGACTTGTGTTCACCGCCCACCTACCTACCGACAGCATACTCAACTGCTGCGAATCCATATTATGTGGTATATCCTGTTCGTGTTGCAGAACCCGTGTTATATGATGTAATGAAGAGATAAACGTTTATTGCGTTACAAGACCAGAACCGTTAAGTTACTAAGAAATTATTACAAAAAAATCTCTTATTACTTTTACCTTATCCGAAACAATCATCAAGTATTTTTAGTAATAAATAATTAAATATAAAAATTTACCGTAAATATACTCTTCTCTCTTCTTTGCTCTAAATTTGAGGCTGGAACTCGAGCTTTGAATAGTTGCTAACTAGTACGTTGTAGCGACGATAGCTCAATTTGTACCTTCCGTAAAATTACGCACTATAAGATGGGGAAAGGTGTAGGTTCGATTTTGAGTTAGAGCTTCCGGTATATGAAAATATCGTGGTTAAATGGATATCCTTCAAAACAACGAGATTGGAGAATATGAGATATGCTTAAAAAAATAAACCTCCAAAAGTAATTAATTTAAAGGAAACGCTACTGAAATAATTTAATTTTTTCTGTTATATAATACCTATAATTTGAACACTAAATTTATTATTTTTAAGTCCATTGACTTTATTGTTCCATGGAGGTGTGTGATACAGAGGAAGTTGTATTCATAGCGTCAATTGTCAGTAAGTGGTCCTCCGGAGGGTCCGTACAAAAACCGTTAATAGAATCACTGCAGGGATGATGCACGCACACGTTAAACGTTATAATACACTACTATCCGTACTACACAGTCGTGTATTATGTAAGTTTAGAAAGATATTTTTTTACATTAATACCAAATAACAGAACAATATATAAAAATCTTTACAACTTTTATTATAACAAAATGAATGTTGTTTAAGTTAACGTATATTAATATATCTGTTTGTAACGTCTGAACGATGTAACTACAATTAGAGTGTGATACGTATCAACTTTATGTATGTGTTAATAGATATGAGTTACCACGATATGGAGATACTATCCAGGCATCAGACAGTATTTGTTTATAAGAAGCCCTTTGAGTTTACGTTCAAATTCGGCGCTCGCATATAATTAAACTGTTTCAAAGAAGATTTAACTGCTACCACTCTTTTGTACTTGTTTTTCTTTTAAATTTCTGTGAGCCTATAGAGTAAACAAATTATAAAAACAGATAATTATTGTATGTCTTTCTCTCAAATTCGAAATTGCAATACGATATGTTATAATGCTATGTTCTAAATCTTTGAGTTCGATGAAGCTGTAAACACTGAAAATATACCGATCACAGTTAAGAGTGTAACTGGACCATTTAGTTTGTAACTTTGTTTATTTAAAAATGACTATACTACTTATAAGTTTTTTATTTACACTTCGCAGCATTACTTTGTTAATATATGTTTCGATACTTGTCTCGTATTATAGTCATAATTCAACACCTTAGATGAATATTTCGTACAGTTTTGCTATTATTTTGACAATTCAGTATGAAAATAGGTTTACCGTCTGTGTTGTTGTTATTTTCATTAAAATTATTAGATTTTTTTAATGTTCGAGACAAGTCTATCCGCTGCTTATTTTTAGGTCTCCGACTTGTAAAAAGCTAAAATTTGGAATATATTCATGCATTTTAAATTAGCTTTCGTTTTTGATTCATATCAATCGCGTCGATAAAGCTTTATGTTTAGTTAATGTTTATATTCTGCAAACTTGTTGCTCTTGGAGAAGGATAAAATTGACCTGTTGACAATTGTTAGAAAAACATACTATAAGTTATGTTAACAAATCCTTCATAGTAAATGAATGAAATGCTTTAGATATCTGACCTTTGCATTTTGTGAAAGTTATAAATCGTATAATAAAACAAGTGTTAATATTTAACATTTATTTCTGGAGTAACATCGATGGAATAACATACATTTTCTTTACGATAAACAATGATTGTATTAAATTAAATTTAGTATTTTTAATTTTACATTATTTTTTACAGAATTTCAAACTATTTGGAAATAATTTTAAGCTTGAAGCATTCATAATTTCATTGAACGCCTGTCATATATAATATATATATACAGGGTGAAAGTAATAGATGTAAAAGATCTGGAGGGACTAAAGTATAGCTCGTATCCTATCCAATTAGTAATCATAACGTAGAGGCTAAAACTTTTAAATTAGGTTCTTTAAGTCGTGATAGTAAAAAATAAGGGGTCATACTTATAAATTTATTTAATCTTAAAATATTTTTTTTTTTGTAAAAAATCCGTATAAAGTACACAAATAAGTACCTGACTGCAATACCTATCCGATAAGGTATAGGAAAGTACATAGTGTCGAAAATTTACAAAACAAAACACTCTTAATAAAACCAAATACCATAAAATATCCAACTGTAGAGACTCATAAAAGTAGACGCCCCGTCGGCCCTTAATTGGACCCTTTTGTTTTTGTTGTAACACGTGCGAGCTTATTGTTGTCGCTTTAGATAGTCGTTTAAGTATGACACGCCTTATTTTTTACTGTCACGCCTTTCAAAGAACCTAATTTAAAAGTTTTAGCCTCTAAGTGATGATTACTAATTTTATTTGATAAAACAATGATTAAACAATAATTATTACATTAAAATTTGTGTAGAAATAAAAACATCGAATTTTTTCCTAGAAAATCAGGAATTTTTTTGAAGAATATTCAAAAAATTAATAACTCCAGAACCATTGTTTTTAGATGGGGTAATCCATACATAGATAGTCGATACGATACGAGCTATACTTTAGCTCCTCCAGATCTTTTACACCTATTACATCCTGTATATATATTAATTTATTCGATCTATACATTTTACAATGACGATTAATTAGTTATGATTAAATAATAACGAATTGAGCCCAGATTACAGCGTATATAGTTGATATTTATGTATGGATAAATATCATTTGGCATATAATTTATTAAAAACCGAAAAGGGAAAATAATTTCATTAGGTTCAGTAATTAATTGTAGGTAGTACATTATGGATAGCCTAAACATAAATAAGAGATGTGGTAACACTTTGCCCACTCTCAGGAAAGTAGTGAATGAAGATCACTTCCATGTGCCGACATCCATAAAATTTTGGGGATTTAAATGCGTATTTAAACTACACAATAAATGTTACGTAGTATATTTTTTAATACATATTCCTAACCTTAACAAGACAAGGTGGCGTACTAAGTTCATATATCATCATAAAAAAATGATTAGTGCCTTGTTGCTCAATGCATATTACAATAAATTCTAATGATTTTTTTTTCAGATCGTGACAGAAACGTTATATATAAGTTGCACTAAGTAATAAAATTATAGAAGACGTACAAAATTATTATTTCATAATTATTAACTACGATTGATAAATATCTATTAATATTCTCAATATTGTTGCTTAAAAGTTACTACATAAGAGATAAAATGTTTTTTATTCTTGATGTTAGAAAAGTTTCTTTTTTGTAGGTATAAACTAGGTAAAATGTTTCAAAATTTTACAACATTCGTATGTATTTCTACGTCCTATTAAGTAAATACATGCGAACTAGAATGTCTTTTTATTCCAATAATATTATTAGGAAGGTAACTTCTGTTTGGTATGTGAACTTTTTTAATTTAGTTTTGATTTTCAATTACGTTATTAAAAATGTTGTGTAGCAGAGGCCAGTGCTCTTAGTACAACTTTTACATGAAGCAAAGACGTAAAGCCTAGTGAGCAATTACTTAATACGACAAAATGTGCACAAAAGTAAAACTAAATTATTTACAACAAAACATTAATACAACCTCTTTTCTGACTTGCCATAATTACTTGTTATTTAACATAACTACAAATGATTAAACGTAAACAAAATTAATATCACAGCAAAGAAATGCTCAAGCATTGTCAAACGCTAGCATTCCGCCAGGAATGCGTTCAGACCATTGCACACGGGTCGATTCCTCAGTAATAATCACCTGTGCTATTGTAGAACGGCGAGGGCGAGGCGTGACTACGTGAACTACTATAGCTCTTAACTTGTGCTTTGACTTGATTATCCCGCGTGCATCGCCCCAACATCGAATCTCAACCAAGCTTTAGTGAGGTGCCTTCCCCAGGGTCTTGTAATGCGGGCTTCTCTGGCAGTGGACGGTTGATCATTTTACCGGAATGGCTAGAGGCTGTAGACTTATTAGATTTGATTGTAGACATGTGCTGAGGGCTCGCGGCTATGTTAGTCATCAATTTGGAGCAAGGGCTTGTGCTCGTACTTGAATTCATCTTGTCTCGAACTGCTCGCAAGTATGGTCCGCGAGGAACAGGTTGTTCTGCAAGGACATCAGGAATTACGCCCATGAAAGACTTCTTTTCCTTATCACAGTTGGCAATTTCTGCGTAGAGATGGACTGCGAAATCTTTTGGTTCAAAATATTCATGTACTAAAGCAGTTTGTCGATTGTAGGGCGAAAGAGGCAGTAATTTGTCAAGCGATGGAGTTCGTGTCCCCACACTTATCATTTGTTTTTTGTTTTTTCCTATACGGGGAGATGTGTTTTGGAAAGGTAATTCGTAAATATTCTCCTCAATATTGATTGCAGTCGGAGAGTTGACATTGCAACATTCCTCAACTTTAATTAACTCGTATAAATGTTCTATCATTTCTCGAGCTTCCACGTAATTTTCTGGGTCTTCAAGTTTTTCCTTAAGGTTTTCTAAGAGTTCTTTAGTTAATTCCTCGGGTAGTGTTTGCGTCATTTTGTCATCCATAGAGACTATCTCCTCAGTGTATATATTAGAAAGGGCAGTATCTTGGATCATTTCCCGTGGTTCATTTAGGCGATGGCGCTCAGAATATTCATGTACTGATAACTGAGAAATCGACCGTGCGTTATCTAAACCATTGTTTAACCCACAGATTCTTTCACAAAAAGAACCACAGGATGAATTCGAAGAAAGAAGGATATTTTTAATACTGAGACAGTGGCCTTTACGTCTCATCCATCTTATCAAACTTATGAACAT
Source organism: Ornithoptera alexandrae (assembly GCA_029030555.1). Taxonomy (NCBI): domain Eukaryota; kingdom Metazoa; phylum Arthropoda; class Insecta; order Lepidoptera; family Papilionidae; genus Ornithoptera; species Ornithoptera alexandrae. The sequence goes on along the minus strand of JARDVY010000160.1, from coordinate 3,312,560 downwards.
TACAATAACTACACAACCTAAAGCTGTAACTATAACGATGCCGATAACCTTTTTATCTCGATCACTTAAGCTTTGCTCTTCAAGGTGTTTATGTGGAAACCTGGGATTCTTTATTTCAACTGGTTGTCCTTGTTGCTTACTCTTGTATGCTTCACATTCAATATTGTTTTGATCTGTGCATACTTTTTCCTTAAAATTTATAAACTGCATATTCTGTTCAGGGACATTAAAACATCGAGCAAATACTTCATCAATCGTACAATAACTATCAGACTCGAATGGTTCCCCTGAACTGTATCCCAAAGCTTTACCAATGAATTCACTAAAGTTACAATGACATGGATGGCCGTAATAGTTGTATGCGTAATGCACTATTGGTGCGATCTTTGAATAAGTTTGACCTATAAACACTAGACTATTTTCATTTAATGTTTCGATCTCGTTATTGGTAAATGAAAGCTCATGGGGGTTTGATCCAGGTGCTATGATCGAGAATGGAGGTAATACGTCGAAGGAATTTTTATTTATGTAGAATTTGTTACATGAAGTGAGCACAAATCCTTTCTTGTGAAAATGGTGAAATACATTTTGTTCAATTCTAGCACTCACTATGGTCGCATTAACTGCACCCGTTTCGACGTTAGTCATTCTGAAATTTGAAATAAAAAAAATATTAAAATATGAAGAATTAAAAATGATTAACTATGGTAAGTAAATTGTTAATACGTTTATAGATTTAGTCGTTGGTACTCGTATTCAGTATGCGGATACATAAACAGTATAATAAAATGTTTGGCGACTAAAAAGCAGAATCGGATTTGACCAGATTTTAAAATATGTTCTAAATATAAAGAGTTAGATAATAACAGTTAACTTACAGATTATTTGTAAAGTCAAGGCTAGCAACCGCTGACTGTAGTGCATTCGAAGCAAAGTCATGAATTCTGCAACCTCTGAATTGCATATAGTTTATGAACGACTTCGATGCAAACGATTCTCCTTCAATCAAATGAAAGGAGCAGTTTATTGCTATGACGACATTGAAGGTGTTGGCCGAAAAGGCGCCCCAACGAATGACCCGTATGTCAACCGATTCCATTCTGATTTCTGCGGCTGATGAGCCAAAAGCTTGTTCAGGAATTTCAGGAATTTGCACATTCTTTAATTTCACCTGAAACGAAAGACTTTTGTATAACAAAAATTTAAATTATTGTATTTTATGCGCATAGCAATTATACTTCGCTATTAGCAAAGATGAGCCGCAAAGTTTTATGAAGTACTGATACTAACCGACATGCCGGGGCCATGTTCACCGACATTAGCCGATGTTGGATCCAAGGTGAAGGAGCCCCGACCGAGTTCAAGTTTGCGCACATCAGTGATTTCCATCGAAAGTAGCCAAGAAAATGCTTCACCTTCAAATGATACATAGTCACAATTTTTGATCGACACCGAGAGAGGTCCTGTAATGGATAAACGTTAGAAATAAACAATTTATTATTATAAATTCTTATCTATTGTGACCTGTGATTTACAACTGAATTAAACTTACATAGCGAGCGAATAACTATTAAAACATCGAAACTTATGCGATTTTACATTTATCTAAATTCATTAGAGCCATTTCGGTAAATCTATGAAACTATCCAGAAGAACACAGAATGAAAAAGGCGTAACGCATACATATAAAGGTTCGCAGACACGATAACTATTAATTGTGCATATATTAATTTATTCCACGAAGAATATTAATTAGGTATTTTATGTTTAAATGTACATTATTAGAAATCCAAATTACCTTAATGGGACGTCGAATTTCGTAAGAAAATGACTTGCTAACAACAAAATTAACCTTTTGACAGTTTTAAGAAAAAAAATATTGATATATACATATATAACTATCTCTTCCATTATGACCGATTAAGTTGTGTATTTATCTATTATAATAATAAAATTATATAAACATATATGACGTCAATTTTATATTAACTAATATTGAGGGCACAGATGGTGAAACATTTTCGGTCAGAATTTTCTGGCCTTGTTTTTTATATATGTATATGATATTAATATATTTACACCACATAAAGTAATTTTAAGTAGTTAATTATGTCTTTTCACATAATTTAACTGAAAAAAAAATCATCACGTAAACTTTCCTAGAAAGTAATCGCTATTAGAATTAAATATAGTTAATTAAATGAATTATTGTTTTACATGCGGCGGACATTTAGATTGTTTGAAGGAATATCAATTAAATTAATAAATTCATTACTTGAATAACTGTGTATAATTTTTGATCTGGTAAAATTATGCACATAAGTTTTTTTTTTGTATTACATACAATCTGTTAGCGTCTCATGAGTCATTATCCTGTAAAACACGAAGACTGACTTGGGGAAACGAGTATTTTTAGATAGAGAACCGCGGTCGGCGCGTTCTGCTCCGATGTCAGCTACCTAAAGTAAGGAGGTGCCCTCGATTTGGAATCGAATTGATGAGCTATCTACCGCGACGCGATACTTTGGATAAATTCAATTTACTATAATCGTAAATTTCAATAGATTGCCGACGACAGATTTATTATCACATGTTTTAACTTGTTTAAATAAAAAGTAACGCGAATAATGTGAAACGAGTTGCAAGAAAAAGTTGTGTGTGGGGGATAGTTACAATTAACGTAGGATATATTGTTTATTCTAATCTAAAATTTCAAATTAAATTAAATTCTATTCTAAAATTTGACAAAACGAAAGGAATTAAAAATAGATTGGAAATGGAGACGGCCAGAAACTGTGGATGTTATACATGTATACTATACATTTTCGTTAAAATGCAAAATGAAGAGTGTTTTAGTGCTAACTTTGCTTTGGCACCAATTATTCGTAGTGTTTCGTGTAAGACATTGTTTATATAAAAAATATATAATAAATAGATCATTATTTTGCACATAAATGATAAAAGATACTACGTTTTGATATTGCATTTTAAGTTTTTGGTGGTAATTAACATGTTTAGTTTAACGTGCGTTACCATAATGTGAACATGATATTTAACAGATTGTAAGTGAAACACTTGCCCATAACAAACCATCGCTATTTCGGATATATGTACTGTACAACACGTCGACATATATTATATATTGTGTCCATCGCTACTTATAAGAATATTTTTGAAAATCTTACCGATTACACCGAAAATATGTTAAGGAGATAATTCAACAAACACCGCGGTTATTTATACCTTTATAAATTAGAGAAACTTAATACAATAAAGGTTGTTTAAATGGCTAAGATATTCAATATAATAGTAATAATAAGAATAGATTTCAAATTCTTTCGTATATTCACAGTCACTTGTAAATTTATTACATAGGTCTTTTTAAACATGTTTACTGAAAAACTTCATTTAAATAATTTATTTTTATACAAATAAATATTTTCTTCTTGTGTTATATTTACATTTTATATATTCTTCGAATTTCTTTTAACCGTACTATTAGTATGCACTAAGAGTAGGGTTAAAAGAAATTCAATTATACATACTATACTAAACTACATACTCTTATATGAAGTAGATGTAGTAGATACTAACACGTGTATACGTGTTCGTATTTACGTACGTGTTGTTTAAATGCTGCGACTTTGTAAATTGTGTTGTTCTGTTGCCTAAATAAATAAACATGCAATTATACGTATTCTCTATCTTGGCGACTGTTTGTACTGCATATACGAAAAAAATTACGTATAAATACAACATTTGAGATAGGTTTGAATGTTACTAGCATTTTAATAACATTTACAAAACTACGCGGCATATGGTAACAGAATTAAAAGACGGATTCTTAGTAATATTGTAAAAATTAAGGTATATTAAAAGGATAGCTATTAGTATGTGAATGACAAACTTATGTGACAGAAATTATCAATTGTTAAAACTTTAGCTCTTTGCTTATGAGAAATTTATATACCTCATAATAAACTTGCAAAACAGAATTAAGAAAACAAAATAATTGCAAAATGTAAGCCGTCCCTACAACGTTAAAAAAGCTATTTTGCCATATAAATGTATACATTGTTCATATCTACTGGTTAAAGACTTTAGTATCTATGATAAAAAAAGAACAAACAATATACACTGTTGTTATATTTAAGGGATATATATATAAAATGTTTCTAAACTGATTGTTATATATTACATACTTATAATTAACTCGTAAATAGTAAAAAATTAGGGTTTATTCCAATAAAAACAAATCGCGTTGATGTCCTAGTTGGGACTAAGAGAAACCTAATATTTGGAAAGATATAAAGTAAAAATAATACAGTATTTATTACTAATAATCTAGTATCTTTTGCTAACCTAACCAAACCTATATTGTTTAAGAATTACAAACAAATAAGTTATATATATCTGAATACGGAAGCGAAGTAACAAATAGACATTTTGTCATACCCCGCTTGTTTTATTGTACGCCGAGTGCGTCACAGCGCAGCTTTAGTCCACATGTGGAACACCACGCCGAGGTAGCATACAGCTCCGTCATAAGGTATGCTCCAGAGAGTATAATACACGATAATGCATAATAATAATTCGAATAATATATTATTGCATTAATCTCTTTTAACTTTATATATCTCAAGCGTCATATAGGAAAATATAAACTTTTACATTAATGGATGATGTATAATTATTACGGTCCTGTGAAGTTGTCGAGTATTTAATTCGTTAAAAAACATTTTGTTTGTACATCCTCATAGCAAGGATGCGGTTTTGTTCTTTGTATAATATCACTGAGGTTGATGAAATGTCGCATAAATATTACTCAATGGTGTCATTAAATCTCATCAGAAACTATTCAGGAAAATCTCATAAAATGGATACACAACCAATACGATTGTAGTCAAGGCGCTCTCGGTGTTTCACAATTTATAATTTGATTAAAAATTTGTCAAATTTTATTTCCGTTACAATTTAATTGTTATTGAATATAAAGTGTGATTATATTTAGTGCAGGTTTTTGTAACAGTTCTAGACATATGTACAGAACGAACTATTAAAATAATAAAGTAAACGTGGCGGTCAATCTAGTCGAGATTGGAAGACGGCGACCGATAATCGAGTCCATCCGGCGGTACACGAGCCATGCTACTTTGGCAACCAAACCGGTTAACTGCGTGTACGCAATAACACGTTTCCACCGCTAGCTTAGATATCTCTTAACAGAAATATATAAATAAAAGGACGGATATTCGCTCTTAAATAAACCTTCATGAAGTTGATTATGTTAAATATAATTTTTGAATAGTTGCGTACAAAAATAATATATAAAGTTGGTGAGAAGTTTTTTTAAGTTTATTTAAATTGATTAAAGGTTTAACAGTTCGCAGGTGCGGTGCTTTATAAAAATAATCTATGAAGCAGAAATTAATACACTTCGTAGGCAGCTCACGCATTTTGGAACTAAAATTTTAAGGAAGTCGGTAGTAGAAACGGATGCCTTTTAAAGCTCCCTATACAAAAAATCTACGCCGAAATGTTGAGAATGCGCAGAGCATATTAAAGAGCTAAATGCATTTCAGAATTATATCATACATGCACATGACTACTTTCATCGATTTGTAATTTCTCAATATGAACAAATATTAATCGATTTTGTTTTCAGTTATTTGACAATTTATTGCTTTGCGGGGTACATAGAATATAAATCGCTGTAGCTTTATAACATATAAAACATTCGCATATCAATATAATGTTAAATTAGTAAATAAAGGAATTCTTACCTTTAATGGTGCTAAAGGTTCTCTCCTCGATGCGCACAAGATCGCAATTTTCAATCTCGAACATGAGACTTGTAACAGTCAGTTGAACGCCTGCATACTTTCGCATCAGTATGATTTTGGTCTGATAAATCTTTATGAATCGCGCGTCTCTCAAATGGGTCAGAGAGTTAGTGCCGAACATAACTGCCTCAGCACCGGAAATGATCAGAGTCGATGTGGTTTCAGGTAAATCGCCTTTTAGCAAGTCGAGTTTCTGAAATTCGAGAAACAAATTGATTAGAAGATATTATTCTTTAGAATTATTATTTAATTTGAAATAATTATTAGCCAATTAAAGAGTTAAAATTTACATTTGTTATGCTTTGGTAATCAATTTTCTTTATTTTATTATGTGTAATATGATTCTTCTCATTATTGATTGTAAAATGCAAAAACCAGCTTTCGAGTCGCTTCTAGAAAGCTTGACCTCACTGCTCGAGCTTTATGCGAAAGCCTCTATAGCGCCTGCTTACTCGACAAATAGACATTGGAACTACACTATCCTGAATTAGTACAATTTAAAAATATAGTAAAAAAAAAAGATTTGACAACATTAATATTTTAAACAGTTTTTATAAATTAAAACTAAACATTTGTTTAGTTATAATTGTTACAACAATAGCATGCATTTATCTCTCATAACTCATGAGTACATAGAGACTTCTCAGAAGCTTGCATTAAGTGGTAAATATTAATTTAATTTATTCGACGAAGTGACGAGACGAGTAAGACGATCACTTCATAGCAAGTAATACGATTTCCCATAACAACGTGACGCCAGTTAATATATGATACACTACACCACGTTGCGCTAGTCGCTTTGAGATATAAGATACTAAGTCTCGTTACTCTAGTAATTACAGGGCGCTGCGGTGGTCCTTACCTAGACGGTCTCATGCTACAAAGACCTACCACCAGGAAATAGTAATATAAAGTATCAGAAATCTTATTGTTGTTAAACTAGCGGCTGAAAGTTACAACTTGCGCTAGAAAAATTGCATATATAATATCATATTTTATGTAAATAAATTTGTGTAGATATATATACAGATGAATATTAATATATCAAGCCGTATATAAAGATAGTAAGATAGTAAGTAAGAAAGAAAATATATCAAGTTGCATGTATATTCTGTTAAGTTAATTATTGTATTTATTTTTAAATTAAAAACAAATTAGTAACTATCGGTACTCGTCTTACTTTTTTTGATACGGTTTGTGTTTTTTTGTACATTGCAATAAAGATTAAATATACTAAAGCTACGCGATTTAATTAGAAATAAAGCCATTTGTAGAAGAACTTAGTCGCAATAGCAGGATAAATTGCTCGAAGGATTATCGGCTCAAAAGTCCTTAAGGATCTTGAACGACGGTCGCGACTGAAATGTTTTGCCTAGGCTGACGATTTGATGTCATCTTTAAAGGAGGTTTATCTTCAGCAGTGGACGTCTATAGGCTGATGATGAAGCTAACAGCCCTCATGTCAATATTTTGTTCATTACTTCATAATTATACCAAATAGAATGCCACCACAGCGGTGTTTGGAAGTCTAATTTTGGCTGGTAACATAAAGCAATAGAACTAAGGAAACTTGTAAAATAACCTAAGACAAAATTTTAATTTATAAATAGTGAAACAACTTTACGTTATGGTCACACTTGTTGTTCCAAGGTAACACTATTGTTTCGCGGAATAATACTGTCGTGCGTTTTGTTTAGTGTGATAATGTTTATAGACAGATGCTCGTTGAGTGTCACTTTAACAATATTACAATTCTCCTTTCGCCTTTTTTTAATTTTTATACTATGAAATAATAAGTTTTCGTTATTTTGTTACTAAACATTCAACCCTAATACATAAAATATATTTAAGTAAATTCCGAATCTATGTTTTTTTTTTATTTAAAATGTTATTGGAATTTTAACAGTTAAATTGAATAAAATTCAGTTTAGTATATTATGACACGTTATGGTTATAAATTAAAATACTCTTTGTTGATATAGGACATCATCGTTGGTCCGTTTTCTCCATTCGCTTTTGCAACTAACTTTAATAGCTGTATTTTATAATGTATACATTTGCAATAATAACATAAGACTTGGCTTCTGAACGATTTACAATATGGTTACGGGTTACTATGACGTAATGCAAGTATCAAGGTTTTACGTTGAATGGTTGACTGTTTTCTTAAAGATAATATTCTCTGTATTGTTAATGAGTTGAACTAATATTTCGATTTTAACTTTAAAAACATTTATCACTCAAACTTAAAAGATGTGGTGAGTTATAGGTCTGAATAGTTGATATTATGTATTATCAGTTTTATTTTTGATAATACTGCTTCTTGTGTATCAACTATACAAACGTTATCTAAACTGTTATCAACTGTATTATTCATAAACAATAGATAGAGCTCTGACTCACAGATAGCTCCTGTTATTTTGTATGAGCATTTCACCCTTTACTAGCCTGAAGTTATGTCTAAACATTTAAACTATTACACACAAAATTCTTAATTTTATTTATTGTTTTTCTTGTTATGAGTCTATTATTATGTAGAATTGATATACATTTATGTGGTTTCGTATATGGAGATATTATTAATATCATCACCATACAACATTCTGTTTTCATTTCGTGTAGTGAACTCAAGGAGTCAGACGAGGCAACAAAAAGATAAAGATGACACGTCCGCTCTCACATACGCCATGCAAAATAAAAATAAACACACAGACAAACCAACCGGAGCCAATTGGTTGTTAGGTTTCGGGGGCCTTTACATCTTGATATTTGAATTGAGCATTGTAAACGGAAAGTTTTCATAAGAAAATTTCGAATTATCTTAATTATAAAATTATCTCTAGGTCTAAGATTAATGCATCCCTACGACATACGTAATTTTTGTTGTGGTCATGCCTATTAGTAAAAATTATAATGATCACGTCAGAAGTAAATATGAGTTGTAATTAAAAAGTAACAGGTTGTCTTGTAATTATTTGGTTGGGGTGCGTCAAGCAAAGCTCTCAAGTGTTCAGTTGCGTACTGGGTACATGACTCAGAATCGGGTCTGTGTAGCTTTGTTTTGCAACTAGTATATTCGAAGTTGCGTTCGCCTTTTACGGCCTTCCAACTGATGACCGCGATATACGCTCCACGCTCTCTCACTCCCAATTTTCGATCAGGTCTGCAAGCAAGATTTACGTCATACAGTATTGTAAATGCTACTTGTATTAAATTTATGTCGAGATTCGGTTAACTGTTTGCATTTAACCAACTGCAACGGGGAAGATTCTCAGTTCGTCACAAAATTCACGTCGCATTTTCATGTTCAAGACGTTTCTTTTTGTTCGAAAGAGCATACCACAAGATTGATATCATAAAATTTATATTTATTATTAAGATCAACCCAACCAAACGGAAAGGCTTTTTTCGTTTAACTTTCTCCTATGGTTTTTTATTTACTATGCTAAACTTTTTAATTTCATAATGTTATTTTATATTCCTTATAATTATTAGGGACATATAATCCTTCTTGAAGACACACTGATAACACATAAGCTTTTGATAAAAAGTAGAAAACTTTTTAAGTAAAGTTGTATCATATTTCTGTTTATTAGTTACACAATGATTACAAATGATACACAAGCGCATAATTAGCTTTGATGCTTTTTTAAAAGTGTAATTTAAAAAAAATTATGCTATAAATAATGCTTGCCGTTTTCCGCTAACTATTGATGTGGGATTCGTGCAGGTATATATTGAAACAATGGATGGGCGTGCTAACTGTATTGTGATCTTGTTTGTACGCGAAATACTGTGCATTACATGTTTCTAATAGTGACATGTTTATAAAAGATACATCTGATTATAATTCATTTGTGTTCTTGTATTAAAATTATAAATATTTTTAATCGACTATGGTAGATATCTTTGTATTAACATTTTGAAATGTTCTCTGTTAAGATGATGTTTGAATTCAATCTTTTTAAATTAGTCTTCATTTAGTAGATTTGCTGCTCGAGGCGACAAAGCAACTGGGCCAACTGAAATCAATGACTCTACGTTGCATATTATTCATTGGTAACTGAATGATAACGTTTAAATTGGCTTGTAAAGTTAGAAATTACACTCCAGAGTTCATGTAACAAAGTCATTTAAGTCATTACAGAATTGACACTGATTCCCAATTTAGTGTAGAAGTTCGTAAGGCCAATTGCTATTAAAAACCACTTCAAATTGTGGAGTCTACTATGGATACATTGACTATTATTTGGTTTAAGTCATTTAAGTAATATTACTGAGAAATGATGATTTACTATCGTAATACATAATGCCTATAGTGCGTTCGAAGGTGTTTACGTACCTGATGAGCAGTAATGAGAATCTGTAAATATTTGGTTATAGAAACTAATCTTCTTTTATTGGTAAATGACGCAAGTCACTTTATAAATTTTCCGCATTTAAAAAACCATATGAAAATATATGTACAATTCGTATTGTAATCACTATTTAATTATAGAAGTACTAGTTACAACGCTAACAACATAACTGTATTAAATATAATTTTAGTATTGAACGGTATCTTGAATATACGTCTAAAGTTTTTTTTTGTGGACATTCTGTAATAGTATCTATATGATAATATATTTGTTTTGAATTAATAATATTATTAGCGGACGCAACACGACGTTTTCGACATTGTGTGCTTTCATGATTTCGTCACACCTATAAACAAGGCACACAAACGAAAAATATTCGTTACCACGCACTACCAGCTGTGGCCCGATCTCTTAACCACTACACTCGGTTATTCTTTTATGTTTATTAATTTTAACTGACTTTAAGGTTTTTGATTTAATTTCAAAATGTAAAAAACGGATTCTAAACTCCATGGTTATTGGTAATAAACAAGACAATATTATGTTAAAAAAGTAGTTAAATATATGTCAAGGATTTAACTTTCTACTGGTGGTAGTTCTCTGTTGTTAGAAACCGTCTAAGTGGGTACCACCGCAGGACCAAATCTACCGTCAAATAGTAGTGTGCATACGTTAATGTGTTCCGGTTTGAAGAGCGCTGTAGCTAGTGGAATTACTGGGGTAACGAGATTGAACATCTTGTCCTAGACGATGAGCGCAATATAGTGCTGTGTATACCTGTAAATACTAACTAGTGCCACGTTGTTATGGGTCACTCGCCGTCAGATGAACGTACCGCTCGTCTTGTCGCTATATTGAATAAAAAAAAATAGATGTATTGATTTATCGAACGAATTTATCGCCTCGTGCTAACCTTCTAAAATAATATTTATGCTCAATATGTGAAACATTCTTTTAACACAATGAGTTTGATTTTACTTTTATTTATTGACAAATATTACCTGTAAAATTTCTAATGTGGTTCGTAAGATGATTTTGTGTTGGCGTTGAGCGCAGCTTCCACAAACCGCTGCAATCGAACTCAAACAGCCGAGCTCTAAGCTGCTTTCATTTTAATATTAGACTACGTTCCCGGAATGTGGTCTCTACTCGCTAACACCACACATATAGCGTGAATGAACCAGATCCCGATTAATAACGGTCTGACGGGTTTGTTTAATTCTCCCTTCATTTATTTAAGTTCGTCAAGAGCTGTTCTGTTCAACGTCTTTTGGCATTTGTTATATTTCATTGTTTCGACGCTCACTTAAACCGACGTATGTTAGGAAACTAATACGCGTTAGAACGTTATCATGGTAACCATTATTTTCTGATAAGGGCAATGGCAATAAAATAATCGGGACCGGTTTGTACATTAACTACTACATGTATATGTACGATAGGCAGCGTTGAATGCAACATTCTAAGAATTGTATAGCAAAAAAAAATAGAATTGTTAAAAGATTTGTATAGTAAAATAATTATTTTTATTAACTGAATATAACGAATATGAGTAAAAGTAAAAAAAAATTATAAAAGCGAATACCAAAACCAAAAATAACACTATTATATACATAATGGCACTGGAGGAAACGATTTAGACACATCGCATTAATATAATCATCGTTAGTATATTTTTCGATAATATCTTTAGGTGAATATAGCTATTGTTTTTGATGAACAAAAAATACAGTTGTAAAAGGCATCACAAAGAAAGACAAACAGAGAAAGATAATACTTGAAAATGAATTATATAAAATTGTGGTATTGATATCTTTTACTTTTTTACATAAAATATAACTAATAAAGGTATAATGTTATAAATGGCAATACAAGGTAATAAATATTTTTATTACTATTCATTAATATTGAATATTAAACCTTAGAAATATATATATTTTACTATTCTGTATACTAGTATTTTCCATCTTCTTTATTTATTATTGATATATATATATATATATATATATATGTTTTTCTACGTAAATATTAACCGAAATGTGGATGAGTAAATCTTAATTAAAATATAATAAATAGTAAACAGTTCAAGTGAAGTATTCCAGGGCCTTCGAACACAGGAAGCCATCGTTCATTGTTTTTTTTTTGTGTAAGGTTTGTCACATTTGAAATAACTGCGCCTTCTCTGAATATAATCATATACTCTATAGAAACTGCAGTTTAATTTTATTCTAAAGCTTATAACAATGTGTCTGAAATTAAAGTTAGACCGATATTTTTTTTTTAATTTTTATCCCTAATGTAATTTTTTTATAATATTAATCAAAGTATTTAGTATAATTGTAAATTATACAAATATTTTAGGACACGATTGTACAAACATATCATCCTTAATTTACAAATAAAGTTTGTACGGTTAGTTGAAAAGTGTTTTCGTACGTTTTATTTAATTATTAAAAAAAATTCAGATTTCAGGTAGTGTAGACATCACATCACATTTAAATATTTCTTTGCGATAACTAAACCGTTTGATTATTTGTTACAATAGCGTTTACATAATCAGAAAGCGCACCCTTTAAAAGTGTTATTATTATATATTCTGTTTTATAATAATAATTTTGGGCTTAATTACTTCAACATTAATGGAATCAATTAAGTAAGCTCCATGTTGAGTCATGTTAACCAACGACCACACATCCGACTGATACCGGATGAATTTAGATTGGTTGTTGTTAAAAATATTAAACAGATTTCGGTAAAAACTGTAAAATCTGCTTTTTTATACTTTCATAATAGCCGTAGTTTTAAAGATGATTTTGTAGTTATTATTGAAAAACTATTGCGTTATTTCATTAATATTTTATGATAAAAGGCAGATGTTGGCTATTAATAAACACCGATAGCAAGTGACTCGTGTTATATGCTTGGAAAGTATCATCGTATCTGTGGTCAGCACTCCATGACTTCTAACAAAAAACGTAGCTTACAATCAAGAATAATAGTCATTTAAATACTAATTTTATTTATATTTTATTTTTGTACTAGGTAATTATTGTTTAATTTTTGAGGATAGATAAAAGAATATACTTTAAAAGTTATTGAACGAAATATTTTCGTTGGTTTAATAAAATCACTTGGAATCGATGAAATTCTTTAAACATTTAGACAAGTTAAATTTGCGAGTATGCCCGTGACGCAAATAGATTATATTCAAGAATGTTATCCTGTTCACGTACGGTGAGATAGAGCGGGAAAGCAAATCCGATGGGAAGAATATTTGGGCCAAATCATTTCTGAACAGCCCATCCAATGTTTAAACTATGAAAATTCCTTCTGCTACATGCAAACCATTCACCCGATCATATAGAGGGAGACAAAACATCTATAACTTTATATTTAATAAAGTCTTAAATAGAATTTTATTTGATTTTCAGCGCAACGAAAGGATATATTTTTAATTTTTCTTTATTATAAACTCTTTATTATACAAATTTTAATCTGCACCGGCTTTGTGTTTATATGAGTAATGAGTTGAATCGTTGACAGTGGTAATACTTAAATTATCTTAGGGCGTTGTCGGTGTATAATTGAATATTTGTCAAATGAGAGTTATTAGTAAAATTCGTAATGATTTGTTTATATTTGAAGATGCGATACGATGATCCCTGGATGTTGTTAAAACAATGAATGGCCCCGCATTTGAAACTTCACAAATTTGTTTATTCTCATTGTGCACAGGGGCGTCGACGGGCTACTTGTTGCATGGAACTTGGAAGTGGTATACGGATCGTTCATATGCTCCCCTAACACCCTATAATACCAATCACACGAACCCCAGGTAGTTTTGTCTTTGTTTACTCTGAGAAAGCGCATAGCTGTTTACGTATTTTAATAAATATTATGATTATTTTAGTAACTTTTGGAGTACTCCTTTTTACAATTATGATAGATAAACTATTATTAAAATGATAAATATTTCTTTCTTCAATGACCAGAAAAAAAAATTGCCTTAATACAGCGACTAGTTTTTATTATAGATTTAGTCTCCATTATAATATATACTTCCAGCATAGCAGCTGAACTTGTTTGGTAATTATATTGTCACTATATCTTTGGTAATGTTATATAGATGAACAGGTTGTAAAAATATTTATTAGTAAAAAAATGATTATAGTTTCTGTTGAACCATATTTCTGTTCCGGTTATCTGTTACAAATAATTATCGTCTTAGTTCCGTGTACGTGTGCGTGTGTGTGTGTGTGTATGTGTAATGTGCATGTGACACATCTGTCATAAACAATTGGAACAGTTGTATACCTGGTTATGTGGGACGGTGCAGTTGACTGTCGTCCATGATGGATGCTCTGATTGATAACAGGCGCAGTATTTGGAGTCACACACACTCGCTTCCTCTGAACGGGCGGCGCACTCCACAACTAACAGCGCAAAGAATGCAAGGAACGCGGGAAAACGCGACATTTTGCCGCGCCGAGCGCCAACAAGCACGCACTCCGCCCGCCGTGCACCGACTGCCCGTGCCCGTGCCCGCAGCTCGGGAACTGGCCGCGCCGCCGATTTACCATCTAGAGATGTCTGACGCGCTCGTCAATTATCGACATACATTATTAATATAATTACAATGATTTTCACTGTTCCTGTTAATTGACATCGTTACTGATCTTTTGAAAATACTTTAATTAGTTAAATATTAAGTTGTGATTATGTTTTTTTCATTTCTATTATGAAAACTCAAAACACATATTCTTAAATTTACCAAAAGTCAATTTAAATTACTAAAATTTTGATTTTAATTAATTAATTTTTGTAGCGTTTATTTACCTTGCACTAAAAGGTCATAATATTTTAGAGGTGAATAAAGAACTACTAGTTGAACCTTGTAAATAGCAAGAGTATTTGATCAATATAACATTATTGATCAAATCTTTTGAAAATTAGTCAGTTTATAAACAAAAAATTTAACTTGCAAATTAAAAATTCGTACATGAAACGACACGAATAGTAAAAGCCAGTAAGATTTTTTAACATGAAATGTCTTTTGCTCGCGTTGCCAAAAAATATTCATCCGATTCGGAAATGCATCAAGAGAAAGAGATTGGAAGAAACAAATTACTTGTTTTCGTAAGTGTTGATTAAATACTTAAGCAAAATAAAAAAAGTTGTGCTTCTATTATTATAAACACTTTACTGTGGTAGGTCTTTGTTGCACTGGTGATAGGTCTCTATTGCCGGAGATTGTATAGGTGGGTACTAAACGCAGCGCCTATATCTGCCGCCAAACAGTTGTGTGCAAACATGACTGTGTTCCTGTTTGAAGGGCGACCAACTAAGAAAAGAAGGGCGAGGTGACGAAACTCAACATCTTGTCTCAGACGACAAGTGCAATGTTGTGCAGTGCCTACTACCTTAACTAGCGCCACGTTGTTTCGGGCGGGCGTATCACATACAATCAGGTGAACGTGTCGCTTGACTCGTCACTTAATTACGTAAAAAAAAAAACAGATAAATAATATTTTTTTCTGTTCGTATACTTTACATATTTAACAAATCTTAATATTTACGTTTTTTTATATGTCATAATAATTATTTATATTATATATTTATATTATATATGTTTGATAAAAATGGAAACCGTTCGCTTCACTAACCTGTATGATACAAAGGTCGAGCTGGCGCAGTAGCGGCCCTTCAAGTTACAGATGCACTTAGACACATCCCGCTCTTTAATACTAGCGGGACAAGTGGCCCACAATGGCCGCGTGTGAGGTTACCATATACACATTACGGGAGACTTTAATATCCGATACATGTAACAACAGGAAATTACAAAAATACATTCTTTAAATAATTCACTATAGTTCCTTCATATTCTAGTTCATATGTCTATTTATAAAATAGTGGATGTTTTCGATTATGCAAACTAGTTTCTATTCTATAACTATGTTCTGATTTATTTTTTTTATCAACGATGTTAAATAAACCTAATTAATATGTTATACACTGCATCACGATGCGTTCGTCGCCTTGATACATAAAATGTAGGGTCTCATTATCTCAGTAATTATACTAACTATAACGCTCTTCAATCCGAAACAGTAATATTTACACACCATTGTTTGTCTGCTGCAATAGGCGCTGCGGTGCGACCTACTTAGATGGTCTCCAGCAATAGAGGCCGACCAACAGTGCCATCATCTGTGTCATACCTACCGTGACTTCTTATATGATAAATCCTTACAAAAAAAAATAATAATTCCTACCAAAAGATAATTGGCAGGGCCATTGAAATTAAAAAAACATTATTTTTAATAGAAAAGATGGTTGCGTATTATCAGTTACTTGGGATCGCGTTATACAGGTGAAAGGTAATAGGTGCAAAAGATCTGGAGGGGCCAAAGTATAGCTCGTATCCTATTTAGTTATGGATGGAATACCCCATCTATAAACAATGGTTCTGGAGTTATTAATTTTTAAAATATTTTTCAAAAAATTTCCGATTTTCTAGGAAAAAATTTGATGTTTTTATTTCTTTCTTATTTTTACATAAATTTTAATGTAATAATTATTGTTTAATCATTGTTTTATTAAATTAAATTAATAATCATCACTTACAGGCTAAAACTTTTAAATTAGGTTCTTTGAAAGTCGCGACAGTAAAAAATAAAGCATCATACTTACATTTTTATTTAATCTTAAAATAAAATTTTATTTATAAAAATACGTATAAAGCCCATAAGTCCCTGACTTCAATATTTATCCGACAAGGTATAAGAAAGTAGATAAAATTTCTAAAATTTAGAAAAAAAAAACACTTTTTGTTCAATCGGACGACCACGGGTCATGATACCTTTTCCTTAAGTCAGATCGAGTGACTCGCCCTGTGAGCTGTTTTCTTATTTTGTCAGCAGCGACGATGATGCGTGACTTTAAATTTTCTAACGAGTTAATTGGTGTTGTGTACACTAAAAACTTAATGTGACCCCATAAGTAATAATCTCAAGGTGTTAAATCAGGACACCTTGCGTGCCATGGTGTTCGTCCGCTTCAGTCAATTCATCGCTGAGGGAAAGTAGTGTCTAATCACTGTCTTATGCCGAGACGAAAATGGGCGGGACAACTGTCATGCTGGAACACCATTTCTCTTCTGTCATCGTCCAGATAATTAAAAAAAATATTTCGAAGTAAATCTTCGTACGTCTACCCATTTAAATTGTTGGGCAAGAAGACTGGGTCTATCAAGTAAGTATGAATTATGCCCATCCATACGTTTACAGAGAATGTTCGCAGATGAACTCCTTCTTTAATCCCGTGGGGATTTTCACCTCGCAAAGCTCAATAATGACTATTATGAAAATTTGTTATGCTGTCTCTGTCAAACTTCGATTCATCAGTCCACAATATTTTGGTGAGAAAATTATTATTTTCTAACTCTGAAGGCAACATGAAACGGCAGAAGTCTAAGCTCCCTGCAGGGTCTTCTTCCTCCAGGGCCTGGACCGGTGTATAATGGTAGGGGTAGAGCCTTGCCGTATGCACAGAAAACCACACTTTCTGTTGTGTTAAACTCAGCAATCTTGCCACGACCCTGGTTGACGTAGTCGGGTCTATAACAAAATGGTCTATGATTCCTTCTTCCTCTTCGGTATCGTAGATCCGTGGTCTACCTGCATCATGTTGCCTCTGTTGAACGCTGCCAGTTTCCATGACGCGTTGATATGCCGCAGCAAAGACTCTATGACTTGGTAGGTGACGATTTGGAAAACGTAGCTGATATATTCTCTTCGTGCTTGTAAAGAATTTCCATCACTAAATCCATAACAATAGAAAATGTCAGCGCATTCTTCATTGCCGTAATCCGCCATTGAAATTAAATTTATTTGATATGGAAAAGAAAAACTATTCAGAATTAAGAAGACAACGATAATGTACGTCCGCTCACGAAATTAGTTAAATTTTAACTGTCGTACTGACTCATTATCTAAAAAGTATTTTTTTTTTAAATTTTGGTGATGATTGTTAATTTAAGTTAATAAAACAGTGATTAAACAATAATTATTGCATTAAAATTTATGTAGAAATAAGTAAGAAATAAAATCATCGAATTTTTTCCTGGAAAATCAGGAATTTTTTGAAAAATATTTAAAAAATTAATAACTCCAGAAGCATTGTTTTTGTATGGGGTATTCCATACATGGATAGATAGGATACGAGCTATACTTTAACCCCTACAGATCTTTTACACCTATTACCTTTTACTCTGTATATATTATATCACCA
Organism: Ornithoptera alexandrae; assembly: GCA_029030555.1. NCBI lineage: Eukaryota > Metazoa > Arthropoda > Insecta > Lepidoptera > Papilionidae > Ornithoptera > Ornithoptera alexandrae. The sequence continues at coordinate 3,294,067 of JARDVY010000160.1, read as the reverse complement.
AGAAAAAAGTTCAATGACATTGAATTTACATAGTAGAAATTTAGTCATTGCCTCTATATTGAAAATTTTATACGTAAATGTTATAAATGCGTGTAATGTTAACATATTAAATTTAATTGAAATTAGTATCTATTTATTCTTTAAAAAAAGATTAAAGTACTTTTTTTTCGAAGGGAAAACTTGCATTGGAAGTTTTGAACCCTAGTGGAAGTAACATTTTATATAATTTTTTTTAAATTAATGTTGTAATCTGAACACTAATGTAGTAAGCTCTAAGTCGTTTTGGAGGAGGCAAATTTTCATCGCTATAATAAAGTTAGACGTCGGTAGTCGGATATTCCGCAGAGTCGCATCTGTAGAAAACTTCCAGTTATCAAATTTGTTTAAGGATCTCATAAAAACTGTTAATTGATTTTCATTTTGATAATTTTTTTCTAGTTTCTTGTTACTGGAAACCTAAATTAAAACGTAAGGTAGGCGGACTGCGATATTGTTTTTATGTCATTAACCATACTCTTATTGATTTTTTTTTCTATTTTATTATTACTACTTACTACTACTACTTACTACAATTAATTAAAGTTTATAATCATCAGAAATATTGTAAATCCTTTAAAAAAAATACGAAGAATGTTTTATTTCCGAATTTCATCTGGATTTGTGTGATTATAGCGTTATATGGCGTTTTGTCCTGCTATTTTTATTTTCTATAAAATAATGTAATAAATTTATTGCATAAATCGATGTTTCTGTAACTATGCATCCAAAAAAAATTACATACTGACAGATATAGATGATGATGATGGGTTCTGTGTTCTTTGAGGTTTTATCGAGTTGTCTCTTGATTATATTTTAAGGGTTTTTTAAGCACTACTGAAAGATATGTAATGATTTTATGATATATATTTATTATAGTATTTTTAATTTGTACTTCCGTTGACTCTAGGTAGAGAAATCGTAACTTGTTGATTTGAGCAGGGAATGAGTTTATTGGTACGCGATGCCTAATTATATAAATAATTAAGTCACACAGAAGTTAAATTTCTGTACTAATGTTTATAGTTTTTGTGTTTTAACAGAGGCATGTCGACGGAACACCAATTCCTGGCCGATTTCGTGGCGGGTAATGAGAACACAGCTGGTGGTCGTTTAGCTCGTTGGCTAGCACCAATGTCTCGTGTTGAACCATCGCTTTGTGAGCTCAAGGCGCCAACCAAAACTATACGTCCACATATACCGTTCACCGTACTCATTTATATCCGGGACCAGTACGGCGATCCTGTGATCTCACCATCACTTAAAGTTGAGGTAAATATTACTAATTACTTAATTTTATAAATAATAAACAAAAGGTCTTAACTGTTATGCGCTGAATAGTATGACTACATTATTATAAAAAACCTTTATATGTACCTTTATATATTTTAAGTATTTAATATTTTACTTGCCGCTTTTATATCGGCGCTAATTTAATTTTATAGAATATTCTACGCTACTGAGAATTTTAATTTACATCTTTACAATGTATTTGATAACTATATGTTTAATAATACTATTTACTTATGATGATCCTTGTATATTTTTATGGGTAGATGAGATACTATCAGGTGAATGATCTGCTCAGCTTTATATTCATTGCTATTGAAGCATAGGGCCCCAAACTTAGTGTCCTAGTGTCACAAGAAGTCCTTCATTTACAATTGGAAGGAAATTAACCATGAAAGATAAAAATCAAGATCTTGAATACTTCCATTAGTATATGAAGGATTTTTAATGAATATAGATTGTAGTACGTACGTACGTACGATTGGAGTACATAAAACGTTAGTCATTACCGCGTAATTAGACTATTCGAAGATAACAATTCGGAACAAATTAGTTAAATTTTTGAAAAATTAATGTTAATGAACGTATAACTATGTAGATGAATTATGGCCTTGAATCCATGCAAACATTGTTAGAGCATCGAAGATCATTATATTAATGAATTTATCACGAGTGGATGATGTAGTCTGTACAGTACATGTTACTAAAACTTTTTTTAACATTATTTTTGGAAGGGGTATTCCATAGATAGATAGGATACGAGCTATACTTTAGCTTCTTTTAGATCTTTAGATCATTTACACCTGTCGCCTTTCACTCTGCATACAGCAGATTTTACTTTAGGCAATGGGCAATCATCTTACATATTATAATTATTTGTTGGTATTTTTAGATGATAGTTCAACGCATTGATGATAATGACTGCCAAAGTCGTACCACTGCGGGTGAGAATAATCAAGCTGGACCGGATGTACCGTATCAGACCACTATGCGAGACACTATGTGTTTCCACGCTATTACTATGATGAAGGTTCCGTTTACCCTTATGCTTTCTACTTATTTATTAACTTTATATTTTATAAGTGACGCATTACATTTATAAGGGATCTACTTTAACAAGCATATTTCCTTTTTCCAATAATTCCAAAATACATTTTGTATTGTAGCTGAATAGTGTAGATTTCACATTTTAGTTATTAATATAACAAAATTTCATTTACTATATATTTTAGGCATATCAGAACTATTCTTTCGAGGAGCTGCGTTTAACGAGTGGTATATGGTGTAACTTAAATGCCGCTAGTGAAAATGCTTCCGGAGACAGCGTGCCCACGGAGCGCGTTCCTATTACCGCACTCGTAGACGGGACTTATTTAGCGTCATGGGTGCCACGTACCCCTGGCCAGTACATCTTTACTTGCATGCTCGATGATCGTCCCGTTGCGCAGGTAAGAAGATACACAAGGCTTAAATATTGTTTTGTTTACATAAAAAGTTTTGATATAAAATATATTTTTCTTATATATCTGAATCCATAACAGCTAATTTATGTCCCCACTGCTGAGCCACAGGCCTACCCTTAATGTGAGGGCGATGGGGCCATAGTCGGCAAGTAGGCCCAATGCGGATTGGTGACTTCACACACACCTTACAATAAATTCTAATTCATGTGCAGGTTTCCTCGCGATGTTTTCTTTCACCGTTTGTGTTTTGCTGTTGTAACTAAAGTTCACAAATGTACATAACGTAATTTGAAATCATTATATAAATATATTATATTATTAATATGATTGATAATGATATTATTATTTTATTTATCATAATAATCATCATTACAAATCTGAATATCTTAATAAAAATATCCAGGAAGTAACATTAGAAGTATTGGCGCCATCTGGGGAAGTGAGCGACGACAAAGCTGTACAGACGGGAAATTCGTGTCTTAATGCGGATGGGAATGAAGTAGAATCTCTTGTTCTGCGTTTCGCTATCAATTATAGTGCCGGTCTCAGAGTAAGGACCAGCCCCAGCCTCCAGGCTGAAGAGATAGGTCAAATACCGCCAGGAGCTAGCGTTGCGTTTGTTGAAGAGGTAATAGATTTACTTGCACGTAAATAATTTTTTTTTTTATTGTTTTCAAGTCATCACATTGAATTTAATAATGTTTGTAATAGAAATTTAACCGGCTGGTTACAATGAAATATTCAATATCACCTGGTGTTAAATAACAATTAGATTGTGGATGGTGACGCGTGTTTGTCTGTTGTAATCTGGTTCTTATACGAAAACACAAACGCTGTTATGGCGGCAGATTATGCAATATTTGTAGTAGCTTGCTAGGCGGGCTCACACAACTCTTCCACTAGATAAACTCCTCATAAATGTAAGTATTCGGAATCAGACTTCCGTGTTAAAGCCGAGCGTTTAGATTCTGCGCAACGAAGTCATGACGTGGTTGTATTGTTTCAAGATAAGTTGCACCTTTTATGAATGTGTTTCAGCGTAAAGTGTTCTGCATTTTAGGTATATGTGTGTGTAATCTTTATAATAGTAATTATTACTTTTTAAAAGGTGGTTAACGTGGACGGTTCTTGGGTGCGCCTTAATGAGGAATCGATGCGTGCTTACACGTTCGCATCCGTTGGCATCGCGTGGTGTATGCAGCATAATCGTCACGTGGACATGCTTTACCTCGTCCCGTTCGAGACCAGTGACGTCGACGTCAGTATATCCAACATTATACTTAAGTACTTTAAAAATAGTACTCCTTAATTAAATTCTTAGGAATCCAAAAAAAATTATAGATCGAACTAAAATTTATATAACTTGATAACCGCCGTAAGATATTAACTATACTTTTTAATTAATCTAAAATTTTAGTTATAGGATCAATATTACCTTCTTTTTTTTTTTCCAGGTTGATGAAATTCCTGAAGCGTGGAATGTAGATCCTCAGGCCGAAGCTAATTCGTGGAATCCGGATGAAGACGACGCCGGAAGCGGTAGTCTAATTTATTTTGACTATATATGTTACCTTATATTAGATTTTTTTTTGACGTTTTTATAAAATTGCGTAAGCATTTAATAAAATTTAAATATACTAGAATAAGCATGTACTTTGTATTAATTTCAGATTTAGAAGAGAGAAAATTTCCGTTTTCAATCGATTTGGGTAACAGCGACGTACGTATAAAAAAAAGCCGTGATGTAGTGTCATTTCGTAATCATTAATTTAGACATATTGTTGTTGTTATTTTTAATTTTGCATCATTTATGTAACGTTGCTGAAATTGTGTTGTCGTACGTACCATGTGCCAATTGGTATGTCCAAGACCTACCTTCCCTTATAAGATTGGCGAATGTACATTTAGATATGCATTCGTCTACTTAATTACTTCCATATGTCGTATTTAAGGATATTAATTGACATATAATACAAAAAACGCTTAGCTTCCTCTTCTGAATATTTATTGAATACAAAAAAAATTACAAAAATAACCTCTACAGCCTTTTGGTTACTTTTTGTAGCGTTTGTTGCACTCAATTATTATTAAGTTTTTCCCGGACTAATCACAAAATATCGTAATATTTATGGATAATATTACAAAAGTTAATTGATTAACTTTTAACGATAGTCTTAATCTTCAAACAAAATATTTAAAAGTCAAACGGCGTTTTATCCACTTCCGTGGTTGGAATCGATGTTAAAACGTTCTTATACTTATACATAAGTATACTTTAAAAACACTATTATTTTCTAAATTTCGGAAGCGGTATGAATTCGGTTTGATTGGCATCACATTCATTATATAGTTCCTTAGTTTTTAATCAAAAAATTAAACTCGATTGGCGACTATTTCAAAATTATATTATTTTAGCAAATCCCTCTCAGATTTTACGATCTGGTTACCAACCATGTTTGACATGATGTATTATAGTGGTCTTAGTGTGCACCTAAATATTCCCGGGTATTCCGTCTGGTCCGACATGTACTAAAATTTATATATTTGTTTGCATGTGAACATTTTGATATAACTTTACTTTTATTTGTGCCTACAGCAATTTATTATTTTAAAAATAAATGGTCCATTATGCCACTGTGATCAGTGATCGTGAAAATTGTGCCAAGGTACTGCAGCATGAGAAATTGTTGTTGTATGTTAGTTTGTCTGGCCTTGTAGTTTATTCCCAGAGCGTCATCTGTACAACGGCAGGGTGTAGGCTGGTGATTTCCTTTTAAACAAAGTTGGTATGTTCCCCCTTACATATAGGCTCTGGCGACGAAAAATTCATCCAAATATGCCGATCCCCAATCTCACAGACTTGTGACTGGAAGCCGATTCTCTTGCACGAGGTTGCCGCGTCATCTATTTGCTATACCATGCGTGGTGAGTATGTCAACTACGTCAACTCTTACCGTAGAAGTATCAAGTGCCGGCTATGCGTGCTGGCGCTTCTTCGGGGTACCGTATCCAGAGCAATAGAAAGAAACAGGCGTTATTATATATATGCATTGGTAATGCTATTGGTGTTCGTTTTTATTTTTTTATTCTATTTTTGTATGTAGACACGCAATTATGTTGTGTTTGTGTTGTATTAATGTTGTGTTTGTGTTGTGAACGTCTTTATTTCTAGGGATATAACAGAAACACTCGTACATTGCACACAGTATATTAGCCTTAAAGCATTTTTTTTTTTACAGAGTGATGAGGCATCGAGTGCTTTCGTGTTTGGTGCTGAACCAAGTAAACGCAATCGGCAGACACGTAAAGACGCCGCTTCCGCTCTTTCGCCGAAGTATGTATCGTCCAGTTTTATGTATATTTTAGTAACGATTGTAACTAACGACAAATGATGTTTAATATTTTACAGACGTTTCCAACGCAAATATAATGGTAACGATTGGTGGTCAGCAAAACAACGGCTAAACGAAGCAGTACAAAATGCTAAAGTCAAAGAGGTACGTGTGTTGATATGCAGTGTAACATAAACCTATAAAATAATGTGACACATGAATCTGAAAAGGTAAAAGGGATTGTTGAAGTCGTTCCTTTCATAAACTATATTAGCCCATTTTTAATTAGCGGCATTATCCAATTTTTTCTCCTTAAATGTTAAAGAGAGCTCATTTGCTCCTCTAGTCTATCTTCTATTACGAATAGATCCCCGTTTTATCGATAGATGAGAGTCGTGCTCATCTCATAACTTCTTTTTTGTTCTACTTTAATATTAAGAATAATTTCTTTTTAAAACTATGTCTCGATTTCGTATATTATTTTGTAGTAAATATTTCATAAATATAAAGCTTCTCAAAAAGGTTCAGTTAACTGGTTAAGTTCCATCGTAAGTTGATAAATTTACATTGAATTTGTCTTCCAGGTGGCGTTCGGAGTTCATTCCGAACCTCGCAGTAACAGTCGGCTTGCGCAGGCAAGCACACAGACCTCTCCGGATACGTTTGCAGAGGATGCACTAGCTCACATGTTTCTCGCCTCAGCGAATGTCGAGGTACTCATTAATCGATTATTATAAATGAAAATTTCTTTAAATAATTGAGTTTAATTTGAAACGGCAATTCTAATGTAGGTAGAGATCTATTTAATTATGAGCTGTTTAGTGCACAAATCAATTAACTCAACTTTTTGAAAAATCTTAAAACATGTAATATTACTGACGATTATTTTTTGACTATTAATTCTTATTAAAATTAAACGGCGCTAGATGAAAGTTATATCTGTATTTATGCATTCTACAATTTATATTATGAAACGAATTTTAAAAATCCATGTACCACAACTTTTTGTTTTATGGAGTTAATCGATTCATGCACTTAACGGTAGTATAATAATTTCTTTTAATATTTTGCAATTGTAATACAACGTACAATATTACCATATAGGAGCAGAAGGAAGGCAAAGCAAGTCCCAACAATGGCAGTCGTGAGGGTTCAGTAGCTTCGGCGCAACGATCACCGCCACCTTTACCGGCACGTGTCTCGGCCTCTTCGAATGCTGTACCGTCCACATCAAATATAATGCCATCTACTTCGAACGATGCGCCATCCGTCTTAAGCGCCACGGCATCTACATCAAGCGCTGCTCTGTTCAACTCGGATGCTGCGCCATCAACCTCGGATGCTGCGCCATCAACCTCGGATGCTGCGCCGTCAACCTCGGACGCTGCGCCATCAACTTCCGTCGCTGCGCCATCAACCTCGGACGTTGCGCCATCAACCTCAGACGCTGCGCCATCAACCTCGGGCGCTGCTTCATCGACATTCAACGCGCCGTCCACATCATACGCCCTGTCGGCTGCACAGCCAGGGCCATCAACAGTGCGGTCCCCGCCTCCTGCTGTACAGTCTGCGCCTTCGCCTGTACAAGCAGTGAAGTCGTCTGCACATGCTGCGCCGTCAACAGCACAGACTGCCCCTCCGATCGTCAAAGCAACGCCATTCGTGCCTCGAAAACATGCTCTCAGTCCCACACAAGCCGAGTGCCTACGTACGATCTTCGCTGCACTACTACGACATGAAGGTAATACCAAAAATGTAATGAGTTACTACGTAAAGCGTTAACGATTTTTAATGATTAGCGCTGTTTTTTTATCTGGTTTAAATCATAACCGCATGTTTTTATTATCAGGTATTGTTCATGATGCGATTGCGTGCGCCGCCTTCTTGAAGTTCCACCCGCAATTGCCGAAGCAGGGCGCGCGGGTGCTGACTCGCGGCGCTGCTAATGATCCCGTCGCGCCGCGCCCGCAACGACACTCTGTCGAAGTCGCCGCCGCAGGTTCGTTTTAACTAGGCTCCGCCGTGAATTAATAATAAATAGCTTTTACGGTTTTTTTGCTAACTTATAAAATTGAAAATGTTTGAAGAGTCTATCGGTAGATGATGATTAACAAAAAACATGTTTGATTGAATTTTTGACTGATTAACAACAATATAGTTTATAATGAAAATTTGAACTGCTTAGTACAGATTAAATATATTAGGATCTAATAAGCGCGTATATACTTGTGTATTGTCAAATAATTATTTGACAATACATAAGTTGATATTACACACTCACAGGACAGTATCTAAGCTTACATCCGTCCACACTGGAGTCATTAACTCGCTCTGGTGCCGAGGCGAGGGCAAGCCGCGATCATAAGGCTGACATAGACGAGGCCATCAAAGAAGAAGATGCGGCGGGCAGTGATGCCGGTAATGTGATATATATTTGTCTAATATTTTTAATATGACCCAAAAGTAAATTGATTCTTTTTCCCAGCATTAAATTTATTTTAAAAGACAGCTGTTAGGGGGAATCGGACACGTCTAGTTGTGATTACAAATATGGAATAATAATGATCAGTGTACCAAAACTGATACGATTGAGAAGAAGTCTATTTTAAAATATATTTCATTTCAGTGTCTGTTAAGTTCTCTACGTTTATAGTACAGAAAGAAATATAATTTTATTTTCTCTTTGAAGTTTTTAATAGAGTGACAACTGAAAATTTCTAGTTAGACATCGAAATAATTACGGTTTATTTTGATATTACAGGAGCGACCCCTTCTGTGGTGAACGTACTTCCACCCGCTCTACGCGCTCTGGTAGCTTTGTGGGATGCCTTATATGATGCCGATCAACTCGCCGTTGCCACTGACAAGTATGTGTTATATATTGATTTATTTTTTTATATAACACAAAACATTTTTGAAGTGACAAATGAGTTAACAACGGTTTGAGAAGAGTACTGCAAATCTTCTAAAAGTGCTGTTCACAATGGCGGCGGAATAACGTTCTAAGTATTACTAGAAGTAGGGTTAAAAAATCTAGCTTTTGATTTTCGTTTTATCAAAAGTAGAGAAAACATTTTTTACATTATTTACATAATTTTTTAGGTAATTATTTGCAATTTATAATAAAAATAAGAATTATACGTACTTCATCTAGATTTAAGAAAGAAGCGGCGGAGAAACAAGACATGGATGATTCAAGATCATACAGTGGTATTCGTAAGAGAAAAGATTGGAGACCTTCTTCAATGTCGAAAGCACCTTATTCAGGTTTGTATAATTAATTATTAACGTTATTAAGTCTAGCAGATATTGCCAATTCGTGGATATATATGATGAAAATGGGTTTATCTTGTTCGCCAATCACATGAAAATTACAGAATGACTGTATCGTCATGGGAGCAAGACACTTCGACGCGGAATGATTGGTAGATGGTTATTCGCTATTTATTTTTTGAATCTCATTTCATCATTCTTCATCATTTTATTTTCAATAAAATTTTGTAAACATTTTCATTTAGTATTATTTATACGGTTGCTATAGTAACGTTTGCTATAGCAAGTCTATAGTCAAATTTTATATTACGGTCAGCAAAGCGGGCGGGGAAAAGGTAGTATATATATTATATATTCGTTTATACTTATCAAAGAAATCCGCAATTCTTCAATTACGCTAGAAACTGAAGAGATGAGGACGACAATGATTGAAAAAAGTTACTCATATGAAACTGAAATATTATTAAAATTACATTTAATATATATTTTCTGCACGAATTAGCAATTCGTCAGGTTTTAAGTTTTGTGACGAGAGATTTACTAAAATGGATTGTTTCGGCGGGGAAATGAAAGATTTTAATAATTTATCAAGAATTACCTTAGTGATTAATAATCAATTTTTTAATAAAATTAGGTGTAAATATCGATTGTCTGATCAGCAGTGCGCTGCGAGCTGTGCGGCGGTGCGAGCGTGCCACCGCCGCTGGGCGCGCATATGCGTCACGCGCACCCGGGCTGCCGTGCGCCGGCTACTTCCGGGTACGACCGCGTCGGCGTGTATCGTTGCGCCGACGCCACTGCCAATGCGGCAGTACCCGCTATATGCGGGCAACTCGCACAAGGTTTGCTTTGTTTTTTTCTAAATTATAACATGCAATATTAAATGGCAATGAATTCGAAGATGGTACAAGTAAATTGTTATTCTCTGTCTTCCACTATGTGAGATAAGGCCACGGGCCCCGTCTGTGGACTGTTTATTATGTATATAATATTAATCTTTGGAGCCTCTGGTTTCAAACAGTGCAAGACAATGCTTTGTAAAACATATTACAAGAGACCGATGTCCAGCAGCGGACGGCTGTTGGTTGAAGTTATTAAAAGATCTTTTCTGCTAAATATATATTTATTTTTAATTTTAGTCTCAGACCAATGTAATAATAAAATGTAGTCTTCAATGCTCTGCGCTAGCCAGAATGACTCAATGCTTTTTTATTATGATGAAGTTTGTGCCGCTAGTTTTATTGCCAACTATTGCAGCTTCATCCGAATCAGGGCTCGCGGATCTGGAATCCGTGAGCTAATGACTCGATGCTTACTGCAATGACTGATTTTTATAATGTCAATGTAATCAATACCGCTACTTTATTATTTTAGACATTGATTTTGTTAAACTGACAGACAAAAAATATTCTCCAAATTTTAAGAATGCTTAATTAACAATGATTTAATATATAATGAGCTGGCGTGTCATTTATCATCAGGTGAAAAGAATATCACAATGGTATAAAGCTATTATTTCCAGCTCCGTTCCAGATTTTACTTTTCTTTGCTATTTTTCTAATAAAATATTTGTCACACAAGTGAATAGAATAACTCTTTTTATTTAATATTGTAATTTCAGTAATATTTAGCACGGTATCTAATATAATGATAACTAGTATTTTTTATATGTGTAATTATGAATTGGATTTGGTATTGGTTTGGCTTTTATAATTAATATGTGTATTTTATAGCATATCATCTCTGGTACATGTTCTGCGAGAAATGTCGCGAGAATACTCTCCGAAGTGCTTCTGCTGTAAAGCAAACAAAGAGTAAAGTCGTAGCTGAGATCAATAATCGATCCGAGCCTGAAATAGATCATCGAATTATCAAAGACAATGCCTTGTTTTTACTTGACGTTGCGCCCATTACTGATCAAGGTTAGTTAAATCGGTGTTCAAATTTTGCATATAAAAATAATGAATAATGCACTGGAGATTGCTTCTGTTTTAAATCTTTGCAATGTTGATTTGGTAAACTAAAATGGATTAAACGTTGACCTCAATTTCACACGGTGTTAAGTGATACCTATAGATAGTGAAGCTTTTTAATCTAAAATACTCTGCTTCTAATATGGTGGCGGTCCGGAATACAGGAATACTTAATGCAGCAGATTAAGTACACGAGAACTGTAGTCCGTCACGCATTTTCGAAAAAATATACCACCAACTTTGGTCGGTGTCAGGGTTCCGAGGCCATGTTTATTAGTTTGCTAAAACACTGGAATCACCCCAGGGACCCCCAAGCACGTAAACTATTAGCTGTAATTTTAATTGTAATGTTGTGTGTAAATTTTTTATACAGAGGCGCAGAACGTGTCCTCTTGGCACGAAGAATCGGGACGTAGCCCGCCAACTCCGCCTGGTAGTATGTGGCAGCCGGCGCCACCGTTTCAGTGTTTGCCAGCATTAGGCGCCGCGCCACGTACCGCCGCTGCCGACTCTGCCAGATATCATTCCCTCGGGCGGCCGCCGCCACCACCACCCTCACCTTTGGTTTGTGCATTGTAGTAGACACTCTAATTCAATGTAGTTTGAGAGAAAAAGTTTTAACAATAATTTGAAATAGCAGATAGAAATAGAAATAAGATGGACGTTTTTAATTTTTAGAACAATTCTGTTATAGCGGCAGATTGACAATAGGAAGGAGGTAGATAAATGGGCGGGTTTATAAAAATATTATCCCTGTCTAAATTACCTGTAGCCACCGAATTGATCCAAAGATCTTCGTCTTGTTTGGCAAGCGGCTAGTTGTTTCGCCACAGAAGTAGAGCAAATCATTAAACAAAAATAAACCATGTGTTACAGTTGTCGGATTACGGTAGGCGAAAGTCCGGCGTGGGTGCGCAAAGACCGCGCGTGCAACGTTCCGTTTCTATGGGACAGGCCGGACGTGATTTGCTCGCGGCCGCGCGCCCGCCGCTGGAGCGCTCTGCTCAGCCCGATACGCGTGATACTTACTCTGGTAATACTTATTATTTTTTATTTAGCCTTTTACTTTGTGCTATTGTAGAGGTCTTTATTTTAATCCAATTTTATTTAAATCCAAAATAAGTTTAATCCAATTACTTACTTTTATTACTATATACTCTATTACATCTTTGTTTATTTGAAAATTATTTCGGAATATGTTTTCACTTAATTTCAAATATGCTCTGTATGTACAAAAGTATATTAAATCACAGCAGAGTACAGGCAAATAAGTTTACTTATAATTAGGTTATTGATTATTTAACATTTTGTAGCACTTGTCATATTAGTAATTGTGGTCACTTTGTTGTATATAAAATGGTGACAGTATAGTTGATAGCATTACGTTATGAAGGTTCATCGAATATTCTTACTACAGTTATAACAATGTTGCAAGAGCAAATAGTTTAAGTATGAATAATTAATTCATTTTAAATATATACAGCATCAGCCGGATCTTCTCTACTTGCTCAACCGAGTCCGGGTTTGCGACGTTTAATCATCTGTGGCAATGATAAGGAAGGCAATGTGTCTGCCTTCGAAACACCCAGAGTGGACTCAGCTACCTTGTTCAGTAGCCCCGTCTTGACGTTTATACTATCTCGTCGTAATCTACAAGCTCACAGACAAAAAATGGACGCCGCTGCAAGAATCAATACTGTACGCCAGTACGCGTGTGAGGTAAGTTTGAATTGTATTCATTTTTATTGCTTGTATTTTAAAATTGGATAAAAAAACCAACAATTTTGGTTATTTGCTAGAAATTAATCTTGTTTATTGGTAAATATTATTTAAAGCCAAAATGATTACAACGTTTGTTATTTTTTCCAGGCTCTAAACTGGCTATTGCGGTCATCAACGCAACCGACCTGCGTACATGATGTGATGTGGTGGTTCTGCGAGGCTCTGTCACTATTCTCTTCAACTCCACCATCTGCATGTGTAGTCGAGATAGAAAATCAGGAAGTAAGCTAATAACTAGTTCAAATATGTTTATTTTGATGCAGCTTAAAATTGCATTGTCGGAGTTACGAAGACGAAATCATCTTCTTGTGTATTTTGAATGTCAGCATTTTGTATATACTTACTTTATCTTAATATAGACGATGGACGTTTACACAAAATTAAGCTGCAATATTTTTCTGTATTTATTTTATTATTTATTTATTACAAACACTCATCCACATACAATACTTCACAAAAAATAATAAATATTTGTGGAAACAGGCAACACGTGGACGGAATATATATAATAATTAATTTTAATTTGTACTATATCTCATAACAACATCAGCAACAACAGCAGGCTGCACAACAGTGGGCGAACGATGGAGTACCACAACGGGAAACGCCGGTCAGTGCATCCACCTCGGCGTTGTGTCCGGGCGGCCGATCCTTACGCGGGGCGCGTTCCGCAATGCACGCACTCTTAGGCTCGGTGAGCGCGCTAGCACCTTCGCTGCACCCCTCGAGCGCGCCTGGTCTGCAGGCCGTGCGCTGCTGGGCGCTTCAATACTCGCAACATGATCGAACCTTCCTACACAGGTGACATCTTTACACCGTTACTATTTATTGTTTGTGTTATAATTCAGAAATTACTAATATTATTATTATAAAATAAAAGTAACAGTGTGGACCTTTTAAAATTCTACATATTTCTTACTAATGTCATGCATAACCGTTATATAACTGTTTACGCTTCCCGGAGCAGGTCACAAGTATTTAGCGTGATCAGCCGTATCTTATCCCACGGTGAGGATGGGTCTTATGACGAAGGCTTATTCGGTGCCTTGCATGAAAGTTATCACACCTATCATAACAAGGTAAATTAATCTAAATAACATTAAAAACTAAAATGAATAAATAATGTATTGCTCTGAAAAATACTACGCTGTATCTAATAATTTATTCCAGGAAAACTTCATTTGGACCTGTCCGGAAATTACTGGTTGGTGCGACGTCACAACATCCTCGCGTCACGGAATGGCGGGAGCTCTCACTGATGGTAGTACCGAAAGTTTCTGGGAGTCCGGAGATGAAGACCGTAACAAGGCCAAGTGGATCCAGGTGGTATGCCCAAGTAGCCCCGTAGAAGACCGTCCCTACCTTGTGTGCTTGCATATCGATAATACCAGAGATACTACGGTAAGTAATATAATTATATTTCTCATGACCTGTCGCCAACATAAATATATTCTTTACACGTTGTTCACGAAGTTTGTTTAATTTGTACGTTTGTATGTGTATGTTTTTTTTATATTTAATAGTTTTTTTACATTTAATTTCAGAGCAAGACTTTACTCGCGTCATTCTTATTTAGTAGCGGATCTAACGAGATGGCTTATATGTATGATACAGAAATCGACATAAGGAACGCCACATGGGTCTGCTATTCGTTGCCACGTAAGTTACTGATAATGTTCAATCTTTATTCATTATTTTCATCATTTCATAGATATTCTCTGCTGAATACATACAACGGGAAGTACAAATATGCGATTCAGATAGCATGCAATGTCATTTACTGTGTCACATATGTTGGTCACAGCGTAAGATGCTAGTTAAATCCAGGAGTTTTACATATGAGATATCGAAGGAGAATGATGATTTTTTAGGTATACCGTGTGCTGCAACGCGGGTACGCTGCGAACTGCGTGGCCCAGAAGCTGCAGTGCGCGTACGGCAGGTGCGCGTGTTTAGCGTGCCGCGCGTCCAGGCCGCGAACCCTGCACCATCCCACGCGCTGCAAATGCTCGTTGAACATGACACGTTACGCGTCTTCCGATTGCTGACGTCACAGGTCTCTTGTTTTATGTATATTGTTATTTATGACATTTTATGAACCTCCTGGCTCCTGAGTAGAATATTTGTTTCTGTGTATGAAATGAATTGTGAGTATGTTATTAAACATGGGAGCGTGTATATGTTTTATTTAATGAGATATCTGTAATATATACAGTGAGGTTAATTATTTTTCTGCAGAATTTTCTTATCTTGTTTCATGATAAATGGTGAAAATGAATTAAATAATATCTATTTTTAACTAAGATGTTAATAATTATCTTGTTATTATAGGTATTCGGTAAACTACTTGAGTGGGAGCACATTGGAATGGAGGCTAATGAGAGTGCCGCTGCAGCTGATGGAGCGATAACGGACGATAGCGACCTTCGTGAACACGTCGTCGGAATACTTTTTGCAGGACATAAACTCACTACGCTGCAAAGACAGGTTCGTTTAAGGCTACTACTAATCAGGATTCTATTTCCTTTATAATGCCAATTATTATGACTAATATTATTCAATGATAATTAATATTAATATGATATGAGCGAGAGAAGTGTGCCATGATCGTAGCAAGTGGAGAGAGGTGGTCTCTGCCTATCCCACTGGGAACGAGGCATAATGTATATATGATTCAAAATTATGTAGCAAATTTTAAACGTTTCTAAATAATTGCCAATACGTACACACTTCTTTCTTTTGATAGACATGATACTTCGATGTCTCTATTTAATTTTATTATAATCTTTATTCCTGTGTGTTTTTTCAAAATGTTTCTAACTGACAGGTTATGACGCACATTGTATGCGCGATCCGCTGCGAGGCTACTCGCGTTCGCGACGATTGGGAGACTGTGCTGCTGTGCTCCGATGCTGTGGAGCTCGCAGCTCCACATCGCGTTGTTGTATCACAAGACAACTACTGCTTCGAGATGCTTTCTCTGGTGCGTAAGATCAATTATTTTAAACTCTTAAATTGGTAAATGGTACCTTTATTTAAGTGTGTCGCAGCTGCGGCTCCTCTGTTGTTACGACTGTCCATGGGCGTCACGATCACTTTCCAACAGGTGAACTGTTCAATCGTTTGCCCACCCTTCCTATAAAAAAAGTTGTGTAATGTAAATAAATATATTGAAAAATAATCAAAATGTTGTTTCAGCTGTTGGCACTCAGTGGCAGTGCTGTGGGACGTGTACACCTTGCACAACGTTCTGAATTGCTGTGCGACTTGCTGTCGCTACTCCATACCGGCAGTGACCGTGTGCAGAGACAGGTCAGCAATTTTACCTTGCATAGTAAAATGTATGGATTTGGTAATTGATGAATACACTTATAACACACATGGATACAATATGGATTTATCTGTTCCAGGTTATATCATTGTTGCGTCGTATGATCTCGGAGATTCCTCCGCAGCGAGTTTTAATGGTTATAAATTTCGGAGTTGATTTGAGTGCCAGGTATCTCAATTTTTGTATAACTAGGTTGATCTTTTTGATTTTATAGCAATTGCCTTAAAGTAAGGTATAAGTAAAAACTTATTTATTTAATAAAGTGTATTTTTATTACAGAACAACACTTCTGGACTACCTTGTTGCCTATTTGGCTAAAGCCATTACCGCGCAAATTAAGGTGAAAGGATCTGGAGCGGTAACACCAGGATCAGTTATGATGGGCAGCAGTGTGACGCCGGCTCCGCCTGCCACTTGGTTTATGAGGGGGCAGACTACAAAGAAACACGCCCATTTGGTGGCCAAGTTGCTCTTAGATATGGCAGAAGTAGGTTATTTAGTTACACTTTGATAATTTTTGCATTTGCCTATACTTTTCTAAAGCATTTCACCTATCACAGTTCCAACTTTCTGCAATAGAAACTGTTAAAGTTTTTTTTTAAACCCACGAAGCGATGAGACAAGAAAGACACGTTCACGTGAAGATAAGTGATGCTCCTATCCATAACAATGTGGTATTCATTTGGATAACACTCCATAGCATGCATGCTAGTGTTTTTAAGACAGAAGACATTAAATCAATAATATCATGAATTATGGCGCTCTTCATACCAAAATGTAATAGTATGTATGGTAATGTTTGGTTAGTGACATTTACTTAGGTGGTTTCCGGGAAAAGTCCTGCCGCAGGTGGTTCTTGAAAACACTGCTATTGTTTTATAATTAAAATATAACTGCGCACTGTTATTCTTATAAATTTTTAATAAAAATAATTCCAATCTTTGTTTTGGTTTCATACTGAAGAAGTGAATTTGAAATGATGCAATGAAAATAAAATCTTTTTATTATCAGGACCGGATTTCACCAGCGTGGGGTGAGGAGACACGATTGGCTTTGGCCACGTATACGTCGCAAGTGGCGCAAATCACCGATGCCGAGCGACGTCCAGACCGCTGCGTCAATTTGCCTACTATATGGATGGCTTTAGCTGCGCTGTGCGTTTGCGAACAATCTTATCTGGACATGTAAGTTCTGGCTTAGAAATAAATATACATTTATTGTTTAAACGAAAAGTTCTCGTTTGGTTGTTATATAGTCGCCGTATCGTATAACGCGCAAAATTAACTTGTGCCTATTTTATTTGTGGTAGTAAAACTACCGGCAATGAGGTTTTAAATTTGATGTCTCAAGGAAACGAGCATGATATGATGCAGTGTATACCATCCTCGCTAGCCGTGCAATGTTATGAGTGCTCGTATTACGTTAAATCAGATGATCGATTTTTTCGTCTTGTTGCTAGGTCAAAAAAAATGACTACGTTATATAATACTAGACCTGTAAATACTAACAAAAGTTCTCTGCACAGTACAAACACTTCCACCGCCAATGAGGTACGCGATGAAGCGGAGGTACGTTCATATTGCGTGAACCATGACGACGGCAGAACCATGGCAGTTGTGGATTGCCGTTCTTGCGGTCCCCTCTGCGCCGAGTGCGACCGTTTCCTGCACCTCAACAGGTCTGCAAGGATGCATCACCGACAGGTTTGTATTTATTCCTTTTTTATTCCAAGACGCAACAGTACCGACAAGACTTAAAACCTGATGCTAAATGTTACACTCCGATGTAACAATATGGTGTGTCTTTTAAGAAGATAATAAATACTACATTACTTTGTGTTCGTCGCTTTGATATAACAAGGTACAAGTGCAAGCGCATTTTAAACTGAGATTCAGTAATATTTGCACATAATCGTTTGGCGGCAAAAATAGAAGCGGTAGTGTTACTTAGACAGTCGCAAATAGATTTTAATTTTACTGTTATGTGGTTCGTTTTCAATTTTAATTAGTATATTAAATATATCCTTTCAGATATGTAAAGAAGAGGAGAGTGCGATCCGCATTGATATCCACGAAGGTTGTGGACGTGCAAAACTTTTCTGGCTCCTTTTACTGGTAGACCGGCGCACCTTAAAAGGATTAGTGGAATTCAGGAGTTTAGAATCAATTTGCGATGCTCAAAACTTTTCGGCTGGCGAAGGGACCTCGACCGGTTTTCATGGACTAGCTGGAACATGTCGTTTCTGTGGTGCACGCAGCACTTCAGGTCTTCTAGCTATCGGAAACGTATGCGCCGAAGAACAGTGTCAGGTATATTAGATTTAGGAGTAAATTTTTATTATATATGAGCAGAATAGATGTTGTTGTGGCGTTTCGGATTCGTTCGGGACACAATTATCTTAATATTTTTACATATACATACTGTTTTATACACTATTGGGCAAGGGTCCTTCTTCAAATTGTTCCGTATATATGATCATTGAGGACGTTTATCACATTATGGTGGAATGTGCTCGGAACAATGTCGTAAGACAACATTTCATTACACCATTTGTTGTCAGAGGAGGCAAGAGCAATTTATAAAATTATTAAAATTGCAAGTAAACGCAGATGTTTCTAATTATATTAAACAGCCGTATTTAGTGTTATTATTTAAGATAGTTAAGGCGGTCATTGTTATGATTACTACGAAGGTGTTATGATCATTTTATGACTAAAACCTCTATAAAATTAAATGAAGAAAACAGTAAATTTTTATTGTAAATTCGACTTTGTGACTTACGTGTGCTATGTACATAAAACAAAAAAGGAGGTTAAAAATAAATTTATCCGTGTATGATAACTGTTGTTAATTTTATGATGATAAATATCTATGGAATTTGAGTAGGAAAATAATTAATGATGGTAATAAATAATTATTTATATTTTCTTGGCAGGAGTTTAGTCGCGAGGCGTGCGCTCGCGTGTTATCATGCGGACACGTGTGCGGTGGAGTGCGAAGTGAGAGCCGCTGCTTGCCATGCCTGGTGGGCTGTGAGCCTCCAGAGGATGCCTTACCTCTGCGCCAGGATGCCGATGACATGTGCATGATATGTTTCACAGATCCCCTACAGGCTGCGCCTGCTATTCAGGTATATCCCACAAATTAAATTTTATGTTCACTTCAGGATACGCGATATACGCGATAGTGCGGCTAAAATTATTAGATCATTACCACTGAAAATGTCGATCTCTAGACGGGTAAAGTATTCGAAGTGAATCCATCAGAGAAAAGGTCACGGTGTTAAGCCAAATAGAAAAACACATCTTAACTGTACAAGGAAAACAAGAGCAATACAGTCTCTAAGATTCAACTGATCACCACGTAGATTTCTGCAAAATCTTATCGTGGTAGCCTGCGTTAAAGGGAAATATTATTTTTATTGTTAGGCCATAATCATATTACAAATGCCAGAACTGTACATTTTTGATTTTGTAGTTTTTTTATTAATAACAAAATTTAGACAGAGTTTATGATATGCGATGATGTGGAGAAATGTATAGGGTTACTGTCTGTTAATTTCAGCTCACCTGTGGCCACGTTTTCCACTTACACTGCTGCAAGAAAGTGCTGATTTCTAAATGGATCGGGCCCAGGATTACCTTTTCGTTTTCACAGTGCCCGATTTGCAAGGTAATAAACTCAAAAGAAATTATTTGAATGTTGTCTTCGTCCATTTTATGAAATTGTTACCATATATTCTGTCTTCACTTTCATTAGGAAGACATGACACACTGGACTCTAGAGGAATTGTTAGCACCAATTCGTCTTCTGCGTGAAGAAGTGCGCCGCAAGGCGTTGATGCGTTTAGAATATGAAGGACTAGGTGAAGCGCAGGGGCCAGCTGCTGCAGACGCAGCCACTTTTGCTATGGAACGTTACGCCTATTACGTATGCCATAAGTGCGGCAAGGTATTGTAGCCCTGTAATAATTTATAACATTTTCGTACATTTAACAACCATTTTGATTATATATTATGCAAGGTATTTTAGATTAATTTTACCTAATTGTAAAAATGATTAGGGATAAAACTGACAGTTTTATTTATTGGATTAACATAGAAAAATGTTTTGTGTTAATGGTAATATTGCTGTCTTTGGAGCTTTTTGTCATCATCATCAGTCGATAGACATATGACAGGTGCTTATGTTAATAATTATTTTAAAGTCATTTATATTGACTTATTACTTAAAATCTGTAAACATTGGTGGACTAGGCTTATTTTGGTGGGCTGGCGCGGTGCGAGGCTGAGTTTAACGGACGTTGGGAGCCGACGGAGCTGGTGTGCGGCGGGTGCAGCGACGTCGCTGGCGCGCGGGTGTGCCCTAAACACAGTTCCGACTTCCTCGAGTACAAGTGCCGTTACTGTTGCTCGGTTCGTACATATAATGAATATATGATAAAATAAATTTGATAATTATATATATATATATGTGGGCTAATGATGATGTGTTACACGATATTATTCCAGGTTGCCGTATTTTTCTGCTTCGGAACATCTCACTTCTGCAATGCCTGTCATGACGACTTCCAGCGTGTCACTAGCATTCCGCGGCATCTGTTGCCACAGTGCCCTGCTGGTGAGTTTAGTCTTAAATAAAATTTCTGTTTGACGTAGTGTGATAACTGTCGGGTATAATCGTTTATTTTATATCCACTGACTTTTTCATTTTGAATACGCATGGAAAAAGTGAATGGAGGGATTAGTAAAGATTGATTGAAAATCTTTATAGGTCCAAAAGGAGAACAGCTACATGGATCTTCTGAAGAATGTCCTCTCCATGTCCAACATCCTCCTACCGGCGAGGAATTTGCCTTGGGTTGCGGTGTATGCCGTCATTCACAAACCTTTTAAATACACTTTGCGAAATCTATGATTTCTCGCACAATGAACGAAACGAATATTTTGCGTATTATGACTAAACAATATATTTACCGGGTTGTCTAAAATTATTTTTAGTTAAATTCTCTACTTTACCCAAACTGGGCTCATGAACTTTTAAGTGATCCGTACTATATCCGTATATAGTTTAAATTATTCGTTGAAATTTATTTTGTTATTAATATCCATCCGAATATAAGGTAAGGTGTCTAATAATGTAAAAAATAGGTTAGTTCGTTTTAAGTTTAGAATAATTTAATATAACCCTTAATTATGTTTAGTATTTATTACCAAAATACTTTTTTAAAACTATAGCACGAATGAAACACTAACTGATACTAACGGTAACAATGTGTACTTTGTTAAATTTGATTGCAATATTTCGATTATTATTTATTTATTTATTTATGTTATTTAACCTTTACCTGGGTCAATTTGATGGACACTTTTAATTGTCACACCACTAATACTTCAAACAACTTTAAACTGAAATTTGAAATAAATATTATACAAGAGATGAACACTTAAATTTTATTAGCAATTTCGTCCATTACGCTCGTGCTAATCTAGGGAAGCCTGACATTGCTCTACATAAAAATTCTGTCACAGGAAAGACGTCAGCAATTGTAGATTTAAGGCGAAGCGGACTGTTGGTATTCCTATACATCCTTCTAATAGTTCTACTTAACTACTAACTAGTTTATATTAATAAATTTTGATTTTACTAAATGAAACAGGTCCATTGAATCATTTAAACTGGTCGACCATTAGCTTTTGTATTTAATAAATCAAATTTTTTGTACAATAGTAATTTATCTTTCGTAATTATATTTCATATTATCGGTAACTTTTCTGCTCTGGGTCTCTGGATAGATGACTTAACTATTAAAGAATGGGAATGCACCTAAAATAATGATCATAAGTAGGATATACTATTTTGAGACTGTTAGAGACGTTTTAAAAACAGCAATATGTATATAATTTTTTAAATGCTTTTCTCAGTCTGCGTGCACTGTCCACTATGCTTTACGAAAATGCGTCCGATACACTTATACTCTTAAATAGACAAGAAATCTACAATTTTTTTCAAGTTCAGTGTTTTTAAATACTGAACATAACCCTACGAAGACAACATCAAAATAATCGATTGAATTTGATTACAAAGGACGACAAAAAGAAAGACGTACATGACTTTACGATATGCGATAAAAGTATTGGGACGTGTAACATTTCTATGAGAAACTAATACATACTGGATACGTAATAGGATTGGTAATACACTAAATGGATGCTTAATACTGGTTAATGGATTTCTTGAGTGATTACGTGCCAGTAAATTAAGATGTCTGAACGCTAGCAGGTTCGGTTTTTTCCTAAAGAATTGACAATTCCTTAAGAATAAAATAGATTCCATTCGATTACTTAATAAAATACGTACTAAACATATAAACATATTCTCAATGTATCTAAGTCATATTAATTAAACTTAAGTGTACTATGTAGTAAAATACATGTTGTGTATTAACTCTTATAGATAAATGTCGACGTATCTCCCCTCGAGCTTAAACTAAATATTTTCTATCCTAATCTGATAAATAGAGACCTCCGCTTTTACTGTACTTTCTGTATGCCTTAATAATTATTTGTTTCCAGTTCATCATTATCTGAAATTATTAATTATCAAACCACAAAATTTATATGTATCTAAATAACTAGCAAGAGCGCGCACTATCGAAGGAATACCTGTACATGAATATCATAAAAGTTAAAGAAATATTGATATTTAAAAGAAAGCTATTTATTTATTGTTCCGAGTCCCAGCCGAGGGAAACATGCAGTGTGTTTATTATATATTTTTTTGCATTTCATGTTTAAATATATTTATCTATATATCAAGGTAGGATAACGATTGAAGTATGGTTGAAGTATTTAGACAACGCAAAAATACATAAACACAGTCCTTACCGTTACATGTTCCGCTCTACATAGAATGAATCTGTTAATTATACATTTTATTTATTTTTTTAGTGTAACTATTCATAATTTTTTAACTATTTTTTAAAACTTGAAATTGTCTTAATATTAAAACAATTCTGTTTGGAATAGATTTTTATTATTTACTGTGCTTCTTTTTAACGAGGAAAGATGGCAAAATCATTGGAAAACAGGGAATTAATTCGAGATAAAAAAATCATAATGTATCGTAAGTGGAAAATTAATATTAACGTCTTAAAATTAAATGTGTAATTATTTAACTATTAGTTCTAAGTAGTTTAACAGTTTTATCAGAACACAAAAGTATTGATGAAACTGGAAAATTTTTAAGGCGTGGATGGTGCGGGTCTCTGTGACGTCAATAAATTATTATATTCTCCCGTTTGCCGACTTTATGTCTTCTATATCTACTTTCCGAACTATTACATACTATTTGATGGTAATTGATCGTTGTCACTTATGTGAATCTACTTCTTTCCTATTAACATATAACTCAAGCACGTGCAATATGGTTAAAGTATGGTTACTATGCTTATAAATGTAGTTGTCCAATATGGTAGGTAGAATAGAGAAAAAAACACATTATTGCATAAATGTATCACAAGCTACTATATATTTGGGCCTATAATCGAAGAGTATTGCCGTTCTTATAAATTTTGATTAATCATTTAGTTTTTGTACATGGCGATAGGTTTCAATATTAAAGAAACATAGTTGTGAAAGCGTTAATTTTTCTTTTAAATTATTATTTAAATTTATTCGCTTCATTATATTTATTTAAGATTTTATCATTTAATTTTTTATCAATAAAGGCAAACGTTTGTAATATTTCTTTTCGAAATTTTTTTTTGGGCTCTAACAACATCGATAAAATATTCAATTGTATTAAAGTTAATTTTGTGAGAACTGTTGAATTAACACATATGTTCAAATAATTGAGCTTGTTTATTTTGATTAGCTAAGAAAATGCAAGTATACATCATTTATATCAGCACAAATGAGCAGCTTCCGTCATGTGTTTAGAAAACAATAATTGAAATAGAGGAATAGTATGTGTTTTTAAAAAATTTCTCTATTACTCTATACTAGATCAATGTATATGTAAAATTAACTCCTCTAATCCAATATGCTTGATAAATCCTATAATTTTATGTTTAGTATGTTATACATCAACATATTAATGGGTTTTCCATAATAAAAGCATCGATTTTATTTTAAAATCCATAATATTAATTACGAATGCAGTACTTGTGTTGTAATCAGACTATTTACTTCGACGTCGTCATGTAATGTCGCCATATTATAATTCTGTATATTAAGTAGTTTACGTTAGTCCAGGATATTATTTTGTTGTTTAAGACAAGGTTGTTTATCGAATGTTTTGCGAAAGTATTAAGAATTAAGGAAAACATTAAGAATTTTCAGTGTATAAACATTTATATAATTTTAGAAACGTTGCGTATATTAATTATATTTATGATTATAATTGATGCTAATGTTTGTTTAGTTCATCAATTTTTCTTGAATACTAATACTACGTGGCGTTCGTGTATGATTCAATGTGAATTCTAATTGCTTAATTGGTATAGCGAAATTGTAAGTTTTAAAGGTAACTTGACAAGTGTCATATCATATGGGAAATGTAATTGCAAGTCATGGTAAAGAACGCCACAAAACAACTCTTACCGTTTATGTTGCATTTTCACAAATTCGAAAAAGTTAAGCTGCTTATTTACAATACATACATTGTTATTACTCGATGTGAAATATGACGTCTGTACTACTACTTATTATAAATCTCTAAAATGTTACGCAAATATGGAACTTTTCAATAAAGCTTATGGGAATATAAACGAGTTTATATTTTTTTAATATAAAAATTTATACTTGTTATAGTTTAATAGCTTAATCTCGCGGAAATTGATAATTTAAAATTTTACAAAAACATTAACATCATTAATTTTTTTACATAAACTGCAGCTATAAACTCAATAGGTATATGTGTAACTCCTTCTTGATCAATCTAATGGTTTCGGAGTAATTTAACTAACGTACAACTGTACCATAAACCATTTAGTATGATATTTGTGAAAACAATATTTTCTATAATAACAAACGATCTTTTTTGCCTTTACCTCATATAAGATATTGTTTGATATTTTTTTAATGTTAATGTCGATGAACCACGGAAATTGTATTGTGAAAAATTTAATCATCAGCTTAGTGTATTTCTAATTTTGAAAGAACAAATAACACCGCACCGAGCGGTTAACAAAATAGTTAGTGGCGTTACACTGTAGTAGTTTAATTAACGAGTAGTATACTGATCCCATTAAAAATATAAATGTTAATACTAATTAATTAGCCATAGTATTTATATGAAAGTTTAATAATCGTATTGTAGGCATTTGCACTTTTATCTGTGACGCAGTTAACAGTTTATATCTTTCGTGTTGAATAATAATTAACTAATTAATTGATTAAAGTAGAGCCGATGAACTCGTCGCGTTACGTTTCTGAACATTAAGTATTTCATGTATTGAAATACGAGTAAACATTTTGTGTTTTGCAACACTTGCACCTAACCCTATTTCAATCCAGATAAGGTTCAAACAAACAATCTATACGGAAACCACTCGAAAATTGTGCTGATATGTCGATTTGTCGGTACATAAGATACGTTTTATCTTAAATTGATATAGGGCAATGCATGTTCTTTAGAACTTCTCAGTTTGCATCAAGTATATTCACAAGTTGTCGGAGTTATGTGAATGTGGAGTTAAATAACCGTTGGTACTAGCATGAAAATGTTTATTAATTCATATAAATTAAAGGTAAGGCAATTTTTTATAATATAATTATATAAAGTAATAAAAAATTAATATATATAAAAGTTGATAATTAACTAGCTTATTTTAACTTTTTTTTTAATCTACATAGCGACGTGACGAGCGTAACGTTCACTTGATGATAAGGATAACAGGTTAGAATAATATACATAGCATCACATTGCACTCGTCTTCTTGAGATATATGTCAT
Organism: Ornithoptera alexandrae; assembly: GCA_029030555.1. NCBI lineage: Eukaryota > Metazoa > Arthropoda > Insecta > Lepidoptera > Papilionidae > Ornithoptera > Ornithoptera alexandrae. The sequence continues at coordinate 3,267,631 of JARDVY010000160.1, read as the reverse complement.
CCCGTTCTCCTAGTAATTTCACTAATTAACGCGTCGAAATCGGAACACAGTAATGTTTGCACACTACTGTTTGGCGGTTGTACCAGTAGTAAGAGAGCAAATTTTGCAGTGTATATGATACTAACTGGTATTGTACGATTTTCTTTTAGCATGTTTTTGTAATGCATCTTAAAGTGTATTTTAATTTGTGTAGTGTGTATGTAATGTTTTGTTATTTTTAGAAATTATTTAATTGGCCTCTGATAAGAGCTCACTTCTGCTCCTTCGCGGTCGCTCTGAGTTTCAGCAGCACATGGCAGGTCCCGCGCGACGGGTTCCGTTACGGTGGCCTTACATACGGATTGTTATATTCAATCGCCTTGGTTGCCGTAGCACTTCCCACAACTATGCTACAACTAGCAATTGGACAGTTAAGTCAGCAGGACACTGTTGGTGTATGGAAAGCGGTGCCATTCTTTAGAGGTATTTGTTTTTTACGATACGATACGATGATACGATCGGGACGTTCACTTGATGGTAAGTGATACGCCTGCTCATAACAACATGGCGCTAGTGAGGATGGTATAAAGTACACCACATTGCGCTCGTCGCCTTGAGACATAAGTTGTTGTGTCTCGTTACCCCAGTAATTACACTAGCTACAGTGCCTTTCAAACCGGAACAATATATTGTTTGCATACCGACCTAGACGATCTCCGGCAAGAGTGATCATCAGTAAATATATATTCTTGTACTAAGTTAACTACTTCATGTAAAGTTTGTCATATGACTTGTTATTGAATATTAATTGCTACGTTAATGTTTGTTTTCAGGTATAGGATATCAAAGGTTACTGATCAGTTTGCTAGCTTTGATGTATACGAGTGTTTATGTTGCACTCATTGTTACGTATTTTTTATACACAATAAGTAATTCTATTCCATTCTGGGAATGTCAGAGCATAAATATGTCGGTAAGTATTGAAGTAAACATTTTTTGTTTATATATTATTTTAAATGTGTTTGAATTAAAATTTTAATTGATAAATACATCGCAAAAACAATATGTTTTACAAAAAAATAGTAACGATAATGAACCTTCCTAATGTTCCCACTGTTGGGACCAACACCGTTCTCTCACATGGAAAGTGTTAGTGTATTCGCATTACAGGGTAATGAGACTTAACATCTTATGTCTCAGACGACGAACGCAAAGTGGTGCAGTGTATACTATCCTAACTAGCACTACGTTATGGGCAGACGTATCACTTACCATCAGGTGATCGGTACGTTAGTTTCTTATTTGGATAAAAAAATGTTTTCTTATACAGTTCTTAAATCATTTCAATCGGTGGACGTCCACTGCTGGACATAGATCTCTTGTAAAGTGTTCCACAAACCACAGTCTTGCGCTGTTTGAATCCAGTGGCCCTTAGCGATTTTTTATGTCCTCTGTCCTAGTCGGTGGTCTGCTAACACAGCGCAAGTAAAATGTGTGTTACTATTTAATATTACAAGGCGTTTTGTTTTAAAAATATTTGATTTAAGTTATTTTCTTAATGAATGCAATTATTAAAAATTATTGTTTTCAGGAGTACAATAACAGCGATACAATAAATATGACACCGTGTTTCAAGTAAGAAGTTCTTTATTAATCAAATTTTTCCTTGCAGTTAATAATTTTGATAATAACATTAAAAATATTCCAGTGAAACATTCCTGGCTCCGGTCAGTGAAAAACCTGAGTACTACGTTGCGTTGGCGCTGATTGTAGTGGTATTGTCCACATTGCTTCCCTTTGTGTAAGTATTAATTTGATTAATGTCTTATTGTTGCACAGTTATGAAGATATTTATATGCTATCATTGTATTAAATTTTTGATTGACGTCAGTGCGTTTTATTGTTATATTAATGTAGACAATGAATTTCGATGTAGTCCTAAATATACTTATTAAATAATATTTACTTTTTATTTAGCAAAGCTTTTTCTGCCTTTGAAAGTTGATTATAAGAAAATACTTTACTAATATTGAATCTTGATATTGTTTAACCTAAAGTCTTAGGTCTTAACACTACGGTAGGTCTCTGTTGCCGGAGACCATCTAGGCAAGTATCAGGGCGGCGCCTACTTCTGTCGCAAAACAGTATTGTACAAACATTACTGTGTTCCGGCTTGAAGGACGTCCTAGTCAGTGTATTTGCCGAAGTAATGACACATGCAAGAAACTTACCTCATGGTCAGTGATACGACTGTTCATAACAATCTAGCGCTAGCTAAGATGCTATTGTGTACATTGTTTTCGTCGCCTTGTGAAATAAGATGTTTAGTCTCATTACCTCAGTAATTAGGCTAGCTCATTTAAACCGATACACAGTAATATTTACTGATACACAGTATGGAGGCTGCGGTGGTGTCTAATCATTACATGAAATTACTTTTGTTTTAGGTTTTTCAGTCCATTTAAATACATGAAGCGTATTCTCTATGTTATGGGACCCCTGGTGTTAATAATAAGCCTTATAATTTTATCAAGCATTGGAGATAGCAGCAATTTTTCCACATTTTTCAATCGCGACGATATACAGGCTATGATTACCCCAAATATATGGCACAGAGTTTTGATACAATCACTTGTATCTTCCCAAACCTCCAATGGATACTTAATTTTGACTGGCGACACTATATACTCGAACACAAATGTTCAATGGTGAGATAATAATGTTTACATCGCTGACAAACATACTGCATTTTTTAATATATTAGACGGTTAATTATTATTGTTAAGAAAAACTATCAAATAACTTAATTTTAAAGTAACAAAGATGAATTCATACAAGTTCATAAACGTACATTAAGTATACACTTTTATAGTACTTAACTCTTTTAAATTTTAGGACAGCTATAATTTTCGTCGGATTGAATATTTTCGCTGGTTGGGCCGGACTCGTATTTTGGTACGGTATCAGTTTGGATGTGGAGCGAGACACCAGTTCCATTGCTGTTCTCGTCGAGTTGTTCAGGGTAGCCGTGGAGAAAGAACTGAACATTGGATGGCCACTGATTACATTAGTCGTATTGTTTCTGGCAAGCGTTGTAACTATGGTTAGTTATTTTCTTATTTAACAAGTCGATAAGACGAGATGGACGTTCACTTAATAATGATATTCCTGGTCATAACAATATGGCTATTATAATATGCTCGTCGTTTGGATGTATAAAATGTTAAATCTGTATATAAATGTTAAATGTCGTGTGCCCATAGTTATTTAGTGTGCCATTACCAAATTTTTTTTTTTATTACTATCATAAAATTCATTTGTATCATTATCATTTGAAGGATTAAAAATTGGATTGTATTAGTTTCATGATTTCTATAAGGTTCAAATATTTTCATATAAGGTTAATAAATTGTTTAAAAAAATTGCAGCTTACTCTGCTCTATCCAATCTACGAATTTTGCCGGCGAATCGGCGGTAGGAAATGGCGTTACTTAGCCATTGTTGGCACGTTGACGAGCGTGGCTGGGTCTTTGGGCGCACTCGCCGGCGGGCTGCCAGTACTAAGCGCCATAGAAGACGTAGCACTACCTTTACTCATCAGTTTCGCCACCATCGCAGAAGTCTTGGCATTCCTACTTATTTACGGTACTTATTATTGTAATAAAAATTTGTACAGAATTCTATAGTTTATAAATTAACATTTTTTTTATAGGTCGAAAAACTCTAGTCGAAGATGTGGAGTTCTTGATAGAACAGCCTTTGATAAGACATTGGATTGTGGGTTGGTTCGTAACGCCTTGTATACTCCTTCTCTTTACGACGTGGTGGATAGTAAACTTTTTTATTGACACAACTTTATGGATAGAGAATCCTTTGGAAGCTATCATCCTCGTCACCACTTTTACGGTGGCATTCGCCATATTCATTATTTTTGCTGTTGTATCGGTAGCAAAGCAGGTGCAATACGGTGCGGTTGCGGTAAGCATTTGAATTATTAAATTGTCTACTGTATGTCACATAAATTCTTACTTAATTATTAATTAGTTGTTATATATTTACATAGCAGTTTTGTAGTTACTCAATTTTATGGAATTGAGTCCTTAACAAAGCGAATTTTTTTAAAATGTGTCTCCTTGCTCAGCGAATTAATGTCTTATTTCCCCAAACGTAATTAAATGAGATACGAGACTTTGTTTAACATTGAGATACGGTTTTGAGGAAGTAACCATTATTTGTCAACAGAAGCTGCGTTCGTCTTTTAGGCCGTCAAGGCATTGGGGTCCACGTGATCCCATTACACACTATTATTGGCTGGCGCGCCGCGAGGAGTCACAGAGAAATTTGCCTAGAACTAGTTACAGACGGCAGTTGGGACAATTTTCTGCAAACACAAGTTTATCCAATTTCGCTAAATCAGACGAGATTAAAGTCGATTTGGAAAAGAAAAGACGCTCTAATTCCGACGATTGGTTATACACAGTCTATAGAAAAAGATATTTAGAAGAGATTTTCTTGCGTTCCACAAGAGGAAACCGGGAAAGATCGAAATCATTGGATTGGTCCATATTTTCCAAAAGAAATTTTGTTGCTATTAGTTCTGTTCTGATGCCACAAAAATATAGTGTCGGAGAATTGAATAATAATGTGTCGACTATAGACATAAGATGATGAGACGAGTTGAGAGGATTTGTATGTATCTAGTCACGGTAAACATTTATTGTAAGAGTTTATAAATTGATTTTATTACAATAATAATATTTTAAGTGCAAAATTTGTCTTCATTGCAATCACCTACCCTTTAATCTGAACGAAGAGCAAGGATGAAAAATTTTAGAGTATATGCGAAAATATCACAATAGAAAGAAAAAAATAAATTACTAGTATCATTACTCGATAGACTGCTGATGATAATGATGGTGATTATTGTATTAGTATAATTGTTTTATATTTTAATAGCTGGCGAATAAAATTAATAATTTGATTAAATAGATATAACACTAGCGTGGTTCCTAAGAGGTAAGAAAAGGAACGTTAAATAAAAGAATAAAAACATCTGAATTCATATATTTCCGCTGTGCCTATCAAAACATAAAAGATCACCTTGAGTTTAAGATGATGTGGTAAAAACTTTTTACTGTTGCTCTGTTTGAAGGGATCCATAGGCAGTGAAGTAATGATATGTAGCATTGAAGTAATGATATGTACCGTAAAAAAAATCCTTACAGAACTTTTATATAATATTAAAGCGTGCGATACGATTTCGTAAGTTATATATATACGTTATGGCCTTCTGATTCACTAAGAGAATAAAGTATAAAAGAAGAAGAAAATAATGTATATCACTGGCGCCTGGTAATATAGTAATACCACCGTTGTCTTTTTTAGTAATAGCATTTGCGATTTTTTTAACAAGCTGTGTAATAAGAAGTTTTGTCTAGTACCTATAACAGGTCTACTGCTCGACGTGTACAGTTCTTGAAATTTATGTTATATAAAGGAAACCGAATATGGGTCGTTTTTATTTTGCTTTATCAAGTTTTAGTAGCGTTTAGTATATGTAAAATCGATAATAAATCTAAATCTTTTTCATTCATGTTCTTAAAAGAATATTATCTGGTCATTTAGTTTAGACTACGAGTTGCATCGTGTCCAGAAAATATTAGATGAGTATTAAACCTTAAAAATATATATTATTCGCTCAAATATTATATCTATAGGGAAATAAGTTTTTCCTATTCTATGTAAATGCTGGCGTAATAGTTTTAGACCCTTAAAATATTACAAAATTTCTTTGTAGTACGTAGTTTCAAAAATTTGTGGCGAATAAATATTGCTATCTCGTTTACATATGATGTGTATTAAAAAAATAGACAATGTCTATGCAAAGAATCGTTAAAACTATTACAAATCATGTGTACTGTTTGAAAGTCAAATCGACCTACGTGTTCTACAAATTTAAACAAATCAATATTGAACATCTTAAAATAAACAACATCTCATCTAAATTGGTCTCTTAGTGGTGGTATGTCTCTGTTGCTGGAGATCATCAAGGTAGATATCACCGCGGCGCGTATTTCTGTCGCTAAACAGTAGCCGTACAAACATTACAATGTTCCAGTTTAAAAGGCGTTGTAGCTAGTGAAATTACAGAAGTAACGAGACAACATCTTATGCCCCAAAATGTGAGGATTACAATGTGGTGCAGTGTACACCATTTTAATCGTCGCGTTGTTATGGTCAAGCGTACCATTCACCTCGCCCCTGTTTCCCATTGCCTAGTAGAAAAAAAAAAAACGACAAAACACACGTTTTCCTGGCGCACAATGTTCACGTTGACCTCCGAAATTTACTAGGAAAGAAACGGATTGAACATACATAATAGTTAGGTCTACGTGTCTTTAAGGTGACCTCGGTTTAGGAAGACGATGTCGATGCCTTATAAGGTGAGGCATCCTTCGTGGCATAATGCGACGTACTGAATGTTATGTATTCTTTTCACATAACCCTGATGTTTGCTGTCACGATCCGTACAGAGTATGGTGTTTAAAGAACACAATATTTCTTTTTGTATAGTTTAGAAATATCCAGAAATTTTAAATATATAATTCAGATATTCTTTAGTTTTCAACTCACAAATGCCTCAACATCTGAGTGACATTTAGGAATAATAATAAGTTCGTTTGATTATAATCTGTACAGAGTTGGTACAGTTTATATCTGTACGCTATAATTATAAATAAATAAAAGACAATACAATAATAATTAAAAAATCGTGTATAATTAAAAATATATTGGTTATTGAAAAATCTGCGTTGGTTGCGGAATATATACGGAATGTACCAAATATTTCCTGTATAATCTACTCTCTTTTGTTTATTATGAGGGGATGTGACGTACTCTAAGGGGGAAGTCATTAATAGACCTCTTTTACTATCTTTATTGCATATACATTATTGTTATAAAACTTTTGAATTAATAACGCGTAAAATTTCCCTGTTGGTATGGTACTAAAATTTAGAATAATAATAGCCAAAAAAAAAAATAATAAATGCCTGTGCGGTTTTTCTGGAAATATGAATGTTCGCTCCCTCAGGTTTGAGTTTGCGTAGTTTCATAAATACCTCCTTGATGTCATAGTATCCTAGTACAGTATATAGTAACTTTAGAGGTTATGTTTTTGATTGAAAGACAGATCAAGTTAAATATTTTGCCCGTGCATAAAATTTTGGATATACATACACACTGCCATCACATTGCGTATCTCGTCTTGAAAAATAAGATGGTAATCTCATTACATCAGTAATTTCATTAGCTATACCGCTCTTCAAACCGGTACACAGTAAAGTTTGCACACTACTTTTTTTACGTTTGCTTGGTAGCAGAAATAGGCACTTCGGTGGTACCTACTTAGGCGGTGTCCAGCAACAGAGACTTTATTTTTGTTATCGGAAGAAAATATAAAAAGATACTCTGCCTTTAGGGGGACGACAAGGTTATGTGGGATTTTTACCTACTAAAAATCCCCTGGTGCGTTGCGGGAGGCTTCGGAATCTTGCACGGAACGCGCTGATGCCTCTGTACACATATCTAAAACACGTCTGAGAGAGTGCTGTAGCCTTCCTCAGCAATCTCGACCGGTTACGACAAGTACTAGACCTCCTCGTACTTGTCGTTCATCCCGGGTTCGCTTAGTGGGCAATGAGAGCCCTTTAAACCTTCTACGATAGTCAAGGCTTACCTTAGTTCTATTTTTAATAGCCCGCGATGATAGAGCAAAAGGCGATACAAACCTACCACCAATGATATTAAATATCAGGGTGTTAGTTTAATTCATAAAGTAATAACTTTTTGAGTCTTGAATGAAAATTATATCTTATGTGAACAAACAGTATCGACAAAGAAATATATAAAAAGCAAGTTAGATCTTTAAAAAAATCATATATGCGTGGCGATCTTTTTCAAATTTAATTGTGTGTAAATTTTCTTCCTTCTATGAACCGACGCTCTTCTAACCAACTAATAATAATATGCGTGGTGTGCAAATGAAAAAAAAAAATACGTACAAACAAACGCACCAATTTGTAAGGCTAACTTTTCGCAGCAACTATTTATTTTTTATCTCCAGTAACGAAACTGGTAGTGTAACACCGACATAGCTTTAAGTTTGATAAGTACAATCTATGATTAGATTTTTTTTTCCCAATTGATATTAAGAAAAACCAGAAAGTTGTTGTTTGAAGCGAAGCCGAGATGGTTTATTTTGTAAGATAGCTATACGCGCTACATGCCTTGAAGACGCGCGAGTTCGTTCCCACTGAGCTTGACTTTCCGATAAAGGAAAACATTGCGAGGAAACCGACATACACCGAGAACAACTTTTGTTGTCGTGTGCCATGATGGCCTTTGCAAGAAAACTCTGAGTCGCAGTGGTGGGAAACACTCCGAAGGCTCTTTATCTATTTTCACCTTTTTAAAACAAACAGTAACGGTAACTTCCGATACAGAAAGAAGTGAAATAAAAATTTTACATTCGCGTTTTGGCAGGAGTCTGCGCAGATTGAAAAATATCTCCTTTACGTCATAGGTTCCTGGTAGAAATTTTGAATTTTTAATGTAAATTGAATGATTGGGCGTGGCCTTCATTGGAAAGAAAGAGAGAGACGGACAGACAATTGCTTTGAAGTGTTACCAACCTATATTTATATATAAATCTTTACAATATATATATAAAGTTAACTATTTAAATTTATTAACGAAATTTAAGCTTTTAATTCTCTAATTTCTTTTTAATCAAGCAAATATTAAATAAGAATTAGCTATTCCCGTTCCCCTTGCTTTGTTGGTGGTAATACCCTCGCGACTCCCTTTAGCGAAGGAAATTTGTAAAATCCATTCTTAGCTGACCTCTAAATGGCAAAAGTAATATCTTCACCAAAATTTGTGTCTGTCTTGGTGATGAGTTAATGAATCTCTGGATATTCTTTTTTAGATATATATGTAAATAAAAAATTATATTTATATATATATATATATATATATATATAAATATCGTATGTGTATCTACACAGTAAGATAACTCTAGGATTGTTTAAATCCAAGGTATGATGTATCTATATGTAGGTCTCTGTTTGGCGCTGTGTTCGTGTTTAAAACCCGTAGACTGGAGTCTGCGCATTAAGTCCGATTGCTCCTGCATTTCATGGTTCCCTAGTACACTTACTTCTGTATGTAGCATATTCTAGAAGCAGGTTTAAGGGGAGGAAAAAAGGTTTGAATAAAAAAAAAACCTCTAAAATTTTTTTTTTAATTTTTCTTATTTTTAGAATTTTATTATTAATTTTGCTTTCTCTTCTTTTTGAAGTATAATTGTCTGTTTTCTTTGTCCTTTTTTTTCATAGGAAATGAAGAAAGTATGTGCTATAGTTGTAAGTAGTTTATGGTTGGTTTGTTATTCATGTTTTTTAAAAAAAATTAACCATTTTATATTGATTATCAGATGTTTGTTAAAGAATTGTACTTTGGAAATATTTGTTAATTTACAACTCGACAACAACAACTTTTATAATATGCTTAATAGATTACTAATTTTTTTTTTTAACTGTTTGAGAATTCAAGTCTATATATAGGGTGGCGCAAAAATAACCTTATAAAAAGTACCTTATGACACTGGTAATAAGGTACTTTTTATAAGGTTATTTTTGCGCCACCCTATATATAAATACGAGATCGCGAAAGATTTAACTTGAAAACATATTTATAAAAATTAAACTGTGGCTTCTTGAAACATGTCTAACAAATCCTAATATGCTAAAAAATTTACTAATTTTAGATCGATATGTAAATTTTTTTAATAAATTTGTGGAGAAAATAGATTAAATATAATCTGCGCGTAATCCACGAATATTATTTAAAAAGAACATATGTTTTATGTTTTAAACTCATTGGAATTATGGGCACGTTTGAAACGGCGACGAAACATTGTGTTTAGGTTTTCACTTTAACATTCCGAACCGTCATGTGCAAATAATTCGAAGAAACATAGGGTCGCCCATTAAAAGCGAATACGCGCCATGTTTCACCAAAAGGAGTACCATGCAGGATATCAAAGTGGAATGTGTCATATCATTAAATTACTATATGACTAATCGGATCGCGACTATCGCAATAATCGACTGATGAATCCTTGCATCGGACCGAGCGTATATTGCAATGAGAATACAAAGAGCCGTGTTACTACACCTTGCATTTGTGATCAGAGCAGCACGCCGGACGGATCACTCTGCTGCTATATTCGTTCGCGAGTGTTGTGTTTTTTTTTCTTTAATTTCGGCCAATTGTGATACTGCTGTGATGTCTAAAGACGGTCCGAGATTGAGCAGGCTCGGTGTACTGGCGCCAGTGGCCTTGTCCGCATGCATGGACGCGTCGGTCCTGGCCGTGCCTGCCGCAGGAGCTATAGTATCAACAGTCCTGAAGGAGCTCAGCAAAGCTTTTATGCTTAAAAAGTAAATAATTTTTTTTATTATTTCATTAAAGGTAGCTGTTAAAAAATTCAATGCTTTTGCGAATAATTTTGTCATATTAATGTGTATGTACTTATATTTAATTTTAGGTTAATACGTTATTAATAATCATTAACATATGTAATAATTTAAAATTATGATATTTTTTTCTGATTTTAATTCATAATTAGCTCTTAATTTTTCTTTATATTATTTATTGTTTTTACTATTACACGAATTATTTCTTATGGATTTTAATTAACTTTATTTTATTTATATGTCAAATACAATCAAACCATCCATAGCGATTGATTCGAGATATACTTTCTCTAAGCATGAATAGATTTTTAGAGTAATATCGCAATGTCTATTTAGGGGTTGGAAGTCGTCTTGGCGTTCGGGAATGTTAACAACGAAACTTTTAATAGAAACTTTTACGAAGTATCAATAAATAAAAGACTTAACTTTCCTTTAACATATTTAAATATATTTACTAGAAATAACTTCCTCAATAGCATTATGATGGTACGCAAGAAGAGTTTTAGTTGATTAATGCTTTCCAACGCACTACGTATGTTCTACTGTATGTGTTTTAATATTATCTAAATTCATTTATACAATTATAATAATTCCATGCCTTTCTTAGTAAAACCGTATAAAAAATTTTTGAATTATTCAACCACAGCTGGATTTTGTATAATTAGGTAGATAAATTTGGGCACACTCATCACATGACTTGGGTCTGGAAAATCCGGTGAGGTGTGAGTCCCCTATCATTATAGAGGTGAACAGTAAAATTATGACTAAAACCAAAATAACGACCATCTAATGAGAAATTTATATTTTTTTAATCATACGAACATTATTTTCCTTTATATTCCTTCCGTTATGTGTTTTAAAAAAATATTTATATACTATTAGTGAATACTTTCTTTTCAATTGATTCTTATTAACTGCTAAGCTAATATCGTTCGTGCTTACAGCCTCCGCGTTATTTCTAATTGCTGGTACATTGAGACTGGTTCTGCAGGATTTTTACCGCGCACAAGTAATAGTAAGGTATTAACGAGTAACAACCAGTTATTGTGTACTATGCACTTAATCACTATTTTTATTAACCTATCAGAATAAGGTGGATGACAATTTCTCGCGCAGTTTTATTTTTGTATATGTATAGAAGATAGTTCTTATGAGCTTAGATATTAATTTGTTATTGTTTCGTCGCATTGCAACTTTATTACTTTAATTTTATTAATTCGTTAAAGCTCGTTTGGGTAATATTTCTCATTACACTATGTTTTTTTGGCACTATCTTTTTTTATTGGATGACAGTAAAGATATGAGCCCGTTACTTTGAGGTACTAGTCAGGATTTATGCACAACATCACATTGCGTTCATCTTTATCACACGCGTTAATTAATATTTGTCGAAAATTTTCTACAATGTCATTTTCTCATATTTATGTATTTTAACGCGATAATTTTACTGTTTTGTTTATTTTTATTATTCCGACCTCTCGACCGCTTTGCAGTAACTATGGTAACAGGGGGACTAGGCCATAAATGTGCCGGTGTCATAGCTATCTATAGGTACGGAAACATCTTTCACCTCAGTTCCCCTGTTACCATGAGTACTGCAAAACGGTCGAAATGTTGGGATATTGAAAATAAACAAAACAGTCAAATAAACACTATAATCTTTAAAATTTAGTTTCATTAAATAAAATGTGGTATATTTGTATGAGCATCAATATAACTTATTATAACTTAGATGTAATCCAAACTCTGTGTAGTATCTTGTGAGTCATTATTAACTAAATAACATGTTTAGCTATTTATGTGTCATTTGAGGTTGAAAACAAAAAAAGCGATCGAGTTAAATGAAATACTTAACGAATGTTGTGATAGTTAAAGATCGAAAGCAAAATATAAATGCAAGCAGATTAAGGCGCAAGAGTGACGTAATTATAAGTAACACGGGCAGTCCACTTCCTAATCATGTATGATCGTGATGTGGGATGACGGTGCCGAAAATGACCGAACGAGGACGATGAGTACACGATTCCAATTCAGAGACCATATTCTACTTTCGTCCTTGTTCATTTTATCATAATCATATATGTATATATTTAAAATTGTCCTTTTTCACAAATTTCGTTATGAAGGTTGACGAAAAAGAATTATAATTTTCAATATTTTATTTACCATATGTTATGATAAGTACATGTTCTATATCATTATCATCATCGGCCGATAGATGTCCACTGCTGGACATGTAATCTATGTACCTTACTAATTGTTTGCTGTCTTTAATAATATCAGTTTTTTCATTTTCTCATCAGACCACTTTCTTCTCATGTCTGCAAAGTGTCTTCAGCAGTCCGATCTATATATACAATATTTTTTTTATAAATTTTTTCGTATCTAGTAGTTTAGTAGTGTTTTCTTTTGTAGCGTTGTGGTGGATTGGTATCTGGCTAGAAAGCCTTCGACGTACCACCGGTAGAGTTTATGTTTGATGTTGATTCATTGATACATATTTGTCGGGATGAAATTGTGCTTTATGAATAATGAATAACTCAACACCATATCACCGATTTGCAAATAATAACAATAAACAAATCGTATTGCTCATTGTTCTTTTGTCATTGTTATTTTAATTGGTTTGCTTAGTAAATTTTAATCGATGTGCTCTTTTACAATTCTAAGCTTTGGTTCGATTGTTTTTCATTTATATTTTGTACTATTTAGAATATATTAATTTACTTATAGATTTAACTTGATATAATTTTTAAATTAGTAAACACAATCGAAAAAAAAATATTTAATATTTTTTTTTCCCGTTGGCTACTCGAATTTACCTATTCGTTATTATAAGTATTTTTCATATATATTATCATCATCAGCTGATAGACGTCCACTGCTGGACGTAGGCCTCCTCCAAAGATATCCAAATCGATCGGTCTATATGTATAGATGAATTTACTATTCTGTTGTTCCGTGATTATAGGTTTTACGCATCTTTTATGGTTTTAAGTTTCCGTGTTTAAATTCAAGGAACTTGTCATTTACAAAAGAAAACTTTTAAAAGTTAAAAAGCGCTTATAATAATTTTCTTTTTAACTTATTAAAGTTTTGTTTTTGCTCGATTTTTTGGATATAAATGTTTGTTACAAACACTTGTTTAAAAATTATTACTTTTTTTAATGCTGGGGTTAAATTCGATTTATAAGAGCGGTTTCAAATTTATTTCTCCTATATAAAAGAATAATGGACAATTGCGAGTTACACTTTCTCGTAATAGTTTCATTAAGATAGCGCTCTCTTCTTGAAGGACTCGTAGGAATATTAGTGTCCCTTTCTAAGGTCGAAAAAGTTCAAGTTATAATATCAGGTACAGAGCAGTAGTTTGAACTGTTACTGCATGGAAACTGTAGCAAATCTGGCGAATACTCTCTTTTAAGCTCGGCTGTCTTTACCAGACATCATGAGGGTGTAATGGTTAATAATAAAATTATTGTCTGTCAATCCTATGTTCAATTATTTCATCGGAAATTATATCGTAGGAACATAAATAGCAATTAATATGCGATTTTACGTTATTGTGTTTGCGTCGTTCGTTCATTGTCTTATTACGATGCTGCAATAAATTTGTTCTTATTTCTCAATGATCTCGTGCTTCCGTTAAAAGGAAAACGTCGTCGGGAAACTGTGGGGACATTAAGAGATGAATGCTAATTAGATTTTATTTATTTAACCAATGGTTGTATTTAATAAAGATTACATATTTTTATTGGTTACGGTTCCAGCGTTTAGTTTTACGGCTTAGCGAAAAGTTTAACACAAATTATTACGTATTGTGTTGGGCCCTAGTTGCAAACGGCTCATAAATATCCTTTTGAATAGTATTCACAAATACTTATAGTATTTGTATGTTTATGGATTTATTATCGTGTTAAATAGGAAAGTCAATATAACATTGTATTAAGAAATACAAAGTGAAATAAGTTTCTCAATCATACTCTTGCTTGATACATACGTATCAATTTCCATGAAATATGCTAATTAATATTTGTGGGATTAAACAAATGTATGTTTTTCTTTCATAATATTATACATATACACGCATATATCTATGTATATTTATGAATATATGTATATAGGAGATTTATTGAATCATCACAGACTCCTGACTCATGACAGATCTTCGAAAGTATTAGGCATAAAATATCAAAATTTGGTAGAGATATTGCTTTTGCGATTTTGAGGTCAACTAAGAATGAATTTTATAAATTTCGTCCCTCAAAGGGAGTCGCAAAGAGAGGGTATTATGGGCAGAGGCAGACTTTATATTTTGTTGGATCGTACACAATTACAAATAGTACCGCGGTGTTTTAGATTATCTTTAATTTAATTATGAAAAAATATAAGTTTTATACATATATATTGCTATTTGGAAATATCGATAGAATGGAAACATTCAACGTCATTATTACAATTGACAAAAGGAAAAGCATTTGTATTCATTCTCGTCGGTGGGGAGATCAGCAAAAACTCTGAGAATTCTTTGTATGAAGCACGCAAGTTGTTGGGACGGGAAACCGGTTCCCACATTGAGTGTATGTAGACAGTTGAAAAAGCAACGTAACCATTTCTGGTAGTGGTATTTAGTTGTATGGTTTGCAGGAATACAAATTAAGTTCTTGTAGTTTTTACTGAAATCTTCTTTATATAAACGGAAAAGCAATTATAGTCGTGTATCCAATATATCCTATAGTAAATGTAATTAATAACGCAGCGATTTTATAATATATTGATGTTACTAGTAAGTAAATAGATATTCTTTATTTACTAAAAATAATAGCACAGTTTGGTTTTAAATTTGTACCACAAGAATCAATTAAACATATAATACGTTTTCATCATACTATTAATCCAACTGTATTTTATTTACTCTTATTTTTTTTTTATTATAAATTATAATTAACATGATTTGCCCGAGAGGTTATTTGGTAACCGCATATGCAAAGTATCCTAACATAATATGTAAACATCGTTCTACTATAACAAGGCTGTTCGCTTTAACAAGGCTCTACGAATGTTAAGGTCGACATAAATTTAGGCAAATTTTATAAATATGGTTCACATGTTATCTTTGTTGAAAATTTAATGATTTCATATATTATCTATTGTCCAGTTTATTTCCTATTTAAAAAGTATAGATGGCATGAATAAAATAATTGTAATTGATTTTTAAACAAAAGATAGGATTTTTATAGTTTGGCTTACAATAAAGACAATTTATCATCCCAATAGACAATTGTTATATAGATCAATGATCATTTCTGAACAAAGTAACGCTGTAAATATTTGATAAGTTAATCAGGGTACATAGATTCAGATGTAAATAACATAGCGCCTAAAAGAGTGCCTATAAAATTTTATGTTTGCATGGCTTTTCAGCTAGTAAAATATTTTTAGGTTATAAATTCCCACAAACAGCTGCTATGCCTACGTTTTGGTTAGTCCTTTGAAGCTCCATGGGTTTAATCCGGCTATACCAACATATGGATGTGGAGATCACATGGATATAATAATATTTTTTTCCATTTCTAAAAGTTGAGACGTACTGTTTTGTAATTCTCAGTTTATTTGGTCTCGGAGTGAAATCGTAAGTAATATTATACTATTATTCGATATCCCATTAATAATTTACTAAGTAAACAAAAGTGATGTTTTTTTTTTATACAATTAAGCGACAAGATGAGCGGGACGTTCATCCGTGCGGGATGTTCACCCGGCGTGTGTTAGGATGAATATACAGTAATCGCTCTTATAACACGGTACTCTTATAACGCATTTTCATATTACGAAATTTCAGTCCCTCGTATAACACGGGTATTCCCTCAAATAACGCGGGGATTGGGGATTTCGCAGGTTATATCTCTGTACTTTGAAATTTGTGTGTTAATAAAAGGCTCAAATTTAGTCCATAATAAATTTTTTCATAATATTCGATTTAAATCTCCTTCAACGAGAAAAGATAAAAGTAAATCATTTGTATATAACGTGTAATATGGAGTCGTACAAGCGCGTTATCCGAGAATACTCCTACAACGCGTTTTCTATAACGCAGACCTTGTTATGGAGAGAATTACTGTATTGCACCATGTTGCGCTCATTGCCCGAAATAACTAACTAGAGTGCCCTTCAAACCGGAACACAGTAATATTTGCACAATTTGTGTTTGCACAATATATTATTTTTATTAAATTATCGAAAACCAAATTTGAATAATTTGTTGATTTATAAACAAATGTTAAAGCTTATTTTATCTACCGTAGGTGGTTCCACGGGTCTATGTCAGCTAAAGAAGCCGAACAGTTAATCATGGAAAAAGGCAAAAATGGCTCCTTTTTGGTACGGGAGTCGCTGACACATCCTGGGGAGTACGTGTTGTCGGTGCGCGTCAGGGGCCGCATCTCGCATGTTATGATAAGGAGACAGGTGAGTTAATTAATGTTCTTCAGTTACAATAAACCTGTTTAACTTTTCAATGAATTAGTAATTTAAAAGTAGCAAAACATTTCGGAAAGAGCAGCGCATTTTTTTAATTATCCTTTAAATGAGCTCATTCTCCCATATTCATCTTCATCACATCTTTTGATGGTAGGTCTCTGGCCGGTGACCGTCTAGGTGCGTATCGTCGCAGAGTACACTTTTGACATTAAATAGTAGTGTGCAAAAATTATATTTTATATTACTAGAGTAATAAACGCAACATCTCAGTACAACGACCAAAATATGTTGTATTGTATAATCATCACCATATCATTCTAACGCCGGATGTTATGACGGATGCAATTCATCAGCAAATGAACATCCCATCTACTTGTCACTTTATCGAATTGAAAAACAAGCTATTTATTATTTACCAGTAAATTATTTTTATTGTTTATTTTTGTTGGAGAGGGATTCTTTGTCTATGTGTTGTAAAAAACGAAAAACATCTGTTCCGTCTTCTTCCACTTTGTCTTCTTAAACAGGACCGGGAAAGAGAAAAGAGTCGTCAAACAGTTGTTATAGTTAGTTAATGTTATAGCTAGGCTTGTCACTATGCAATCGTACTAGGAATGCATGAAAGTGAGGAGGACATTATAAAAACCTTGTACCAACTTCAGTGAAGTTAATCACACTGAACATCGCACATATCGGTTTAGCAACGCTTTAGCTAAAAATAAGGTTATGCGCATGTGCGAACGTATCACTTGTCATTGAATCTTGATAGAAATGGAAGCGGGACATTTAAGTATCCATAAAATAAGTAGCAACTTTTTTTTTTATAATTTTAATTATCATTCGTTTCCTTAATAGTGATGCGCACTCTTTAACTGTTTTATCCCTTATTAAGGAGCCAGACAATAAGCACATTAGCCATTCAACAAACAACCGGAAATAATCAAAATTTGAACGACGTTTCCTTCTTCTGTAATGGGCACTACTACTGACATCTGTCGCCGTTTGTGTGTACTCATCAAACAGTTCTTCCAGTCACGTTTATTGATCGACTATGTATATAGAAGTACGACTTTGAAGTACTAGGATATTATGACAACAAGGAGTTAGGAGATCGTAGTCTATAGAATCTATGCTTTTCATGCTTTTATGTATTTTTAGTGCATATTGAATGCAAAGTTTTTTTTAGGTCTTTGTTGACGAGGATCCTTATTTCTGTCGCCAAACAGCAGTGTGCAAACATTACTGTACATCGGTTTGAAGGGCTTTGTAGTTAGTGTAATTACTGGGGTAAGAAGACTTAACATCTTACGTTTCAATGCGACAAGTAGAACGTGGTGCTATCCTAACTAGTGCCACGCTGTTATGTATATCCGGCGAACGTCCTGCTAGTTTCGACGCTTTATAGAATAAAAAAAAGATGTTCAATGGAATCTGCTGTTAGAATGTTTTAACTGTTAAAGCCATACTTTATTTTATAATTTTTCATGTCAGAAAAATTAAGTTAGTAACGAGCGCCGATTTCTATAGCTCGAAGTCGATGAAGTATTTTAATGCCGCTTATAAAATATTTTATATAGTATGTATCTGCTTTTAATGGTTAACTTTACTTACCTATGTCAAAATTCGCTAAGAACGCTAAGGCGAGTAAGTTTTATTTCAATTACCGAAGACATTAATAAAAAAAAAAAAAATTATTTTCCAGACTTTTGTACGTATTTGAATACACATATAGACCTCTGTTTAAATATTCGCGGGAAACAACCATGAACTTGCCAGATTAAAAAGACTATATCTATGCTCTACAAAAAAGTTTAATATTTGCCTAAATATAATGATGTATGGAGTAATTAGATTTTACGACTTTTATTTTTACTATAGAATTGAAATATTTTGGTAATATTTTCTTGTAGTTTTTATTGTCGTTTTTAGTGGTATTTATTTCAATTTAATTTCTCGAATAAGTTAATTCCAATATTAATTTTGAATTATACTACTTATATTTAATTTAAAAACACTTTTTCTGTAACATGTTGTGGATTTTATGTCTGATTTTTTCTTGTAAGTTTTGCAGCACTGAACTGGCAACCTAACGACCAATGTATCCCCTCCCACTAAAAGTATTGATTGAGTTTTGTAGTAACCGCGCAAAAATACCAGGGTATCATGACAATAAGGAGTACTACTGTGATAAATGTATGGAGTTAAAAAAAAATCACATTGAGGGACAGAAAATTTCTTTTGCTATCGATCTCGAGATGATGAAAACTGTTAAAGAACAATTAAATGTAACTTCAAATATTAAGTTTCTCAAGTAATATAAAAACTAGCATGGGTTAAAATATAAAGTTAAAATATAAAATATGAAAGAGTTATAGAAACTTTTAATATTGAAATGGTAATTTTCTTTTTGATATTACGAAGCGACGGGATGAGACGTTCACCTGATAGTAAGCGATTTGCTTGCCATGAAAATGGAGCTCATTAGAACGAAATACACAGCAACACACCTTTCTCGCCTTGAGACATGATATTAATCCTAAAAGTAATAACACTAGTTACAAGCTTCCAAACTGGAACACAGTAATGTTTGCATACGACTGTTTGGCGGTAAAAATAGTCGCTGCGGTGATTGCTAGTCGATCTTCGGTAACAGAAACTTACCACTGGAACAAAAAAAAACCACAACCACAGAAGCAATATAACAGAACAGAACCAGTTCAGTATATTATCTACAGTTCTTACAGACAGGCTAGACGACCACTTAAAATTTTTAGCGTAATATAAAAAAAAAGGAAAAGCAAATTACGGTACATCAATACTAGGAACCCATAAAAAGCAGAAGCTATTGCGGTATGAAATTAATAAATCGATGAAAAACAGTCTATTTGAATAAAAGCGCTACACACGTGATCTTTTAAAATATTTAATTTGGGTTTTACATATTTCTTTGTCTCTGCTAATTCTTCATATATAAGATAGTTTCTTCAAGACTCAAAAAAGTTATTTTTTTATGTATATATATATATATATTATGCACTTCTTATAGACCGCTGCAAGCTTTTAACGTAACCACTATCTTGAACTTAAACAGCGCCACCTATACTCGTATAACGACGTTAAATTACGCTACAACAATACTAGTATGGAACAGCGATAATTGGAGTAATGGTCTATATTACACTGTTTAACATAAGCCGGAACTCCTGTTTAGCAATTTTAAGCTTATCGGGAGTCAGTCTTCGAGGGTTGCAAGATACAGGTTGTCCAGTTGTGGTGTCAATATGGTGTACAGTATTGTGATGTGGTGTCACTTGCGTGCCTGACGGTCGTGTTATTTCAGGATATTTATCCAATATACGGTGAAATTTAGTATCACCAGGCGTGATCTTTACAGAAGTTATACTACACTTAGCGATAACAGCTGGTGAAAATGTAGATGTCACATTATCCGTCAGGCGAGGATTTCTACAATCTACAATTAATAATTTAATTAGTGACTTAAAAAATCTATACCATTTATTGGTTTTGTAACATCGGCTACAGTAAACTTCCATACAAAATTACGTCTTAATCCAAAATTTAAAGATAATTCTGTCATAGCGAAAGTGTCTATTAAAGAACCATTCGCTGCACAAAACTGATATTGTTGTCAGCTTGTCGTTCACGTAGTACAGACCGACGGTAGACACAAAGGTCACTACTACCGGTGTCTATTAAGAATTGAGTCCTCGAGTTACTATCCCTCATGAAGAGCAGCAGACCTGAGCGACGAGAGCAGTCGTCTGTCGCCGTTAACGAGCGGCCGTGGAGTTTTCCTTCTTCTCGAAGTCGTACGATGTAACGTACTTGTCACCGTTGTCACCAAATTTTGCGTGTTACCAACAAATTGGAAACCGTTTGTAGCTCGAATTTGAGCGTGATCTTCGACGGGACAACGTTCGATGCCTACGCTGTGATTTTGGCAGTCTTTAATTGCGGGAAGAACAGGATCTGCGAGTGTGCTGATCAAGGTTCACGGCCAGTCTCCCCACCATCTTCTTAAGTTTCGCGATCTCTGAATGATTGGCAGACGCGTGGTGCGAAGACGATGACGCGGCTGCTACAATGGAATCGCACGGAGAAGTTAGCTCATGAATGCGATCAGCAAGATCTGCAAGCTGTTCCAAGGAGTGAATTGGTTGCAACGTCAGCACAGTTTAGATGCTAGTAGGAAGGCGATTGACCCATATAGATTTAATAAAATCTTCAGGTGCTGTAGATCCAGGCAAGGTCTTGAAGATGCCGCAAGATTGTGACGGTTTTTTATCACCCAATTCCTTGCGAGTGAGTAATTGCCTCACGTTTTTTTTGTGCGATGCTGAAAACCTTTTAATTAGTTTCGCTTTTATTTTGAAATAACGATTATTAATGGGCGGTCGTAAAATAATATCTTTTAGCGTCTTAGCATAAGAAATGGCTAACTTGTTGATGACATTATTAAATTGTATTTGATCATCGGTAATGTCTAAGGACTCAAACTGAGCTTCTAACAAAGTAAACCAAATTTCGGGATCCTCCGGTGAAAATTGCGGGACTTTTATGTTATATTTACGGAAATCCGTGGAAGTCTCTTGTGTATCCATGGCACGGCGCACTTTCTTTCCCCGTCGTACGGTAACATTTTTTTCGTCCCTACCGTCAACCACCGAATCATTACCACCATCACGCATTGTCGCGTGCAAGAGTCACTTAGGGAAACAGCGGTAGTTGGGGTAATGGTCTATATTACAAATATCAATACAGTACTCGTTATATCAATCAACAACTTAGTTACAAACACAGGATGTTGTTACAAAGACTTATCGAATCAGTGGTAGGCCGTGTCGTGTTAATGCGTCGCACGCGCCGACGTGAGTAACTCAGCGCGCCCGGCTCACGCCATCATAGGTCGACACGGCCGTTGTGCCGGCGGCGAGCGGTTTGCGCGCGAAAGTTTGAATTCGCGTGCTGCTACACTAGGAACCCATAAAAAGCAGAAGGTATTCGGGTATGAAATTAATGAATAAATGAAAAACAGAGCTTATTTGAAAGAAAGCGCTATGCATACACGCACACACATACGTGTATTTATTAAAATATTTAATTTGGGTTTTAATATTTCCTTGTCTCTGCTAATTATCCATATATAAAATAGTTTATTCGAGACTAAAAAAAGTTATTTATTTTATGTATAAATTGCACTACTTTCGGGCCGCTCCAAGCTTTTAACGTAACTAACCAACTAGATTTTAAACTAACTACGCCACCGATACTCGTATAACGACGTAAAATTACGATATGCCAATACTAGGAACCCATAGAAAGCAGAAGGTATTCGGATACGAAATTAATGAATTGATGAAAAAGTCTATTGAATAAAAGCGCTACACACGCACACACACACACATGTGTATTTTTTAAAATATTTAATTTGGGTTTTACATATTTCCTTGTCTCTGCTAATTATCCATACATAAAATAGTTTATTCAAGACTGAAATAATTTATTTATTTTGTGTATATGCCCTTCTTATTAACCCGCTGCAAGCTTTAACGTAACCAACCATTAATTTGATTTTTTAAACTGACTACGCCACCTATGCTCGTATAACGACGTAAAATTACGATATGCCAATATTAGGAACGCATAGAAAGCAGAAGGTATTCGGGTATGAAATTACGAAACGTACGATATTGTCTCATGTTTCCCAAATATTTCATCGGTTTGGTTTACTCGGTCCTACTATTATAATGAGGAAGGTTATGTTTCAACAACTATAGCTATTACAGCGTGGATTGGATGATGCGCTACCGTTCGACATGATAGAGCGATGGAATCAATTTGTAGCTGACCTTGTCACGTTAGTTGATGTTTGTACACCTCGATGCGTTATTACCAGTGACTATGATTATATCGAGTTACACATTTTTTCGAACGCATCACAAACCGCTTTCGGCGCTTGCGTTCGTACGCTGTCTTGAGCTGCAGGGAAGGCATCGGTATGCGTAAGACTACTATGTTCAAAAGGAAAAGTAGCGCCATTAAAATCACTCATTACGATACGCGATTCTCTACATTGTCATTTCAATGATGTAGTTTATTGGAGCGACTCAACTTATAGTTTTAGGATGGTTGCTCATAACACCTAATTTGCTTAAAACTTTCGTACAAAATCGCGTAGCCAAAATCCGCGAACACACGGAACGTTTAACATGGCAACATATTAGTGGTGAATACAACCCAGCGGACCTGATTACATTCGGCGTCACCTTACCCACGCTTGCTTCCTCACCGTAATGGTGGAAACACCATCGTGCCTTCATGACGTAGATTTTAGAGTTAGGCCTATCTAGAACTAGGGTTAATTCTTAAAAATAAGTCGCTAAAGAAAAAACGTAGTCTTTTTAAATTAAACATATTTATTGACGATAATCGTATCTTGCGTGTCGGCGAGCGAGTCGGTGATTCAGATCATTTCAGTTATAAACAAAGGCACCTAATATTGCACTCTTCAAATCATCACTCTTCACTTTTGCTCATGCGGAGTGAACATCAGCGCAAAGCGCACATAGCTCCCCAGTCCTTACTTTGTAGCATGCGACAACAGTGGTGGCCTATTAGAGGGAGAAATATCGCTCGGAAAGTCCTTAACGAGTGTGTTGTGTGTAAGCGACTGAAAGGTCTGACACTGTGTCCTATAATTGGAAATTTACCTAAGGAACGATTAACTCCCACTTATCCGTTCACACGTTGCGGAGTCGATAACGCCGGACCAGTGTTCATTTATACGCGGAAGGACAGGGGTGCTAAAACTGTAAAGGCATATATTTGTCTTTTCGTGTTTTATTACACGCGCTGTTCATTTGGGATTGGCAAGTGACCTTTCGACTGCAATGTACATTTTGGCGTTGAAACTGTTCATTTCTCGCAGTGGTAAGCCTGAAGAAATATTTTCGGACAATGGCAAGACTGTCGTCGGAGCAAAAAATGAACTCACCAATTTTATAAAAAATTGTTCCGCTGACATTGTGGACTACGCTACAAGTCAAGCTATCGAACGAAATTTCATCCCTTGTTATGCTGCTCATTTCGGGGGTTTGTGGGAGTCTGGAGTAAAATCCTGTAAATATCATCTATCCCGTATCGTCGCCAATGCTCATTTAACCTTTGAAGAGTTTACAACGGTGCAAACTCAGTTGCTAGCTAGAAGCTATACTAAATTCCCGTCCTCTTTTCCCTCTTTCTTCCGATCCTCACGACTTCTTTCCTCTTAGTCCTGGTCACTTTTTAATCGGCCGACCGCTGACTTCGCCGATATACCAAAACTTAAGGAACAACTACACTCAAATGCATGTTCGGTATCAAAGGATAGAACAGATGCGTCCATCACCTTTGGACTCGATGGTCGAAGTAATATGTTTACGAGTTGCAAACCAGACGCAAATGGAGACAAAACAAAGATAACTTGAAGCCCAATACGATGGTTGTCATAAAGCAGGACAACTTGCCGTCATTGAAATGGATAATCGGTCGGATCGTCAACATATTCAAGGACAATCATGGTGTCCGAAGAGTGGCGAATATTCGCACAGCTTCCGGCGCAGCTATAACACGCGCCTTCTCCAAAATTTGCCCCCTGCTTTAAGAAGACAACACATGCAACACTGCATGAAGCTGGAGCTTCTAAGGCCGGGGGTATATTACGGCGTATCGGAAATATTTGCTTTGTTCTTTTTTTTTTTGTTTCGAAAATATAAAAATGACATTGAACTTGTCAACTAGAAAACATTAAGTATGATGTACAATTTAATTACGCGAAGTCTTTTTCTATTATTGGCCATTTCTTGAGGAGCCCGCAAACGTAGCAACACAGAGCTTATTTGAATAAAAGCGCTCACACGTGTATTTTTTAAAATATTTAATTTGGATTTTACATATTTCTTTGTCTCTGCTAATTGTTCATACATAAAATAGTTTAGTCAAGACTCAAAAAAGTTATTTATTTTATGTATATTGCACTTCTTACAGACCGTTGCAAGCTTTTAACGTAACTGCTAACTGGAACTTAAACCACGTGTTGAGGATGGGTAAAGAAAATTTACGTGATTTTGGAGATTAAGCGGGTCGAACGGTTAGCAGCTCCGCGTGCTATTGATGCATGCAGGTAGATCACAGCTGTACTAAAACCAGGGTCACCTGTAGCCGCGGTATAGCGTGTGACCCTATGTCAGCCATCCAGAATAGTGGGGTGGCGAGTACTGAAAGGCACACTCACTACCTTATCGATACGACCGTCAACACGTAAGATTCCGGACTGATCGACATAGGGTGACAGTTGAAGCAGTCGACTATTAGTAGTCAGTTGTATATTCTGCTTTAAATAAAATAATTCAATGCTAATAGTCTTAGGTTGACACTTATCAGCCTTCTGTCTCCTTCATTAGAAGAATGTCAATTACGCAAACTTTATGCTGACATGTTCTAATGAACATTAAGACTCTGGCCGTAGCACGCACCAGTGTTACACAAGTCGAAATATTTGCTTTCATTAGGCAAAGATAATTCTGAGCAACGGACGAGGGCATGTATCGATCGCTCCTCAACTATTGCTTCCACCGGTAGTTTGGTACTTCTCAGGTTTTTGGGCCACTGCATTTTGGCGCGGCGTAAATATGAAAGACCTTGATACCAATCGCTAGGGAAAGCAAGTGGATGAGCGTCTTCGCGTGCGGCTATGTCTGCTACGTTGAGGGGTGAATGAACGTATCGCCATTCACATGCCTTTGTAAGTTGGTCAATTTTACCTAAGCGGTAAGCCACATATATATGGATTATAATTGTGTGGATCATTGCGAATTCACTGCAATACGGTATTTGAATTAATCCAAAAAAAAAAACGTTGGTCTAGCCGCAAACGTTTGTGCTCACGCTGTACTGTGTCGGCAAGACGTACCGCTATCAGCGCACCTTGCAGTTCCAGTCTGGGTACAGGCACTAGACGCAACGGACTGACTCGGTTTTTACTAGTAACAAAACGGACTAGTACACGCCCGTCCGAAAGCGTAATACGCCCATAAACAACCGCTGCGTAGGCTTTCAAAGAAGCGTCGCAAAAAATATGCATTTGTGTGTTAATAATGTCATTGCTATTCGCACTGCGCGCCCGCCGCACCCGACTCCGATAAGCGATTGTCCTTCCACTCGCTCGCACCGCTGTAGTACCGCGGGATACGAAGCGAACGCAATTCGCTCATTCAGCCACGTGGTACAGAGGGAATGCTCCGCGGGTTGGATGCGACAGTTCCAAAAGATGCCACTGTGATGGACGTTTTGAAAAATTATCGTACCCTTTATGATAAAAAGGGAAAGAAAACCATGTAAATCATACACCGACATAATAACACAGCATTTGAGGTTTAATATGAGGTTCCGTGCCACTTAATTTAAAATAAAAAATTGAAAGACGATCAATATTCATTTTAAAGCCGAACGTATCGTCCATCGGATGGCACGTCAACCCGTGCGTGCGCTCAGTCGTATTCGTAGCTTCATGTTTGAATTCGACTGCAGCGGGCGCTAGCGCATGAGCTGGGACAGAGTGCAGGACCTGTCGGCTATTACTCGATCACCGCGCTATCTCGAACCCGCCCGCCTTATGAATGCTAGTTATTTCGTTTATTAAACGAATCGCCTGGCTCTCGTCGTCGCACGAGTGTAAACAGTCATCCATCTAGTAATTGTTTATTATTACATCTACGGCTTCAGGATATAAGTCCTGATATTTTTCTACAGTATTATTTTTAATATATTGTGCGATGAATGGCGAACAGGTTGTGCCAAACAATAATCTTTCTATGACATATATTTTCAAGGACGCCTCGGGACTTTCTTGCCTTAAAAATCGGAAGACATGTTGGTCTTCAAAGCAAACTCTAATTTCCATAAAAAATCTTTTATATCGCCTAAGAATACTACTCTATTTTCCCGAAATCGCATCACTATCCTTAACAATGAATTATACAAGTCAGGTCCAGTAAGTAAATAATCATTGAGGCAAACCCCTTTAACCTTTCCTGCACAATAGAAACTAACCTAAGTATACCGGGTTTGTTCGGATTTTGCACTCCGAAGTGGGACAGGTACCATTTGCGGCCAGCAGTCGAAAGCTCGTCGCTCTGCAGCTCTCGGGCGTAGCCGTGCTCGAAAAGCTACCTCACCTCGTTTCGACATCTCTCCGCATAAGTGCCGTCTAAATATTTTTTTTTTTCAAAATACTTTGTAACCTGGAGCGCGCCTAATCAAACGTATCGATCATATAAAACACCTCATTCACAGATGATAAACCTACTTCCCGTTGATTACCGATGTCTTGCTGTTTCATCTAAGGTACGAACTGCTCCAATGTGTGCTGTATTGTCGCGTCGTAAAGACGAAATTCCAATGGAGTCTAGTTCGAAAGATTTTTAAAATAAGTCACTTAATTCTTTTATCTCGTTAACCCGTGTATCGTAATGCATGAGATGAAATATTTGGATACTCGCGGAGGAGTGAGTGCGATTGTAGCAACCGTGAATGCATAGGCGGGCCCTATCGATCCGGGGGCTGTCGAGGGGTGCCGAAGAACTGCTCGATGTTACCCCGTGACCCCCATACATTCTTTCGGAAGTGATTAGAACACCGTGTGAAGCTTTTTAGTCCGACCTTACCCCGTTATCGGCTCTTGGTTCCGGGGTGTGTGTCCGTTAGCATTTTGTTACACACGTTAATAAAATAAAAACCGTGGATGCACCAACCTACATGGCATCTCGTAGTGTACGGCTCATGCTTGTTGTCGTGCAATATCTCTAAAGGAGCTAACAACAAATAGTCGTCTTCGCCCATCAACAAACGAGGCGTTACACATTCATTACATACAACATTTTTAACATTAACCAAGTGTTTACAAGGGCAGCTTGGACGTTACTGTGGACAACCAGCTCTGGGCTACGCAAGTAATCTTTATAGAGATTGTTATAATGTCGTTCTCATAGTTATTTGGCAAAGGCCTTTTAATTTGTGACATAAGGTTAAGTACAATTAAATCAGATTGGCCCAACCTTAGACTTAGGGCTTCCATCACTGCATCAGGTGCCGTGTTGCCACTTAATAGGTCCGCCACAGCTTCCTTGGCTTCACCTTTGAGTGCTCGGCGCAATCTCCACAAATTTTCAGAATCACTGATTCTGCAGATGCTTGTAGACCCCTCGTTTTTAACAAGGAGCCATTCTACACAGTCTCCACCAAATGTTGGCAGCTCCTTTAGTGTAGATAGTCGGCTGAGAAGTATTTCTTCCCGCTGTATTGATGAATTAATTACTATATCTTTTATTGCGTGGGCAAGTTGGAAGATACCATCGACCGGCATGTGAGGATCTGATGCGCGAACTGGGGTTACAATATGTGTCCGGGTTACCTCCGCTGGTGCCGCTGTTACCGCTTCTTCTCCGAGAGACGGCGGTTGCCTATTTGTTTCAAACCACTGCTCCACCTAGGAATGGTTCACTTAATTCTGGCTGTTTTTTTGTAGCACTGTCACTAGTGACGTTTGCTAAATCTAGTTCAAGCCGTTTATTTATGAGCTGAACCTGGATTTTAGCTATGTCTTACGCCGCTGCCAGCTCCAACTCCTTACGACAAGCATCTGAAGATGTGACCGATGTGGCCGACACGGATCTCTCAACAGACGCGACTTGTTTCTTCGCCGATTCTTGCCGTATTGACATAAGAGATGCTTCTGGTTCCGCCTTTTGCGGAGGCACTCGCGTAATATATAAATTATGTTCCGCTAACACGAGTTCGGAGGCACTATCCAAACGCGCGTTCAGCTGTTCCCGCAGTTTATCGGTTTTATCTTTCGTTGGTGTGTTAAACATCGCCGGTAAGATTCGCTCGAATGGCTCACGTGTTAAAAAGGATGGGTAAAGAAAACTACGTGATTACATATTTCTTTGTCTTTGCTAATTTTTTATGTATAAAATAGTTTATTCAAGACTAAAAAAGTTATTTATTTTATGTATATATGCACTTCTTAAAGACCCCTGTAAGTTTTTAACGTAACCACCACTAACTTGAACTTAAATAACGCCACCTATAGTCGTATAACTACTACGTAAAATTACGCTACACCAATACTAGGAACTCATAAAAAGCAGAAGGTATTCGAGAATGAAATTAATGAATTGATGAAAAACAGAGCCTATTTGAATGAAAGCGCTATACACACACGCACACATACACGCGTGTTTTTAAAATATTTAATTTGGATTTTATATATTTCTTTGTCTCTCCTAAGTATTCATATATAAAATAGTTGTATACAAGACACAATGAAGCTATTTAGTTTACGCATATAGACTTCTTATACAACACCGCTGCAAGTTTTTAAAGTAACTTCTTAATCAACTTGAACAACATGAACCACGCCACCTATGTATATAATATATAACTACATAAAATCGCGATAATCCAATACTAGGAACGCATAAAAAGCAACAGTTATACGGGTATGAACTTAATTGATGAAAAACAGAGCCTACTTAAATAAAAGCGCCACACACACACACCCACGCATGCACACACGCACACGCACACGCACACGCACACGCACACGCACATACACACCCACGCATGCACACACGCATGCACATGCGCATATTTTTTAAAATATTTAATTTGGATTTTATATATTTCTTTGTCTCTCCTAAGTATTTATATATAAAATAGTTTTATACAAGACTCAATGAAGCTATTTAGTTTACGCGTATAGACTTATTATACAACACCGCTGCAAGTTATTAAAGTAACTTAATCAACTTGAACAACGTGAACCACGCCACCTATATATATAATATATAACTACGTAAAATTACGATAATCCAATACTAGGAACCCATAAAAAGCAACAGGTTATACGGGTATGAACTTAATTGATGAAAAACGGAGCCTACTTAAATAAAAGCGCCACACACGCACACACACACACACACACACACACACACGCACGCATGCACACACACACCCACGCATGCACACACGCACGCACATGCGCACGCACACACGCACGCACATGCGCATATTTTTTTAAATGTTTAATTTGGATTTTATATATTTTTTTGTCTCTACTAATTGTTCATATATAAAATACTTTTATACAAGACTCAATAAAGCTATTTAGTTTACGCATATAGACTTCTTATACAACACCGCTGCAAGTTTTTAAAGTAACTTAATCAACTTGAACAACATGAACCACGCCACCTATATAAATAATATGTAACTACATAAAATTACGATAATCCAATACTAGGAACGCATAAAAAGCAACGGTTATACGGGTATGAACTTAATTGATGAAAAACAGAGCCTACTTAAATAAAAGCGCCACACACACACACACACACACACACACACCCACACACACCCACGCATGCACACACACACGCACACACGCATGCACATGCACATATTTTTTTAAATATTTAATTTGGATTTTATATATTTTTTTGTCTCTGCTAATTGTTCATATATAAAATAGTTTTATACAAGACTCAATGAAGCTATTTAGTTTATTTATGCACATAGACTTCTTATATACCGCTGCAAGTTTTTAAGGTAACTTCTTAATCAACTTGAACAACATGAACCACGCCACCTATATAAATAATATATAACTACATAAAATTACGATAATCCAATACTAGGAACCCATAAAAAGCAACAGTTATACGGGTATGAACTTAATTGATGAAAAACAGGGCCTATTTGAAAGAAAGCGCTATACACACACGCACACATACACGTGTATTTTTAAAATATTTAATTTGGATTTTATATATTTTTTTGTCTCTGCTAATTGTTCATATATAAAATACTTTTAAACAAGACTCAATGAAGCTATTTAGTTTACGCATATAGACTTCTTATACAACACCGCTGCAAGTTTTTAAAGTAACTTCTTAACCAACTTGAACAACATGAACCACGCCATCTATATAAATAATATATAACTACATAAAATTACGATAATCCAATACTAGGAACGCATAAAAAGCAACAGTTATACGGGTATGAACTTAATTGATGAAAAACAGAGCCTACTTAAATAAAAGCGCCACACACACACACCCACGCATGCATACACGCACACGCACACGCACACGCACACGCACATACACACCCACGCATGCACACACGCACGCACATGCGCATATTTTTTTAAATATTTAATTTGGATTTTATATATTTTTTTGTCTCTGCTAATTGTTCATATATAAAATAGTTTTATACAAGACTCAATGAAGCTATTTAGTTTATTTATGCACATAGACTTCTTATATACCGCTGCAAGTTTTTAAGGTAACTTCTTAATCAACTTGAACAACATGAACCACGCCACCTATATAAATAATATATAACTACATAAAATTACGATAATCCAATACTAGGAACCCATAAAAAGCAACAGTTATACGGGTATGAACTTAATTGATGAAAAACAGGGCCTATTTGAATGAAAGCGCTATACACACACGCACACATACACGTGTATTTTTAAAATATTTAATTTGGATTTTATATATTTTTTTGTCTCTGCTAATTGTTCATATATAAAATACTTTTAAACAAGACTCAATGAAGCTATTTAGTTTACGCATATAGACTTCTTATACAACACCGCTGCAAGTTTTTAAAGTAACTTCTTAACCAACTTGAACAACATGAACCACGCCACCTATATAAATAATATATAACTACATAAAATTACGATAATCCAATACTAGGAACCCATAAAAAGCAACAGTTATACGGGTATGAACTTAATTGATGAAAAACAGGGCCTATTTGAATGAAAGCGCTATACACACACGCACACATACACGTGTATTTTTAAAATATTTAATTTGGATTTTATATATTTTTTTGTCTCTGCTAATTGTTCATATATAAAATACTTTTAAACAAGACTCAATGAAGCTATTTAGTTTACGCATATAGACTTCTTATACAACACCGCTGCAAGTTTTTAAAGTAACTTCTTAACCAACTTGAACAACATGAACCACGCCACCTATGTATATAATATATAACTACATAAAATTACGATAATCCAATACTAGGAACGCATAAAAAGCAACAGTTATACGGGTATGAACTTAATTGATGAAAAACAGAGCCTACTTAAATAAAAGCGCCACACACACACACCCACGCATGCATACACGCACACGCACACGCACACGCACACGCACATACACACCCACGCATGCACACACGCACGCACATGCGCATATTTTTTAAAATATTTAATTTGGATTTTATATATTTCTTTGTCTCTCCTAAGTATTTATATATAAAATAGTTTTATACAAGACTCAATGAAGCTATTTAGTTTACGCATATAGACTTCTTATACAACACCGCTGCAAGTTTTTAAAGTAACTTAATCAACTTGAACAACATGAACCACGCCACCTATATAAATAATATGTAACTACATAAAATTACGATAATCCAATACTAGGAACGCATAAAAAGCAACAGTTATACGGGTATGAACTTAATTGATGAAAAACAG